>BTPG01000006.1:150143398-150363398 GCA_036245525.1 Semisulcospira habei
CTGTCAGACTGTGGTTGCGTGCTGGAACCCCGATTTGGTTCCCGAGCTGAAGTGATGGATCGGCCACGCAGACGCTTCGATGCATACAGACGGACATACAGATAGACAGATAGCCATAGATGGACATATACATCGACGGGAAGACAGAAATTTGCTGGACAAATTGACGGACGGTTTGGAAGGTGGAATTGTGGATGGCTGTATAATCTTAAGGATTTGTAAATAAACGATTACGATTATATGGACGGACGAGTATAACTTCCACGCAAGCGGAGACAATCTGTGCTAAGATTCTAAAACTGTTTTTGTTTGTTTTCAGTTAGTTGTCTGGACAGAAAATAACAAACCGGCTCACACTTAAGCGGCTTTTCGTAAAACAAAAACATTTTTAGCTGAGAATTTTAAAAATTACTATTCGTTTAAAAAAAACTGTCTCTGTTTTTTTAATCTCAGTTAGTATGCATATCTCTAAGCCGTAAGATTAAAATTCGAAGGCATACACTTTTTTTTTAAACAATTAACAATGATTATGTTGCCCCTGTTTGTTTTTAACTGCTGTCCTTTCTAATTTGGTTTTGGTTTGTTTGTTCTCAATCGGTCCGCGAATCTGTGATTTTAAACCTTACTGTCTGACGTTTAAAAGTCACAGACCAAAACAGTGTTCATCATTTCATGGTTAACACTGCCATATGTGCTCGTGTCGCGAAAGGTCTCAAATCACACGCTTTCATCTTTCAGAACTAACTCTTTATGTCTATTTTATTTAAATTTTACTTCTTGTTAAAAATTACTTACTTGGTCATGCCCTGTTTTCACTAGGTTCTGGACTCTGGTTTTGGATCGTACGGCCTAGGGTTGTAAGCCGCGTAAAAAGAAAATCACAGGCCACCACTTAATTAACTCCCTTGACTGTTATTGACGATACCGACCAGCGGAAAAACAAGCGTGGTTGAGTCTTGTCCGCGCGGCGATATTATGTCGTCACTAGTAATGAAAGGGTCGACCCCTTCCACGATCGCCCAGAAAAAAAGACTTGAAGTGCTCCCCACCCAACTGCAAGAGGTATAGATCCTCACGAACCCCCGCAGTTGCGGGGGTCCGTGAGGATCTATGCCTCTTGCTGAAACTGCTCTGTATCCACCTTCCTTTGACGGCTGAAAATCTTTGACGTTGAATCTTTGATTTCAAAAACGCAATCTGCGTCCGCTGGCATTGAAGGGTTAGTCTGTTTATCCCATATCATACTGAGGCTAAAAGCTTCAAATTCAGTTGTGCACTGCCATATGCAAGCTACATTATAGTACTTACAGATAAGGATATAGACCAATGGCTTTAGTTCAAGGGTGGTGCCAGAATAGCTTGGCGCCTGGAGGCGCCAAGCTATTCTGGCACTACCCTTGAACTATTTCAGTCAAACTTATTTCACACACTGGTTTATTCCGAATGATAAGGGTTTAAAATAAGAAACATTTCTATTGATTTGGTTTTTAAACTGACTTACCGGGTCTAGAGCAGTTCTTGTGCGCTCCGGGCTTGTCGAGACTGTAGCTAGAGGGTTGACTGAGCGCCCTAGAGAAATGCTCGTCCACCACAGTGGCCGGGTCGCCGCTGAAGTACGTGAAGAGAACGCAATTGGACGTCAGGTACTGGGTACCCCGGGGCTGGCCTTCACGCTCCCCGTCCCTCGGGATTTTGTCTCCCGGGGAGGGTCCGGCCGAACCTGCACCGCTGCTGTTGCCGCCGTCGCTCAGTGTCGCGGTGCTGGTCGCTGATGGGGTGTGTCCGACCGTGTCATACATAGACGGCACGCCGAACTTCTGAAAAAAATAGAAGATTGTGAGATGATGGGACTGCTGAAAAATCATACTGTCAGGAATCGAAGATATGTCTTTCAATGCTTCAATTTCATTGTGAAAAAAATATCTTCAATGCATGTGAAAAATTCATAAGCAAAGTCGTGGGGACATGTTTAGCAAGTCTGCAGAATTTATTAAAATGTCATCAAGTTTTGGGCTGAGGGAAAATTATTTTCTTTTTTTGTGAAGGCACAGACAACCCGTTCTAGAACTGGACGTGAAAAATCGCAAGTCCATATTTATAAGAGTATGAACAAATATAAAATATATTTTTTACTCTTACAAAATTTATAACTCATTCCTGTGTTAACCCTTTGCGTGTCGGTAGTGGTTTTTGTCGCGATGATTCCTACAGGAATCATCGCGACAAAAACCGCTACCGACACGCAAAAGGGTAAACAAATTAATTTGAAAAACCATCCCTGTAGTATAACAATGTTCACTGCTCAAGAAAACGCATGTGGTTTTGTAAACAATAAAAATCAGAAATAAAGGTTCAGAGAGTTCACCCCAAAACAAAAGAAAGAAAACTTTGTCAAGAGGCGTTATCGTGCAGATTTTCGTTGTGTTGGCATTTGATGAAAAAAAGTTGCGCTTGTTACGCGGGGGGAACTAGAATCACGAAAGAAATTATTCACAACAAAAACACATGAGCGGACAGCACAGAACAGACGGGACAGAATCTTCATCAAAATAAATGAGTTAGAATCCTTATTATAACACAGTCGAGACGTTATACATTTGGATACCCTGCTTTATGCGTTGTATGAGGATGCGACACGTCGCGAATAAATTAAACACAAGAAGAAGAGCAATATTAAAACACACACCGTTAACAATTCATGTAAACGTCAATTTTAAAAAAGAGACAATAAGAACGTGAATTAATAGAGGAATACAGACATTTTTATGCCAACAATTTTGAAATGGTGATGAGAACTTTGGTCGACATATAGGACACTACAATATCCCCAGTAGCAAAACGTCTTGAGACCAAAGACGGCCGCAGTATTTTTGTCTAAACTGGCGCTCAAAATACAGTTGTAAGAAATTGGAAGGACGTGCTGAGAAAACAAATATTAATTTCTGCGTGTGTTTGTTAGTTATTATTTAGTTCATTTGTACGAACTTACCCAGAATGCTGATTGTTTTATTTAACTCATTCTATCCCATCACCGAAATCCCCAAATGTTGCCGTTGTCCTCTGAAGACTGCATTGCAGTGCAGGACACAGATCGACCATGATAGTTCAAGGGTGATGCCAGAATAGCTTGGCGCCCTTAGGCGCCAAGCTATTCTGGCATCACCCTTGAACTATCATGGTCGATCGTTATTTTGCTGTGGTGTGTCTGGGGTAGAATGAGTTAACCTTGTGGGCGAATGCTACTTTTGTACATCTAAGTAGGCAGTGATACATGAAGAGATGACTACATTTTTTAAAAAGACTTTGTGATTGTGATGACTGAAACAATTGTAACTGACGAGCACATGATTATCCTCTTATAATATTGTACAAATATAATAATTCAAACGACAACATACGCACATAGTAGCGTGTATATGAACAATAACCCATAGCTTTCTTTTTATTGAGACACACTGTCAATCTGGACTACAAACTGTATTTCAGTATCAAGGAAAAGAACATTTATTTTGCATGGACAAGGAAAAAAAATGATCCAATAATTTTGCAGAGTAACTCTGTTTTTATACAGACACAACTCTCCTGCTTGATTAGGAAGTACTGTAGAACCTGTTTTGAGCTACCATCTTTTTCTGAAACATCTTTTTAAAAGATGTTCTCCCAAGAAAAGTATTGAATGGCATCAAGTGTCACCTGTCAATCATTTAGGTGGCTACAGCCACCTATACTGACGAGCGAAAGAAATGCGACATTTTGGAACATCAGAAACACTTTAGTGTTTCCGATGATTCCAGAACCGTCACATTTCTTTTGCGCGTTAGTTAAACTGGTTACCTTTAATGACGGGAGATCTCTTCTGGAGTTGCCGACCCTATGCCTACATCCCGATGGTTCATCTCTTTGAGAAACAACAATCAGTGAATAAAATCTTGCTGATCAATACTAACTAGAGGAAAAACATTCTCACGGGCCACTGCAGCGGAGAGTCTATGCCTCTTGCATATTGTTTGGATAAATATTGGCCGGCCGCGGCAAAGAATTTAGACAAAGTACCAGTTTAGTGACGGACAGGCTTCAGTACTTGCAGGCATGGCTGAATACTCCGATAAGCTACTCTTTCTAATAATAATAAGAAGAAGAATGAGTATTTATATAGCGCTTAATCTTAATCAAAAGCTTCAAGCGCTTTACAATCTGTACACAAAATAAAAATGCAATGACCTATGCACATAACAAACAAAACACAATACCTGAACACACCACTTGAACTAAAATGGTTGCCATGATCTATCTCCTAATCTGTAATGTAGACTTCATAGAACAATAAACAAATTTAACATAATCAGCCTCAGGATGTCAGTAATGAGTTAAAGCGACCTACTCCAGGCAGTAATGGGTTAACAAATCGCAATATCTTCTTTACCACATGCATGTCTACCGATAGTGATGATCAAAAGCCGGGGCCAACATAAATATCTCCTCTATAAATGTTCTTACCACATGCATGTCTACCGATAGTGACGGTCAAAAGCCGGGGCCAACATAAATATCTCCTCTATAAATGTTCTTACCACATGCATGTCTACCGAGAGTGACGGTCAAAAGCCGGGGCCAACATAAATATCTCCTCTATAAATGTTCTTACCACATGCATGTCTACCGAGAGTGACGGTCAAAAGCCGGGGCCAACATAAATATCTCCTCTATAAATGTTCTTACCACATGCATGTCTACCGAGAGTGACGGTCAAAAGCCGGGGCCAACATAAATATCTCCTCTATAAATGTTCTTACCACATGCATGTCTACCGAGAGTGACGGTCAAAAGCCGGGGCCAACATAAATATCTCCTCTATAAATGTTCTTACCACATGCATGTCTACCGATAGTGACGGTCAAAAGCCGGGGCCAACATAAATATCTCCTCTATAAATGTTCTTACCACATGCATGTCTACCGAGAGTGACGGTCAAAAGCCGGGGCCAACATAAATATCTCCTCTATAAATGTTCTTACCACATGCATGTCTACCGAGAGTGACGGTCAAAAGCCGGGGCCAACATAAATATCTCCTCTATAAATGTTCTTACCACATGCATGTCTACCGAGAGTGACGGTCAAAAGCCGGGGCCAACATAAATATCTCCTCTATAAATGTTCTTACCACATGCATGTCTACCGAGAGTGACGGTCAAAAGCCGGGGCCAACATAAATATCTCCTCTATAAATGTTCTTACCACATGCATGTCTACCGATAGTGACGGTCAAAAGCCGGGGCCAACATAAATATCTCCTCTATAAATGTTCTTACCACATGCATGTCTACCGAGAGTGACGGTCAAAAAGGCCAACATAAATATCTCCTCTATAAATGTTCTTACCACATGCATGTCTACCGATAGTGACGGTCAAAAGGGCCAACATAAATATCTCCTCTATAAATGTTCTTACCACATGCATGTCTACCGATAGTGACGGTCAAAAGGGCCAACATAAATATCTCCTCTATAAATGTTCTTACCACATGCATGTCTACCGATAGTGACGGTCAAAAGGGCCAACATAAATATCTCCTCTATAAATGTTTTACCACATGCATGTCTACCGATAGTGACGGTCAAAAGGCCAACATAAATATTTCCTCTATAAATGTTATTACCACATGCATGTCTACCGAGAGTGACGGTCAAAAGGGCCAACATAAATATCTCCTCTATAAATGTTCTTACCACATGCATGTCTACCGAGAGTGACGGTCAAAAGGGCCAACATAAATATCTCCTCTATAAATGTTCTTACCACATGCATGTCTACCGAGAGTGACGGTCAAAAGCCGGGGCCAACATAAATATCTCCTCTATAAATGTTCTTACCACATGCATGTCTACCGATAGTGACGGTGAAAAGCTGGGGCCAACATAAATATCTCCTCTATAAATGTTCTTACCACATGCATGTCTACCGAGAGTGACGGTCAGAAGGGCCAACATAAATATCTCCTCTATAAATGTTCTTACCACATGCATGTCTACCGATAGTGACGGTCAAAAGGGCCAACATAAATATCTCCTCTATAAATGTTCTTACCACATGCATGTCTACCGATAGTGACGGTCAAAAGGGCCAACATAAATATCTCCTCTATAAATGTTCTTACCACATGCATGTCTACCGATAGTGACGGTCAAAAGGGCCAACATAAATATCTCCTCTATAAATGTTCTTACCACATGCATGTCTACCGATAGTGACGGTCAAAAGGGCCAACATAAATATCTCCTCTATAAATGTTCTTACCACATGCATGTCTACCGATAGTGACGGTCAAAAGGGCCAACATAAATATCTCCTCTATAAATGTTTTACCACATGTATGTCTACCGATAGTGACGGTCAAAAGGGCCAACATAAATATCTCCTCTATAAATGTTCTTACCACATGCATGTTTACCGATAGTGACGGTCAAAAGGGCCAACATAAATATCTCCTCTATAAATGTTCTTACCACATGCATGTCTACCGAGAGTGACGGTCAAAAGGGCCAACATAAATATCTCCTCTATAAATGTTCTTCCCACATGCATGTCTACCGATAGTGACGGTCAAAAGGGCCAACATAAATATCTCCTCTATAAATGTTCTTACCACATGCATGTCTACCGATAGTGACGGTCAAAAGGGCCAACATAAATATCTCCTCTATAAATGTTCTTACCACATGCATGTCTACCGATAGTGACGGTCAAAAGGGCCAACATAAATATCTCCTCTATAAATGTTCTTACCACATGCATGTCTACCGATAGTGACGGTCAAAAGGGCCAACATAAATATCTCCTCTATAAATGTTCTTACCACATGCATGTCTACCGATAGTGACGGTCAAAAGGGCCAACATAAATATCTCCTCTATAAATGTTCTTACCACATGCATGTCTACCGATAGTGACGGTCAAAAGGGCCAACATAAATATCTCCTCTATAAATGTTCTTACCACATGCATGTCTACCGATAGTGACGGTCAAAAGGGCCAACATAAATATCTCCTCTATAAATGTTCTTACCACATGCATGTCTACCGATAGTGACGGTCAAAAGGGCCAACATAAATATCTCCTCTATAAATGTTCTTACCACATGCATGTCTACCGATAGTGACGGTCAAAAGGGCCAACATAAATATCTCCTCTATAAATGTTCTTACCACATGCATGTCTACCGATAGTGACGGTCAAAAAGGCCAACATAAATATCTCCTCTATAAATGTTTTACCACATGCATGTCTACCGATAGTGACGGTCAAAAGGGCCAACATAAATATCTCCTCTATAAATGTTCTTACCACATGCATGTCTACCGATAGTGACGGTCAAAAAGGCCAACATAAATATCTCCTCTATAAATGTTCTTACCACATGCATGTCTACCGATAGTGACGGTCAAAAAGGCCAACATAAATATCTCCTCTATAAATGTTTTACCACATGCATGTCTACCGATAGTTACGGTCAAAAGGGCCAACAAAAATTTATGAAGTTCGAATGTCGTAAAATGAAAGACTTTTCTGCTCTTTTCTCCTTTGTACGCAGGAGAGTTCCTTCCGTTACACTTATGGCAGTGGAAAGCCTCTGGTACTCTAAACTCGCATGGATTGCGATAGGAATGGCAGAAAAGTCTTAGTGGAGGCATGAGAGTCTTGATCACCCGCTGTTTTGGCAAATTTTAGAATCAAAGCCTATCATGGAGCAGACCGCTTTATCACACTCAGCGGTGCCAATTTTTTAAAATACATGTTTAAAAAAACAATTAGGTGGGGTGTCGTTGCACTGTGGCTACACGCCCTCCACGGGGAAGGCAACCCAAATTTCTCCTCCTGGGACCAACACAAAAATTAGTCCAAATTCCCAAATTTCGGAAGTGATTCTCCGTAGACAACAAAACTGTTCAGGAGATAAATCGACCATGATAGTTCAAGGGCGGTCCCAGAATAGCTTGGCGCCTCCGAGCGGCGCCAAGCTATTCTGGCACCACCCTTGAACTATAACAGTCGACCCATCTCCTGTTGTACTCTGTCAGCACAGAATAGGTCCGAATAAGCAGAGACCACGAAAATATGTGTTTTATGAGGGAAGGATTTCGTTACTTGAAGGAAACGCAGAAAATTCGTCCATAACATGTTGCGATGTTGCGGTTGTTGTTGCTTGGAGGTGTTGGTGTTGTTGTTGTCGCCGTCGTCGTTATTGTTATTATTGTTATTTTTATATATTATTATTATTATTATTATTATTATTATTATTATTATTATTATTATTATTATTATTCCCCTATCCTGGTATGGCAATGAGAACACTGCTGCTGCGGGATCATATGAGGATCTCTGTTTTTTTTTTTTTTTTTTTTTTTTTTTTTAAATGGAGCTAACCACAGGCATCGCATCGGAAGACGAATGCTTGGACCATCTATGTGAGCTAGTTGAGAGTCCTAAACACCCGTTCTGCGAGGGAAAGACTTCGATACTTGCAGGACACGCTGAAAATTCCCCCTACCCGGTTCTCGGAATGACGACGCTGCAGACTTATCGCCAAGCCTAAAGCGTCGGGCATTCGCTAGATTATTGTTCGGTTCCTCAGTCTCGGCATGTAAATGGAACCGGGTTTCTGGCAGCAAGAGGCGTAGATTCACATGAGCCCCTGCTGTAGCAGGGGCTCATGAGAATCTATGCCTCTTGCAGATGGTACCTTCGCGCGTTCGTTAGATTATTGTTGTTAAACTCAGCCATGCGAAGATTTCAGGTAGGTATGCACGTCTCGGGTGCCTTCTGGCGTGAAAGAAAGTATAAATGGCTGTATTTGGGTAAAGAAAACTGCGTTAAATGCTTAGATTAGTGGCATTTCAAGACATTTCACCCTCACCCTATCCACCACCACTTATTAGTCTGGGATTTTATTTTTTTATTTTATTATTATTTATTTATTTATTTATTTATTTATTTATTTTTATTATTTATTTTTTTATTTTTTTTTTTTTTTGGGGGGGGGGGGGGGGGGGTCGGGAAAGGTTTACTTTGTAAATATGCAAGATATTCCACGGCAGATCGTGAAAATTGTATAGGGGGAAGTGAGACATGCGTAAAAAGTGTATATATTTACGTGAGAGTTTTTAAGTGAGCGCAAATTTTGTCGAAGCTAAATGTAAACAGCAAGAAAATGCGAAAATTATTGTGTGGTGAATACCTCCCTCCTCGATTGCTCCTGTGAATTTGGTGTGACAGCATCCACTTTTTGGATACAGTGCAGGTATACACAAACAAATATTAACATGCATTCATTTGCTTAAATGTAGCAACGTTTGATGTTTTATGTCCATCCCTCAATCACGAATTAACCTTGAAATAATCTTGATTTGGGTCTATTCCCACTCCTCGGTCATTCTGCCCTGTTATTAAGTACCCAACGTAGAAAAAAAAACTAGCTTAGAAAAGCCAGTTACAACACAATTTATTAATATTTCGGGTAAATACCCTTTTTTTCAAATAGACAAACAAACAACTAGAGAAATCAGTCGCCACATTCCTTCTGCGATAAATGAAGAAAGTAGCGACTGATCTCTCTGTTTGTTTGTTTGTCTATTTTAAAAAAAAGTATTTACCCGAAATATTAATAAATTGTGTTGTAGCTGTCTTTTCTAAGCGTGTTTCTTTCTCCGTTGGGTACTTCTTTGCATTTTACACGCTTGGCCGTCACCTTTTTGGTCTGGGTTGCCCTGTTATTGCACGGACAGTAAGTCCATTTTTGTGAAAATCTCGATTTTCATTGTATTGCAGTGGAAATCTTGCTTTTCACACAAAAATGGACTTACTGTCTTTTTGCCTTTGCAGGGCCAGGGCAGCATTCCCCACCCCTCTCTCTGGGCCTCTTTCTTTGCCCCTTTTGGTTGTTTCGCCATGAGACAGCCTTCAGCTTGTGTTGGATTTTCCTCTTCTTCTTTTTTTTCCCATTTCTTCTTCTACTTCTTCGATAGCCCACAGTCACTTTTCTCGGCCGTGCCATTACCCTTCCATAGTGACCCTCCCCCTTCAATCTCTGTCTTTACCCGCGTCCTGTCTGACCGTAGCCACCTTAAAGAAGCGGCTTGTATGGTGCGCGTGCCTGATTTCAGTCGGGAATGTTTTGAACTCCACTTGTTTGAGGAACGATTATGTCCCCATCGACTGAGACAGTAACTAAAAATTTACGGGCTCAGCAGAATCTATGCCTTTTCCTGTGCATGGGCCGGAATGATCTGGGATGGCAACTGACGCGAACTTAACAACTTAACATTAGTTACAATCGTGTGAAAGTCTGTGATTCTGGACTCAGTTTACGGCGTAAAGTCGTCTGGTCCAAAATTGCAGATCAGCACACATACAGACTAAGGAACAGCCTTTGTCCTCTTCTGCAGTGTCGAGAAAACATTAACCTGTTCAGCGCCGAGAAAATGTGAACACCACCCAACTGCAAGAGGTATAAATCCTCATGAGCCCCCGCATTGCGGGGGCTCATGAGGATCTGTGCCTCTTCCTGACACCTCTTTGAATCCGTGTTGTTGAGCGCTGAAATCTAGCATTCGTTTGGTCTCGAATTAATGAAGTTTGCATCAACTGGAATTGAACGCGCTACCCCTGTCGGCGCCAAGCTAATCAGGCACTGCCCTTGAATTATCATGGTCGACCCATCTCCTGCAACTCAGTGGTGCATAGTCGTTAGATGACGCCTCCTTAATTTGGGATATTCGGCCGTCGGGCTGAATGAGTTAATGAAGTTTGCAGAAATACAGTCTGGAATTGAAAGCATTAAAAGTTTCCTTGACAGTTACTTTCTTCCCCCGCCAAGAATCATATAATATCGGATTATTTCGGAGCCTTACCACGTGCACAGCGGTCGGCGGGAGGGGTGGGGGCGGGGTGGATGGGAAATTTGGGAGGGAAGGGGGAAAGGGGGGGGGGAATGCCACTGCAGCATCTCGTGGACTAAGCCATTGACTGCTTCTGACCATACAATACAGCGGAAAAGACACATTATAACACGTCATTTCCGTCGAGCGATATCGTCAGCAGCAGTCAAGAGGTAATAAAGTTATTGTCTACTAAATTCAAGGAGCCCCTCATCAATAGCTGCAAAAGTGTCATACTCAAAGTGTTGCCGGTGGCAACGCTATACGACACTTGCGCAGCTATTGATTCGAAGCGCCTGGAAATTAAATGAGTTACACAATGAAAATAGATCGTTGTCAGTAAGTGTTCTATTGCTTTTGTTGTATTGCCTGTGTCCGGCCTCCATTTTATATGGTATGTTTTGTTTTATGTGTCTGTTAGTACTAGTGTGACTTTACATCGTAAGGCTCTAGATCGTGATGTCCAAATTCACTCACCAGATGTTTGTTTGATTGTTTGTTTGTTTGTTTGCTTGTTTGTTTGCTTGCTTGTTTGTTTGTTATTATGATCGTTTATTTAGTTTGTTTTATCATAATAATCATTATTTCAGGTTTAACTCATTCAACTCTGACACGCCACGGCAAGACATGCATCGAGCGTGATAGTTCAAGGGTTGCAATAATAATAATAATAATAATAATAATAATAATAATAATAATAATAATAATACCATTATTATATAGGCGCTTTTTCTCAATTTTTGGGCAAATCGACTCAAAGCGCCGCGAACTTAAACCCAACACGCACACTCACGTAACAGACACGGGTGTACGCCATTTAAGACAAACACAGTACAAGACAGACGAAGGGCCAGTTCAGCTACTGAAGTTACAGAGATTTTTGATCGCTTTTATTTGAAATTTGTAAACTAGTGGCCTGAAACCGGTACCAAAGTGTGGGAAGTGGGGGGGTGGGTGGGGGTGGGTGGGTGGAAGAACCGGAGTACCCGGAGAAAGAACCCCCGATGGTCCGCCCGAATTAACGGTGACACTTACCAGAGGAGAAAAGTCCGACGCCGGAACCCGTTTTCGAACCTCGCACCTTTGACATTGGTGGCAGGCGCCTTAACCACTGCGCCACGGACCGCCCCGTAGGCGCCAAGCTATTCTGGCACAATCCAGACCCAAAAGGTGACTGCCAAGCGTGTAATATGCAAAGAAGTACCCAACGGAGAAAGAAACACGCTTAGAAAAGACGGGTACAACACAATTTATTAATATTTCGGGTAAATACCCTTTGTCAAAATAGACAAACAAACAGAGATTAGCCGCTACTTATCTGGCACAACCCTTGAACTATCACGCTCGATCTGTTTCCAGAAGTGTAATACAGTCTTCAGGGGCAACTTCAAAATTTACGGATTTCGGCCCTGGAGCAGAATGTGTTAAAGAAGCTGAGAGGCACCGACAAAAGTATGCCGATGCTAAGGACATCTGTCGCTGTAAGTTAACAAAAGTTATGCTTCTTTTCTGTCACAAACTAATGTAACCCTTTCTCTATTTTTATTCAGCTGGTGGTGTAGGTTGCCTTTAGAAGGGCCGGCTGTCATAAACAAATATGATCATATTCCATTGCAGACTGTAAATGTTCCATGAAAAAGTGTACATGAAAACAAAATGAATAATCGATTTGAGTCCGATCAATGAATCCAATCAATGAGTTTATTTCAACCCGGCAGCCAACCAACGAACCATCCGAGCAAATAGCGAACAAACCAGCCAACCTACCCACCTACCAACCACCCGATCGACTCACCGACCCACCGCCGGACCGACCGACCGAACGAACGAACAAACGAACGTACGCGCTCACGCACGCACGCACAAACGAACGAACGAATAGACTAACAAACAAAACAGCTGTAACTGACATGACTTCACCTCGAGCTCCAAAACAAGTTTCTGTCGATCAGGCGTGAAGGCCGGAACTAAATCGGAAACACATAATTACAACTTGTGTTTGTCGTTAAGAAGAGCCCAACGGAGAAGAAATACGCTTAGAAAAGACAGTTACAACACAGTTGCATTTTACACGCTTGGCAGTCATCTTTTTTGGTCTGTATTTTGTGTTTTTCGTTGTATTAGGTGCGACAACTGACTACAGAGGAAGACAAGACTGAGACAAATAATACATTTTGAAACATGTAAGAGACTTGTAGAGACAGTGAACAAACTGAGTAAATGCACAACACCTTGAATAAAAACTTAGAGTGAGGTAGATAAGTGAAGCATATTTACCTGGGCGGCATCGTCGACTGTGGGTTTGTAGGGGAAGTAGGGAGAGTAGAATTGATACATGAGGTCCACACAACTCATACTGCGACACAGAAAAACACCATCCCACACACACTCCCTCAAAAAGTCACAAGCCTCTCAAGTTTACTTCTTATCTTATCGGCTTTTCCTCTTCACTTTCACTCCGTAAAGATCTACAGAGCGCAGAAGCAGTCAAGCGCAGTCTCAGACTCCGGTGCGGATTTCACGGTACAGCGCGGAGGCACAGAACTGGTGTTCGCTTTCACTGCAGTGAGAAAGGCGAAGGTGTGGAGTTTTACGCCGTAACCACACAAACCGGAATCTTGGGCAAAATCCTCGTAACACCGGCCACAAACTTTTCACAACAACTTTGCAAACTTTCTGCTACTCAGGGACGCCAGTAGCCGGAAGGACCGCAGTGGACAACAGCTGATCAAACTGCGTACTTTGGCAACGATCGAGGCAACTGTGTGTGATATGGAAATGATGGTCGGTCGGCACAGAATCCTGGCTGCAGGAGTTGCTTGCTAACTTGCTAGTTTGGCTTGTCAAGTCCGGCGCTTGTATTGCGTGTGCAAATCCCTGCTATTGTTACCTCTGTCTGCTGCTTTTTGCTGCTCTGTCGGCCCGTGGCATGTCTCCGCTGCCTCATCGGTGGGTGGCGGGGGGAGGTAGGGGGGACGGCGCTAGGGGAGGGGAGAGGCGGGGCACGCGAGGCAGGCCAGGCTTGGCGTGCCAATACCACACCGATTCCTGGAATTCGGCAACAGCGCGGGAGGCCTCGGGCCCCAACCCCCTCTCGCTAGTCCCGCCCCCTTTCCACTCAACTCGCCTCCGTCGACCAATCAGCGGTGAGAATCCGGCGCGGGACGTTCCGAGCAGGGTACTCCTGCAGAAAGCGCTCGCGCAGCGGAAAACTCTCAGCCGGACGTGGTCCTCACGGTCCGAAAATGTACATGAACCAATAACCGCCAGCGAGAGCCATAGATTCTCATGAGGCCGTGGTGTCGCATGGGCTCATGAGAATCTATGGCTCTCGCAGATGTAATAAACTGGCAAGCAGCGCTGACCAGCAGACTGTCAGAAGTGACGAGTCGGTAGTAGAGTGCACTCAGCATCTCAACTGTGGTCGGACAAAGCATGGTCACACTACGGGCACTGACTTGTTAGCTCGACTTTCCTTTCCTTTGTGGTGGATTTGTACTGAGGCTGTGCAAATGCGGATTTATGTATGCCTCATTTTGCCCCGTAATGGACACTTCTTGGATGTTGGCAAGGTGCTGGATTCAGTTCTGATTGTTTATTTTCAGAAATGGGCAAAAAATAAAACATCATTATTTTCCTAGTTTGTTTGATGTTGTTGGTAGTTATGTAAGATAGCCATGCATTAGGACAGTACTGAGACAGTACTGAAAATTATGATTTCATAGCGGACACTCATTTTAGTATCAGTGAAACGTGAGTCAATCATTGTGTGAGTGACCGGCGAAAAAGTCAGCAATGAACTGCACATGAAAGTGCAATATTTATTTACTTTCCGATCCAGAGCTTGTTGATTTATTTATGAAGACGCGTGACAAAGTAAATGGCAATTTCTTTTCCCTATTGTTTGGAATCGCTGTAATACAACAAACGAACATGTCTAACATGGCACAGAGAATGTTAGGCCACCGGACAGGTTTTCAAGAATCCAGCGTCTTCTTATCTGTGCCGTTTACGCCGGAAACGCGCAAAATGCCGCGTATCCAAATACGGCACAGGTCGAATGAGTTAACTGTCTGTGTGTTGGATCGCATGTTTGTTGTCTGTTTCAGAACAGAAAATTATCCTTTGGCTGTCGGGGACACGTTTTGTTGTGATGATTCCTGCGGGAATACTGAAATGATCGCGACAAAAAAGCGCCACCGACAGCCAAAGGGTTAAACTGGGGGGGAGGGGGGGGGGGAGGGATGGAAGATAGCGATGTGGTTTTGACCGGACATGAGTTTAGCGCAGAATACTCGGTGTCTCTTTGGCGTCTGTGTTTCGCATTGTCAGTTTAACCCATTCGAGACGTGCCGCCTCCGGATACGCGGCCTATGCCGCGTATCCGGAGGCGACACGTCTCGAATGAGTTAACATTTTACCTAAAACGTCAAATATAACAAATCGCCAGGCGACTGAATTTATCCGAAGTTTGTTATAAGCGAAGTTTGTTATAAGCAAAGTTTGTTATAAGTGATAATTTACATAGAAAGAGTGCTGTGAGGACCTTTGAAAAAGTGTTGTTATCAGTATCCGACCTTTACTCTACCCGACCGTGTTATAAGCGAACCCAATGCGCAAAAGGCCATCGGGCCGATGTCGGCCGCCGTTGGCCCGCGCACAGCCGTGCGCGGGCCAACGGCGGTCGACATCGGCCCGATGGCTTTTGCGCACCGGGAAGTAGACTGTATCTGCTTTATGCGGTTGATCACTTCGATATGAATTCACAAGCGAGAGATTTTCTTTTTCAGCCGATCAGTGACACATTTCTTGGACTGCTGTCAAACCTGCATGTAACGGTTACGGTAGAGACAGGACAGATGTGGCCGCTGTAGATAGGTGACTGTTGCATAAGGCGTATTTATCTGTGTGTTTATGAGTAATGGTGTATTATATCAGACATTTTAAAGCATTGACACGACGCATTAATAATCTCTATGTGAAAACTAAGTTTATTTTGAATCTTTAATTTTTATATTGTAAAACCTGTATACCTTGCGGGTGGCTCCCATAGACAGGTGACAACTATATAAAGTTAACTTTTAAAAATGTTTAGCATGTTTGACAGTCATCACATCACAGAAAGGACATGGCGTTCGCGCTTGGAGTACTTATTTGTAATTTTACGTCTCTGTCTCTTTTTTTTTTTTTTTTCTGTTTTAATCCATATCATAATGAGGCTAAAAGCTTCAAATTTGTACACTGCCATATGCAAGCTACACTGATTACAGTACTTACATATAATGATATAGATCAATGGCTTTAGTTCAAGGGTGGTGTCAGAATAGCTTGGCGCCTAGAGGCGCCAAGCCATTCTGGCACTACCCTTGAACTATTTTAGTCAAACTTATTTCGAATGATATGGGTTAAGGAAATGTTCTCAAATTGTTAAACGTTCTTGTTTTTTTACTCAGGTTTGAAACTGTGGACGACTTTGAATTATGCGTTAATTTCAGTTTATGAGGACTTCCTTGCACTTCATTTGTAAGGCACACGCGTTTCGTTGTATGGAACCGCACAGTTTACTTTGTGTCCTATTTTGTTTGCAAGTCTAATCTTGACTCCTGGGGCCGGTACCAACGATCAAATAGCTCTCGGGAAAACTACTCTCTGCAAAATATTATATTTACACGGATATGATTTTTTTTCTTTCTGCCTTTATCGAGGTCTTTGGCTGTCGGTAGCGCTTTTCAGTTGTCGCGATGATTCCTGCAGGAATCATCGCGACAAAATGCGCTGCCAATAGCCAAAGGGTTAGAATATGATTTTGTTGTTGTTGGTAAAGCATGGATCAACCATTTCGACATTTTCTCCGATTAACCTCCTTGCGCATGCAGCCATCGGTAGTGCAATTACAGCATCAGTTGCTGTGGGCTCAATAGGCTTAAACCACTTTTGCACTGCCATTGGTCGCAAATTGTGCAATGTGAAACCTGTGTTATCTGTACGCCAAAGAAACCCGTCCGTCCCCAAAATACGGATACAAAGTAGGGTCAGCAAGAGGCATAGATCCTCATGAGCCCCCGCGACTGCGGGGGCTCATGAGGATCTATGCCTCTTGCATTTGGGTGGTGTGCGTCGTGTTGCAGGAGTCAGTCAAGCCCGGGTTAATACTCTCAGTGGAGAAATTGGTCGTAAAACGAAGCGTCGTCCGCTACTACTGTCCACTACGCCACGTTACTACAAACTTTGTATTTGTCCTCCCCAGGCAAAGTTCACCGTGCCCTGGGTGTGTTCTTTCGCAGGTGAGGCAGAGCGGTGAAGACTAGTGATCCTCTGTCCCTCGCTCGACCCCCTTCCTCCTGCAAGGGGCATAGCTTCTCAGTCGTGCGTCCCTGCTGGTTGCTGGGACTCCTGAGAACATAATATGCCTCTGGCGGGCAGACGATCGATCCCGCTGACCATCATTTCTGTTCCTCGGACAGATATTGTCTTCGGTTTCGAGCAGCTGTGTTCTTCAGCAAATTTCTTCCACATGCATGAGGCACAGGTTCTCGTGAGCCCACGCAGGCTGCCGGAGCTCATGAGAATCTATGCCTCTCGCCGGTGGAAGATATATGTGTATTACCCCTTGACCATCGTCCCTCCTGTTCGAACGTATAGTTTCAACTGAGCTATATGTTTTTCAACCCCTATGCCTTTTTTTTCAATTTCGAAATTTCATGATTCTTGCCGTTTGCCACAGCGTGGCTTAGCGGCCCCCCCTCTCTCTCTCTCTCTCTCTCTCTCTCTCATCAGCATATCTGCACCTCAAAGTGAGGAGGGCCGTCGTGAGGTGGTTTAAGCATGCAAGTGTGTTGTGACCACGGTGTCATGTTTGGCTCTCGTCTGCAGGTCTGGTGGACAAGCAGGCGATCGTCCCTGTGTCATCCCAGCCTGTTCTCGCCGGGGGATTCTCTCCTTTGATCCCCCCTTGAACCCCCGCGACTGTCCCTTTCACACCCGCTCCACAGGTGTGCTGGTCTGTGATTTTGGTCTTACGGCCCAAGGGCCGTAAGTCCAAAATCACAGACCAGCGCAAACAGTCTCGTTGCTGAGCGGTGAAGTGACCTCAGTTGTGGCGGGGAAAAGTGCCATGTGTATCTCTGTGTGTGTGTGTGGAGGGAGGGGAAGGGGAGGGAGGGGGGGGAGAGGGGTCTCAGAATGTTGCAAGGTGTGTTCGAGGTCCGCACACATTGGAACTACAGAGGGCAACTCCCCTTATTAAAAATCTTTATATATATATATATATATATATATATATATATATATATATATATATATATATATATATATATATATATATATATATATATATATATATATATATATATATATATATATATATATAATTTTTCATTAAATTCTGAGAATGCTCTTGCTTTCTTGCTTTCCCGTTTGCTCTTGCTATATATATATCAGAGCAAACGGGAAACACAACAAACACACGAACGAACACCCACAAAATACGAACACAAACTTCCAAATACAAATAAACACACGAACGAAGTACATATTGGCCCAAACACAAACAGAGAAACAAGCAATGTTACAGTCTCCGATGTGTCCATTACGTTTGGAGCAGAAAAAGGAAAATTTGTGTACAACTGAATTGGTGAGAACCTAGGCGCGCGTATACGTCCTGGAATCGGTTCAACTCAGTCTTTTCTTCGATACTTTTAACTCCTTCCTACCTCACCCCCACCACTGCCTTGCCCACTCCGCCTCTTTTTGTCTTTTTATTTTTCTCCCCCATTATCTTCTGCTGTTTCTTCTTTTCACACTGGTTGTCTCCCTTGATTCGCTACCACAGAGCGGTGGCGAATCAAGGGAGACAACCAGTGTGACCTATTTGCTGACCTCCCTCTTCTCTCCTCTTCTTTTAATCCTCTGTGTCCACCGCCGCACCTCATAGAAGTCGCCATTAGCCTGTCACTGTGTCACGTTGTCTCTATTCAATTTGGACCTGTGACTGCTACAGGGATAGTACAACTTGCGACACTGACTTTATTTGTCCCTCAAAGCTCTTTTCCTTCCTACTCCAAACGTGGCATGGACCGAACGTGATAGCTGAATGTTACTATGTGATTAGCTTGACACTTCTCCAGGTGCCGAACCAGTCAAGTGGACGCTACCTTTGGGCTTTCTTGAACGATCCATCTCTCTTTCAATTTTGCATGCGGTTTAGTAGACATCGGGGTTACCTTTGAACGTAACAAACAAGACATAATAATATTTAGCTAACAGGCATCACACTTTAGTTGGCAGACAAAAGATTTAACTCATTCAGCCCGACGCACGTAGTTACCAAATTTTGCAGGCGTCATCTAACGACTATGCACCTGCTGTAGTGCGTCAGAGCTGAGCGGGTTAATCTCTGTACGACATCTTTGTTATTTACAGTTTCAAGCCACCGGACGGTGGTAATTTCGGCGTGTAGAAAATGACATTGTATTACACATTAACCCCTTCACTGCCAACGAACATTTTGCCGTTTAAAAAAAAAAATGTGTTCACTAAACGACAACTCCGCCGTTGCCGGTCCCAAGCCCTGATGAGAAAGGAGGAGGGAAAGAACTACGCCAAACCTACAAGGAAAAACTACGCAAAAACTGTTGCACACTACGCCAAAAACTGCTAGTCCCCGATCACTATTAGTGCCAGTGGGACAGTAAACTGGAACAAACAACATCACTAAACGACCAAAAGCCGCAACTGTCCACAAAAAAATAGAGACACACAGTGGTCTCAGCAAGAGGCCAAGATCATCCTCATGAGCACCCACAATGCGGGGGAGGGGGGGGGCCTCATGAGAATCTATGCCTCTTGCAGATAGATCGCGTTCCACTCTTGTTCTCGGCAGCGAAGGAGTTAATTATGCAAATAGTTACCGACAGAACCAACCGGTGGACAACGGTGTGAACTGAGACAATACTTGTGTGCTGGCGTGTGATTTAGACACATTCTGTGCGGTTAACTCATTCGAGACGTGCCGCCTCTGGATACGCGGCGGTTCGACGCGTATCCGTAGTCGGCACGTCTCGAATGAGTTAATGTTGTCCTGGTTGCACAGGCCATGGTCAGTTCAGAACTCATTCGAGACCCGCTTCATGTGGATACGCGTCTTGATTCCGCGTATCCGCATGAGGCACGTCTCCAATGAGTTCTGAGATGTTTCCTGCAGGAGACCAAAAGCGCGGCCACCGACACCCAATGGATTAAGACAGTTAAAGAACGGTGTTAGTCTGATCGAAGACAAGTTTGTAACTCTGTCAGTTCATTCTCACTCAGACAGAGGTGCATATACAGTCAATCATTTCGGGATGATAGTTTCAAACGGTTACAGCATTCGGAAGTTTTTATTGCATCCATCTATAAATGTCAGGTCTAAACACAGCTTGCCATTTGCACGCGAGAGGAACAGGTCCTTCGCGGTTGCAGGCGCTGTCTCTTGCGGTTGGAAAAGTTTGGCTACAGAGAACCGTTATGTACAGAGAGCAGTTGTACATTGGAACACTTCTCCGTCGGTTCTGTCTATAAAAAAAACACACATCTAAGTAAGCCTATGCATTTGCATGTAACACGGATTTTAATTTGCAAGCTACAGGTGCCGATGAAGAACTATGCCGCTTTTAGGTGGAATGGTTTGACTTCAGAGAACCGTTATGCAGCGTCCATTCCAATATTCGGATTTCTTTCGGTCAATGTCAGATAAAATGAACAGATTTAAAAGTATCTTGTCTTTTCGTACGCAACAGGTTTGGGTCCTCTGCAGGCTGCAAGGGCTGATGTAGAGCCGTGTCTCTTTTAGAAGGAAGGGGTTGGCGACAGAGAACCGATATGCACAGTCTGACATGAGGGCTCTGGGGAATTCAGTCGCACCTGGCCACATCGGTCATACCTTTGCCCGTTGACCCCCTCAGCCTGGGGAGTAGAGGTAGGGGTGAAGTGAGGTTCCTGCTAGCAAGAGACGTAGATTCTCATGAACCCTGCATCCACAGGTGCTCATGAGGATCTATGCCTCTTGCAGATGGAATGCAGGTGGGCAGAGAGCGTGGTTTCAGTACCTGGCTTAATAGACAGGACCACCTCGCGTCTCGATGTATTGATGAGGATCTGGGGATCTGTCTGGCCAGGTGTGAGTGGCAATACTTTATAATGGTATATTTCATGTTTGTTTGTTTGTTTGTTTTGTGTTCTTGTCTTTCTGCACGATTAGTTCACGTACCTGGGCAGCAAGGTTACCACAGATGGAGACTGCACAAGGGAGATCACCACAAGAATCAGCAAAGCCAACCAAGCCTTCGCAATGCTGAAACCCATCTGGAGGACCACAAGCCTGAGCATCCACACCAAGCTCCGTATTTTTAAGAGCAACGTGCTGAGTGTCCTTCTATATGGGTCAGAGTGCTGGAAATCCACTACCGCTACGGAACGCAAGCTGGAAGTCTTCCAGAACAAGTGCCTGCGACGGATCATGAAGGTCTTCTGGCCAAACATGATTACAAACGAGGAACTACGGAAGAGAGCAGGCGCAGACAGCATCGCTGAAACCATCGCCACACGGAGATGGAGATGGCTAGGCCACGTTTGCAGAATGTCACTCGACTCATTACCAAGGGTGGCACTGAGATGGACACCACAGGGGAAGAGAAACCGTGGGCGACCAAAGGAGACGTGGCGCCGAACCGTGGAGCGAGAGCTCAAGAACAGAGGCCTTACTCTGCAAACAGCACCCAAAATAGCAGCTGACAGACAAAAGTGGCGCTCCCTTGCCGTCGCCTCAAGCACCAGACGGCGCAGAGAGGACTGAACTGAACTTTCTGCACGATTGGGCGATGTTAGTTATGTTCCAGGCTGTATATATATATATATATATATATATATATATATATATATATATATATATATATATATATATATATATATATATATATATATATATATATATATATATATATATATATATATATATATATATATATATATATTTTCATTTAATTCTGAGAATGTTCTTGCCGTGCTAATGCATGGAATTTCCGGCTGGGAAGCTTGCATTGTGTCATCAGGACACCAGCTGCCCTTTTTGTGACTGCATCACATCTAATTGAATTGAAAATTACGTCCTTTGGAGCTAATCTGATTAAGTGCATTTTGGCTTTGGGCGACGCCTTTGTTAAAAGTAAAGAATATGCACTTCAGCAACATTTCTATCGCCTGTGTAGTACACTGACAAATCGGATTTGTTTCTCATTAATTAGTCATTATATCTGTCGAGATATTCGAATTTATTTTCTGAATTGCAGATGTTTCGTTGAACTCGAGTTTGACTTCGCTCTGACGCGCTGGCATTGTGCTGAATATTCTCGAATAGAAAATGCACCAAAGAAATAAGAACGTCCCGTTGATGGCGGTTGTAAATTCCAGAGCACCGTTGTCAGTCAGTGCTGACCATCCTTTATCAATGCTGTGTAATCTTAATCTCCCTTCATCTGCGTTATCGCGGGTCCAACCACCTTTCTTTACGCCTATTATCGCTTGTAGATACAGAGAGGCACCACACAGACACCTTTCCTGACGTATACGGACACAGTCTATATAGTCCACAAGCTAGGAAGGTCTACCATGCACACCCCCCCCCCGGCCCCCCCCCCCCCAGTACTCAATAAGATGGATTTCAAAGTGTTCCTTAGTATGTCCTGAGATGTTTAAGCCATGTTCCCCGAAAATCCTTAGGAACACACCAGAGATATAGCCGATGGCGCAAGGGTACCCCCATTCACGCTCTTCGCAGGTGCTAAAATGAGGTTGAGAAACATTTTCCTCTAAATAAATCAGAATTCATTCCAGAAGCCCAAATCAGGCAATATTATGTTAAGGCACACGTTCTGCAGCCTCTGCAAAAAACAGAATGAAAAAATATTGAATCTCTGGCTCACAGTGAAGGTATTTGTGGACCCAGCAAACGACCATTTCCACGAAATCGCAAAAAAAGACAAAAATAATGTGTCAGATGCCTTCAGACATTTTCTATAGTGCTGGCAGTCCATTTTCAGGCTTACATTATTAAAACAGGATGTTACAATTATTATAAACTTGACTAGGTGATGCTGTGATCATTGTGAGTGCCACGGTGGTTGATTTTGTATCCCTACCCCCAAGTTGTAAAAATACACAAAATTAATTAGAAAAAAATTCTAAAGTTATTCCATTTCATTTTGACCTTTCTTTACCTATTAAGTTTCAATAATGTGAGCATAAAGTGCAAGAAAATAAGGAAAGTCGGCATCCTTTACGGTACATTCGTGGTGAATGACAGCTTTTTCCCATTTAAAATTGCCAAATTGGGAAACGTACGTTGTTTCTGGTGCCCTCAGAAATTTTGTATACTACCGATAGGTCTTTGTTAGGTTTTATTGGTTAGGATAGAGTACCACAGTTACTCCCAACCTGATTTTGTGATGCTATGATGCATTTAGGGGCCACAGTGGCTGAATCTGCTGCCCTACCCCCATTTTACCAGTACGCAAAGTAACGCAAAATAATCATAAAAATTGCTTACGTAATAGTCCTCTGTTTAAATATTTTTTGTTGCCAGTTGTTGTTTTTTTTAAAGTATGCATACTGAGCATAAAAAGTTGTGATCATTTCATTAATTTCAATGTAACCCATCAATGTAATTGTAACTATTTTTAACTGGCTGGTCTTTTAGGTGATATTTTACCTAGCGTAAGGCGGGTCTAGTAAGGTCTCCCCTTTTCCTTTCATTTATTTTTATCTAGAAATGTGTAAATATGAATATGCGTAATAAAGTTTCATGGTTCCTAATAGCCAAAACAATGTTATCAAAAATACTTAGTTTCCACATGTCGACCACGAGATCTCCACTTCCACCTTCTGCAACGTTCAATCTTTTTTATGGCCGTCTTTAAATCTTATATTGTTCTGGCTGCCAATAAGTGAGCTGTCAAGAGCTAGGCAGCATGTTTTCAGAGTTTGGTGTATAGGGGCGTGTCTTCTGGTCAGAACTGCCAGCATACCGCTTCTCTGTATGGACATGTTTGGAGAATGTGCTAAGGAGACCGATTTTCTACGCCAAATTCGCATAGGGCTGTTTCCACATGACCCAGTCTCACGAGGTGAGTTCAGCAGGGTCCTTACGGTCTGTGAACATTTGTGAAAGTTGTAAAAAAAATGGCAAGGCTTTTTGAGGGCCCTGGAAAGTCTGTCAATTTCAGTCCTTTTCCTTAAAGTCCGTGAAAGTTTGTAAAAAATGACAACGTACTGGCAAACTTTTGTCTACTTCTTTTTTTTTCTCCCTCAATTTGTGACTATTCCCATTGCAAACGATCATGCTGACGCTTGTTGCAAGTGATCTATATTTAGCTCTGATCATAAAGTGACTGCATGGCGAACATTCTGATTGGTTGTTTACGCTTCTACCGAAGTCCGCCATTCACTAAGCGTTCTTTTATTTTGGTATCTCTTCACGCATTAGGCACGGAAGCTTCAAATAATTGCTGATACAGAGTGATCTGATTAAAGTGTGTAAAGCTTCAGGCTTCAGTTTGGGTTTGTGAAACGTTCCTGCTTTTCTGGATGGACCCAGTCCAGAGTAATCAGTGTGTAGATGAAAGATGGTGGCCTGGCTCTCCCTGTTCAGCTTGTTGATGTCATCTGCCCACGGGCTGCAGCCGCCATTCTGCTTTTGCCAATCACTTTGTTGTTGTAGTGTCTCCATTCCCAGCTAGTCCAGAATGCACTGGAATCCACTGCAGCACTATTTTGTGGACAGGGCATCCAGTCTATCTTGAAGCTTCCTGATGAGATCAGTGGATCAAGCTGCTGCCTTTCCCTAGCTAGTACTCTGCTGCTGTGTTGAGCACCTGCAGATCTGTACGATAGTTGGAGCTGCTGCCGCTAGCTGGTAAGGAGAAGGAGGTAGTAGTGCGGTCTGCACAACAGATGTACACGCCACTTCCTTCATTCAACACGGCATCTTGTGTGGTATCACAGCTGCTGTGAGGGTAGCGCTTGTGCACAACCTCCAGCAAGATGGCTTTGTGCAGTGCCGCGACCTTTGGCAACGAGTCCTGGAACATTATGTTGTCTTGAAGGCTCTTTCGAGATGTCCAGGTATCTGAAGGGAGCTGTTCACACATCTTTGGGCTTGGTTCCAGGACGTCAGTGTTAGCCCTTTGCAGGACCTTCAGTTGGCAGTTCAGATTGGGCATTTCTGACGGTTCTTGGTCTGCTCCTGTAGTCTCCCATGCTGTCGGTGTTTAGTAAGTCTCTTCATCGTGTGTGCTGTTCTGCATTCCAGTGGCTCCAATGTCCTCCATTTCCTAAATTGGGGTGCTCCAGATGGCTCTAAGAATGTCACTGCATCATGAGAATGACCCATGTTCTGCATCTTGTCAAGCCTGGCTTTTTGGGTTTCAGGCAGTGTTTCATGTTGTCGATGTATCTTGGTACCGCACAACTGGTCTGACCGAGCAGGTGTTTGCTTGTGCCAGGATGCTGTAATTTGCGCCAATGTGGTCCCCACCAGTTCTTCATCAGAGACTCTCTCTTTTTTGCAGCTATAGCTTCCATGGTTTCAATGTGAGGCCTCCACGTGAATCCAGTAATTTATTTGTTGCCAGTAAAGTTGGCCTGTCTGTCTTTGGTACTGGAAGATCTCCAGTTTTGAGGTGACCTCTTCCATCTGATTGAAAGAGATGGTCTAGCTCAGTTTGAGTGGCCTCTTTCAGTCCAGCTGCTGACTCTCTATAGTCAGCATCCTGGATTCTGGAGGATGCTATTTCTTTATGTTCTGGAGGATGCTATTTCTTTATGCCTCCACGTGAATCCAGTAATTTATTTGTTGCCAGTAAAGTTGGCCTGTCTGTCTTTGGTACTGGAAGGTCTCCAGTTTTGAGGTGACCTCTTCCGTCTGATTGAAAGAGATGGTCTAGCTCAGTTTGAGTGGCCTCTTTCAATCCAGCTGCTGACTCTATTGGCAGCATCCTGGATTCTGGAGGATGCTATTTCTTTATGTTCTGCTGCGCTCCACACTGCAAAGTCATCTGCATGGAGGATGTTCAAGACGAACCTTGGTACTGTTGTACTGATGTCATTAATGTAGACCAAAAACAGCATCAGACACAACATCTCCCTGAGGTACACCTTCCCCGAGTTTGACAAGAGTGCTGAATGTGCAGACAATAGAAGCTTCAGCGGCAGCCCCTGTTAAGCATGCCTTAAATAAAAAGAATTACAATTAAATCGATGGGTCACATTGAAATTAATGAAATGATCACAAATGTTTATGCTCAATATACATATTTTGTTAAGAAAACTGGCAACAAAAATATTTAATCAGAGGAGCAATTGTTATGATCATTTTTCGTTCCTTTGCGTACAGGTAAAATGGGGGTAGGGCAGCAGATTCAGCCACTGTGGCCCCTAAATGCATCACAGCATCATAAAATCAGGTTGGGAGTAACTGTGGTACGCTATCCTAAACAATAAAACCTAAAAAAGACCTATCAGTTGTATACAAAATTTCTGAGGGCATCAGAAACAATGTACGTTTCCCAATTCAGCAATTTTAAATGGTAAAAAGCTATCATTCACCATGAACATACTGTAAAGGATGCCGACTTTCCTTATTTTCTTGCACTTTATGCTCACAGTATTGAAACTCAATAGGTAAAGAGAGGTCAAAATAAAATGGGATAACTTGAGCAATTTTTTCTAATTAATTTTGTGTATTTTTACAACTTGGGGGTAGGGATACAAAATCAACCACTGTGGCACTCACAGTGATCACAGCATCACCTAGTCAAGTTTATAATAATTGTGACATCCTGTTTTAATGATGTAAACCTGAAAATGGACTGTCAGTGCTATAGAAAATGTCTGAAGGTATCTGACACATTATTTTTGTCTTTTTTTTTGCGATTTCGCGGAAATGGTCGTTTACTGGGTGCACAAATACCTTCACTGTGAGCCAGAGATTCAATATTTTTTCATTCTGTTTTTTGCAGAGGATGCAGAAGGTGTGCCTTAACATAATATTGCCTGATTTGGGCTTCTGGAATGAATTCTGATTTATTTAGAGGAAAATGTTTCTCAACCTCATTTTAGCACCTGCGAAGAGCGTGAATGGGGGTACCCTTGCGTCATCGGCTATATCTCTGGTGTGTTCCTAAGGATTTTCGGGGAACATGGCTTAAACATCTCAGGACATACTAAGGAACACTTTGAAACCCATCTTATTGAGTACTGGGGGGGGGGGGGGGGCACGGTAGATCTTCCTAGCTTATGGACTAATAGGACTGCGCAATCAGGAACCCAGGTACCGCAGATAAATGTATGCCATCTGGTCTGTGATTTGGACCTCACGGCCCTAGGACCGTGAGGTCCTAATCACAGACCAGCACACACATCATAGCAGCATTTAGGGCACACTGACTATTGGCCAAGACTTTTGAGGTTTTTGAACCCATTGTCACGGTATTGCCATAATCAGTACTGTGGCTGCCTGCACAAAGCAGTTAAAAACCACAAACGTCTTGGCGCATTGTGCTGCCGTCGGCTTCATGTGTACGGGGACAAATTCGAAAGTTATAGTTTTGCATGTTCATCGCCGTTATTTAGATCACGGTTTCAGAAGAGTTTCACATCATCAGATTTATCAAAGGCTGGCATACACTTTCAGTCATAAATTGCGGTCAGAACAAAGTGTCAGCTTCAGTCAGTTTCCACGATCATTGCCACAACTGACTGTACCAATATTGCCAGAACTCTCAGTCTGTTAACACCGCAATGTGTAGGCCGACGACGGACCAAAGATAGCGACGGTGGCGCCGACTATCGGGCGGACATAACGGCCTATGATCACCAGCTTACCGTTACTTTTAAATCCTCGTCTAGAACGCGAGTATGGCGCGGCCACGGTAGGGGTTCGTTTACTACCCTGACTGCCTGTGAAACTACATAAATCAGTACTTGCGGTACTTTAGTTGAATGTCTAAATCACACTGGTTGTCTCGCTTGATTCGCTACCGCTGAAAAAGCGGGTAGCGACTCGAGTGAGACAACCAGTCTGTGTCGGCATCAAGCAGAGATGGACTAAGTAATTAAGTGACCAGAAGGCTGTTTTTTTGTGAGATTGGTCATGTGACGTACAGATGAAAACAAGGGATTTTGTATCCCGGTCACATGGTACGGTTTGTGCTAAAGCGACTGGTCGTGTGACGTAGGGATGAAAACAATGAATTTTATTTTTTGACGGTACATTCGATTATAAGATCAATTTTCGAATAGCCAATGCTACCATTAATATACAAACTACTATTAAACATGACCATAAGCAAGACCGCTTTTCGGCGAATAGCCGCGTATTCGTATGCGGCATGTCTCTAATGAGTTAATCAGTTCAGGTATGGTCGATCTGTCTCCTTTTGTAGGATTCACTGTCGCCGGAAATAAATGTGCTGGTTCATGATTTTGGACCTTATGGCTATGTCTCTAGGTCGTACATTGTAGACCATCTTGGTTGCGTATTTGCTCTTGACTAGACTAAGGCTCAGTTTAGTTGTCTATGACCAGCAACTGACTTACATCGTCCAACACTTACGATAATAGCAGGGGGTGGTTTAGTGCCTACTAGTAAACCGCAAAGTGGAACGCCATCCGCCGACAAGCGGCATAGATCCTCATGAGCCCCCGCATCTGCGGGGGCTCATGTTAATATCTGCCTCTTGTTGGTTTATTTTTCATCCGTGCTCAAGTCTAGTTTCGCACGTAGAATTTAATGTATGGTAGTTACGGTACTTGTAAGTAAGTATGGCTGGCATTCTTCCGTCATCGACTTGCCTCTGAAGTCTACATCTTGCGGTCCGCATGGGGCCTTTTTTGATAAAAATGAACAGCCTACTTTATAAGAGATTACACGTAAACCTCTGATACCCCCTCTATCTCGTTGAGGAAAGTGTGTAAATACAGTCAAAAAGAGTCATTAAACATGATGGTCTGTGCCTGGAGCAAATAGGCGGTGCTCGCAGCAAAATCCGAAGCTCGTCGTTTGGTAATTATTATGTCTTGTACAGCAAAACCTTTGTAGCTGTCGCCTTTTTTGAAAGAAAAAATGTGGCCTTAAAGAAATCTGCCTCTCAAAAGAAGACTTGAATTGTAAAAAGTGTCACCTGTCATTAGACACCATCATTTAGATGGCTACCACCTAAATGACGGTCTTTAATGACAGATGGTCCGTCTCTCATAAGAGCGTTCGCTCAAAACAGATTCTGTAATAGTAGGCTATAAAGATATGTGGCAGTTGCTTAGTCATTATGAAAAGTGTTTAAAAAAAACAACAACAGAAAAATAAACTGGCGCTTGCTATGTTCCCGGGGGTATGCCATAAATTCATAACTGTTTTAACCCTTTTCATCCTGATACACACAATGCTTGAAATACATTTGACTATGATAGTTCAAGGGTGGTGCCAGAATAGCTTGGCGCCTCAGGCGCCAAGCTATTCGGGCGCCACCCTTGAACTAAAATGCTTGATCTATGTCATAATCTGTACTGCAGCCTTGAAAGGACAATAAGCACATTTTTTAAAAATCAGCCTCAGGATGTAATGGGTTAATTGGTTTATAATTATAATTATCACTAAATGCTTGTATGTCTTGTTGGTCCATGTTAGTTTATTTCATTTTAAAGGAAAAACTGAAGATTAAAATGGTCACAGTCTGTCACAAATCCAGAAACAAACAAAAAGTAACATGAAATAAAAATGCGTAGAGACAAGAACACACACTAAACGAATTATCTTTTAACTTGCAAAAAATGAGATTAAAGTAAAATCAAAATACAAGAAAATTAGTTGAAAGAAAATCTCATTGTAAAAGCTGTTACACTAACCCTTTGTCCATAGCAGCTTTTTTTGTTGAAGTGATTCCTGCAGGAATCACATCAGCAAAAAGCGCTATAGTACTGACAACCAGACGTTTAAACATTTTCGAGGCTATTTCAGGTTATAAACACACGACTCTTTCGTCTTCACAAAAAACAAGACTGTGCATAGGAAACAGCTCAGTTTACTATAAACGCGGTTTCCACGGATACAAGAACAGGTAGAAAATGACAAAATTGAAAGCACCCTCGGCATTCTTTTGATCCTGTCCCACGCTTACGTCGACGGTGCTGCCCTGCTGCGGTGAAGGAGAGACTAATCCACCATCGAACTTCTTCTGATTACAAAGCGCACAGATCCTCATGAGCCAGCTGGACATGTGTGGGTTATGTCAGTCTTTAACTCCCTTTTGAATGCGGCCACCAGTTCTGTAAAATGTACCGGTGGCTGAACGCACAAGGGAGGACTGATTTTCCACTTTTGTTACCAGATGCAAACTCTCATTTTCATCCGCAGTTCCTCTCAAGGAGTGCGGAGTAAAAATTTACAAGAAATAAGATGACGGACAAGGAAAAAAACAAACCAACATCGAACCAATTCCATGCATTTTTGTATGTTCTTGTTTCTCGAACGGAGGCGATATTAGGTCATTCAGCCAACGATGACTGCGAAGGAACGAAACAAGGCCCTGGTCACATGGCCGCCGACCTCCAGCCATTGTGCCCGTGTTGTTTTTGCCGACGATCACCACCTCCTGCGGCTGAAGAGTAAACAAAGGGAAGCAAGCAGGGTCAACAGCGGGAGAGAGACCTTCAGGACCAGGGCCGGGTCAGTTGCATGAGTGAGCTTTAAACCTGGCACAACCCACTACGCAAAGCGCTCCTCAGACACAGCGAAATCATGGACAAGCCAATAATATGCAATGTGTTCCGCGATAAGTTGCGCAAGCCGCTACGCAAGGTGCTCTGCTATAATAAATCCTATCGCGCAAGTCACTGCGCAAGCCGGTGCCCCGCGGCTTCAGCGGAATCCTGCACGAGCCACTATGCTACGTATAATGGCTTGCGCAGGTTTTAATCTCACTCGTGCATCTGAGACTAGGGCAGGCCGACAACAAGGGGTGTAGTAGTAAAAAAAAAAAAAAAAAGTTGTAACCTCTTCCCCCCCCCCCACCCCTCTCCCCTATTCCCCGTCGCAGCCCCCCCCCCCACCCCACCCCCTCCCCCCTCTTTCCGCGCCAAAAAAAAAAAAAAAAAAAAAAAGGAGTGAAGATGAGCTGCACACAATCGAACTCAAAGAACAATCGTGGGGAAGGGGTTGGGGGTAGTGGGGTGGGCGCAAGAAGAGAAGGGAGGAGACTGTAAAGGGATCGAAGACATGGACTGACAGTATCCCCCCTCCCCCCTCCCCCTCCCCGCCCCCTTGCCGCCCGCCACTGATCCCGCCTTCTTTTTCAACACCAAGTTCTCAGTTAATATAACAGCGGTACACGTAAGCTAACTCAAACTCAAAGCAAGATGACTTGATGTAGGAGATAATATTAGTAATTACGGGCAAATCCTTGCCTATCCTATGAGACATTTGGATTCTCGTGAGCAACTGCGGCGGTGAACATGTACGTGACTCTTGCGGAGTAGTGTTGACATGGGCAGCGTGGTAGTAACGTACACATTTTCATCATTTACTCATTCAAGGCGCCCGCATCAGTAGCTGCGAAAGTGTCGTATAGTGTTGCCGGTGGCAACGGTATACGACACTTCCGCAGTTATTGATGAGGGGCGCCTTGAATGAGTTGACGTATTCGAGGCGTGCTGCATTTGGACACGTGGCTGATCCCGCATATGCGGACGTATCACGTCTTGAGTGATTCAACAGTAATGCCGATAATGACACTTTTTTTTTTCTTTATACAAGTAGACTAGCTTTTTTCTGTGCGTGTCAGATACTCGTCGATTTTCGACTGATAGAAAAGTATGACGAAAATGATAAGTTTACATTTGACTACGGTTAAACTGATGAAGGAAAGGTTCTCGGCCCAATGAGAGCAACATATCGTTTGAGGTGAACAGTGTGGACATAGACTACAGGACTTGATATTTTTTAGACTCAAGAGGAAAACGTTTTTTTGTTTTTGTTTTTGTTGTTTTTTGTTTGGGACATTGAAAATTAGAACATCACCCACATGCAAGAGGTATAGATCCTCATGAACCCCAGCAATTGCGGGCGCTCACAAGAACCTATGTCTCTTGATGACATCATTTTGAATCCATGTTCCTGTTCCCCGAGGGCGTTTTGGTGTTGGATTTACGAAGATTGCAGAAACACATTCTGCGTCCGCCTGATCGGGTTAACCTTGTGTCTGTCAGTAGCGCGTTTTGTCGCCAGATTCCTGCATGCTTCACAAATAGTTTTCAGGATAGAATATTCTGGGGAAAAAACAACAACAAAACGATTTCTGAAGAAGGAAAAAGAGAGGCAACAGATAATCTAAAGAGAGCCTACACCCAAAGGTTCTTATAATGCAGACTGACAGGTGCTCTCAGCTCCTACGCAACGCACGTGCAGTTTACAGCGCGTGCCATGTTCGCTGTCTGTTCCAACTATTGGAGTCGCAGAATGTCCCTGTCTGTCTAGTGTTTCTGTGAGGGTTTTGTGGCTCGAAACACGTGTTTTTTGGACATTGTGTGTGTCACGTTTAATGAACACTTACACAAGTACTGTAGATAATACTGCACGTACATGTGCAAGACTTTACCAACTTACGAATGTCGGTGACTGAGATTGTTAACACTTGAAATCCCAGAACTAAATGGCTTCCATTCCATGTTGTTGTTGTTAAACGTGCTGTGAAAAATACTACCTACGTACAACGTCAAAGCAACAAAATGAAGAGTTACTAACAAGTACAATGTGACTAATTAACTCATTTAAGGTACCCCGCATCAATAGCTACGCCAGCCTGACGTAGCTGAAGTACCGTTGGTTTCGTACAGCGTTGTTACTGGTAATGCTATTCGACACTTTCGCAGTTGTTGATGCAGGACCTTTAAATAGGTTAAATATCTTGTTTACAGCGGAGCCGTTTGGCTCGTAGAAGGTGCCGAGCAAACGCTTTGTAGCTTTGTACCACTGAGCTGCCGATGATTCAATTATCCGCTAGTGCGGCATCGCTCAGAGTATGGACACACCTTTAACTCTTTGGCTGTCGGTAGCGGTTTTTGTCGCGACGATTCCGCAGGAATCATCGCGACAAAAACCGCTACCGACAGCCAGAAGGTTAAATTTCCTCTCTCAATACCATTATTTTGTTCGGAACGAGGCGTAGCACACAGGACGTGATTGTATCCCTTCGTAATCGGTCGTGGGTGTTTTTTTTTTTTTTTTTTTTTCTTTTCTGTTCTCTTTTATCTGTTTATTTTTTATGCACCGTAATACAAATACGAGAATAGTTCGATTTTTAAAGTTAATACTGTGACAGCCGTGAAGGAGGTCTACATGAGGACCGACACTTAAGAAAATGTCAAACCGACATCGGCTCGAGTACTCATTATTTACTGAGCTTTTTTTGTTGTTTGGTGTTGTTCGCGGTTATGGAGCAGAGACTTGGAGATTGACAAAAACCACAGTCAACAGAGTACAGACCTTCATGAACAGTTGCCTTAGAAGAATTTTGAAAATCCACTGGCCAGAGAAGATCAGCAACGTCAGACTCTGGGAGAGAACAGAGCAGATAACAGCAGAGAATGAAATTGGGCGAAGAAGATGGGGATGGATCGGTCACAGTCTGAGAAAGCCAGCTTCCAGTATCACTAGGCAGGCATTGTCATGGAACCCCCAGGGAAAGAGGAAAAGAGGTAGGCCGAGAAACTCCTGGCGTCGAGACCTCCAAGCAGACATCAAGAGACTGGGAACCACCTGGAGTAGAATCGAAGGAGAAGCACAGGACAGGAGTTGCTGGAGGTCTCTCGTCGACGGCCTATACCCGGGTAGGGGTGACAGGCGTAAGTAAGTAAGTAAGTTGTTCGCGGCAATGTGCGGCACAAGCACTCCGAACGGATGATATAAAAAAAAAAAAAAAAAACTGCACTACAGATTAGCTGTACGTTTGCAAAATATTCCACCTCATATTTCAAAATATTTCTGCCCCATTAAAAAAAAAAAAATCTGCCCCCATATTTCAGAATATTTCTGCCTCACATTTCCCGCATATTTCTGCCCCATATTTAAAACAAAAAAATCTTTTTTTTTCAAAACATTTATCCCCAATACATTTAAAAATAGTTCTTTCCCATATTTCAAAACATTTGTGCCCAAAATGTTCAAAATATCTCTGCCCCATATTTCAAAATATTTCTGTCCCATATTTCAAAACGCATCTGTCCCTTCATTCGTTTTCCCGTTCAGTCCTCCGCGGTTGGTCCACCTAAAAAGACCCCGCTGACAAACTACAGCATTGCTCCACTCTGAAATGACACGAACGGTTGAATCAAGTATGCTGTTTGTCACTGATGCTGCAAGCAGCGGGAGTCACGTGTTGTGACTCTTATACCAGTCCCGCACCCGCACCCACCAGTCTGCAAGAGGCATGCATTCTCATGAGCCCCTGCATTGCAGGGGCTCATGAGAATCCAGGCCTCAAGCAGAAGGGTTGAAACAGGATTTAGCACCCTAGGGGTTCATAAAAATTCAAGCCTTTTGCTAGCTGCGGATGATTCTCTGACGGAGGGGTGATTTGGGTGTAAGCAAACGACTCTCACAAGCTGCGTCTCGACATAGTGGCTGACATCCAGGCCAGGCATCGCATTACCAGAACAGTCCAAAGACGAGCACCTTCTACAAGCTCAGCTCTGAGATTACGCCCTTTTGAGCGTCATCTGCACTGGTTATCTCTCTGGTAACCCACACTGGTTATCTCTGTGAGCCTCGTTCCTAGGAAAATGACCCCTTTCTGAGCGCTAACAACTCGCTATCCACACATGTTAGTCCCACGATCCTAAGAAAATACACCGTTTTTAAGCACCATCACTGAACCCACAGTTGTTAATTTTTCAATCCTAGGAAAATGCCCCCTTTCTAACGCCGTCTACTCGGCAGCGACACTGGTTACCTCCCTCGATCCACTACGAAGAAAGCCACCAGTGTCCCTAAAACCCTGTCGTACAGCTTGCATTTAATACTAAGGTCGGAGGCATTGCCGTTTTCTTACATAATTTCATCTCGACACGGAGGATGCTAAAAATGAACAAAGAACTTTTATTTTACAAAGTCAAAATTTCGGTCCAGTTCATTTGTTAAAAAAAAAAAAAAAAAAAAAAAAAAAAAAAAAAAAAAAAACGGTATTCGAACTTGCCGTTTATAATCAAAAACACTAAGCCCCATCGGGATACAAATCCACACGTTGGCTAACTCCCAAACAAGCTTGTTTTGCGGAGTATGTCAACGCATAAACTTAGCATCCCCAAGGACGCGACATGGGACTGGCTCCACGACAGTGCATGGTGTAATCGTTGCCTAATCGATCACTTCTAGAACGCGAGTAGTAGGAAATAGCACGAATGTGCTATTCCTACTACCAGCGTTGTAGAGGTGATTGATTACGCAATGATCATCCCATGCCTGTGGTGGCCGATACGTATTCTGCAGGGACTTGGCGTTTTGAATGTCAAGAGGGGTGAAGTGTAGGGTTCAAGTGGTGACGGGAACTTCATACATCATCACCAAACAAGATGAGGGAAGGCATCTAGCATCTGGCTTTCATTTGCCCACTTGCAAGTGAAACGGAAGGAAAAGGTTGTTGTTTTACGAACAACTTGTGACAATGCACTGAAACAAAACAAACATACACATGTATGAACAATACTGGGGAAGTTCCATGTGATGAACTGAACTGTAAAGGATACCAAAGACTTGGTAGTTTCTTCTGAACCGATAAAGCTTTGTCCGTTTTCCCTCTAGAGCTTAATGTCAGTTTTGAAACCCATAACGATGCATTTAATACGTAGTACGCATCAGCAAAAGTACCTCCACTATCATGTGCATTTTTAGGAGGACAATACAGTGTGATTTGAACAGTCCTTCAAGGTCAGGCACAGAGCCATTTCAGTCAATCTGCAAAAGGTACAGATTCTCATAAAACCCTGTAGCCACATCAGAGCTCACGAGAATACTGATTAAATGCCTCGTTGAAAGGCGGAATCGGCCCAATTGTCCCACGCCTCCACGTCTAATACGGAGGAAGCCGACGAGGGTTTAACTCCTGACCGGTAAGCGGCATACACGGCCACAAGGGGAAAGGAGCGATCCCTTCACGCCTGTTCTGGAGACAGCACCAGCTGTGCAACCTTCCATTGTAATCTGCCTGCATGACTGGGGATTGGAACAACAATAACCAACAGAAAATCGTCAAGATCTATTTGCAGCAAGAAGCTTACATCGTCCTCAAAATCCCTTGGAAACGCGGCATGGTCCTAAGAGTAGCTTGTGTCACTGGTCTGTAATTTTGGATCTTCACAGCTAATAGGTGTAAGGTCCAAAATCACAGGCCAACACATGACGTTTCATCTCAAGAATCGGCCTCACATACATCTTTGTTACCCGGGCTGAAGAACCTATAAAGCTTTTAGTCTACTTCTGAACACTACATACCACCCTCATCTGGAACCGGTTTTCGGGTGCCTCGACTGCGCGTGCGCCGTGTGGTAGGGTATCTTACCCCCGTCTACTTCCCCGCCAAGGGGAGGCTACTTTTGATTTCGCGCGTGTCAACCAGGTTTTATGGGGACGAATTAGACGTGGGATCATGCCGGACTGCGCACGGTTTGGCACGAAGCAGACGACATTTTTGGCGTGGCCGGAATAAGTCGTCAAGCCGCACATGGCCATGGGAAATTCCGCAACACTGTGGGTTTACCGTGATTGCATGTTTGTCGGTAATGAAGCAACTGGAGTCGGAAGACTTATCCCGTGTATACCACAGTACGCCAATTCCCAGAAAACACCTCAATTTGAGGCACAGCTGAGGCCACATCGTTCAGCAAGAGACCGCAAGGGGCTCATGAGAATCTGTGTCTCTTTTGCAAATAAAAAGAACCGAATTACTGGTTGTCTTGTGTACAGTCGCGGACTTTATCCTCGATGAGGCCCACTGACTCCAGATGTAAATTGGGACGATCTCTGCCAGCAAAAGGTATAGTTTTGTATGAGCTCCTGCAGGCGCCCAGGCTTATTGGAATCTATGTCTCCAGCAGATGGAGGTTAGAGGGTCTAGCTAAAGTACTCTGAGAAGGAAGAATCAAGGAACTGTGTCGTCTTGGAGAGGCAACAAATCCTGCAAGATGTAAACTTGAAATTCTTGTCCCAGAGTGTCTTAGCTCAGCTTGCTGCTGGAATAATTGTTGTGAAGGTCGACTGTAATGAATGGGTGCAGCCGACGGAACGGTTGTCGTTTCTTTTCTGTTTCTTCTTCTTTTCCTTTTTGGTTAACCTTTCACTGACGAGGAAAATTGAACACGATCCAACTGCAAGAGACATAGATCCTCATGAGCCCCCGCGACTGCGGGGGCTCATGAAGATCTATGTCTCTTGCTAAGACCAATTTGTATCCACATCCCTTGGACGGTTGTGGCTTTAGGTCGTTGAATGAACAAAGATTTCACAAACAAATTATGAGTCCAATGGTAGCAAAGGGGTTAAAGAACTTGAAACAAACTTGAACTTGAAACTGGAGACCTTGAACAAAAGCTTGGCTACGTTAGACGTTATATACGAAGCAGTGGCTGCATTATTATTTTGTTTGTTTGTTTGTTTGTTTGTTTGTTCTTTTTTAGAGGCCAGAGTTTGTTGATCTTCTTCCGTAACAACTTACTCTGTCATCTCTACTGTACTTTCTACGCCGGAACAAATGTTGCGAAACTCTAGAACGCTTTGCAATCCCGGTCATAATCGTCAGATAATAACGATGTATTAAAAAACATGTCTAGTCAGTACAACATTGCACCAGCACTAACAATGAAATTTGGAGACTTCAGGGATCCAGTGTAGATTAGATCGTCTGTTGTAAGCGCAGGTGCAGACATGCAATTAGTCACCTTCTTGAAGTAAAATTTCTACGGCTGCATATAATCCATAAACATGTTTATGGGCATCGGGTGATGTATCGAGCATGATTTTAAAGCCCCTCAGCCATCTGCAAGAGACAAAGATTCCCCGAGGGAACCTATGCTTCTTGTAGGCACGAATAGGTCACATTTACTAACATCTCTGCTGCCAAGATGGAAGAAGAATGAAAGTCTGTGAACATTTATCGCTTCGAACGTAAGTTAAAGAGGAACAAGCTTTTACCACTTTGTACCCCTTGACATCTTCTTCTTTCCATGTACCCCCCAGAGCCAGCTACTGAGCTAGGCATGCTGCCGTTACATCGCCGGATTAAAATGTCTCTAATGAAGACGGAGCCTGCTTAGCGGGCTTCGGTAATGAGTAAATACTTTCTGAAATGAGACAAACATTAGATGGTGTATGCTGGCGTGAAGGCAGTTATGCGATTGAACCTAACAGGGAGTCTAAGAAGTCTGGAGGTTTGACAACGTTGTCATAGTTCTTTGATCAAATTTTGTCTGGATACGAGAATCAAGATATCACTGGGAGTACATGTACCCTGTGCTAGAGTTTGCCAGTCTTGTATAACTCATTCAACTCCGACACGCCGCGGCAAGACATGGATCGAGCGTAATAGTTCAAGGGTTATGCCAGAATAGCTTGGCGCCCATAGGCGTCAAGCTATTATGGCACAACCCTTGAACTATCACGCTAGATCTGTTTCCAGAAGTGTAATACAGTCTTCAGCGGGCAACTTCAAAATTTGCGGATTTCGGTCCTGGAGCAGAATGTGATAACGAATTGAATGGTTACAGAGTGTATTGGTAGAATCAACCATATACAAAGATGAAAAAGAAAACACAAACAAGGCAACGAAAACCGCCATTAAATCAGTAGTCACCGCGCTTAGTTTGAGGTCCCAGGTTTTAATACGAGGTGAAAATTCCACCGTTTAGCGAACCAGACATCTCTATACTATTATACTTAAGTTAATATATGTACAAGTCTGTACCAAATTCAATAGTATTTGTCTGATGTAGCAAAATTCTGTCCAAGGTCTGGCCATTTTTTATGGAAACTCTCTGTCTGTCTGTCTGTCTGTGTCTGTCTGTCTCTATCTGTCTGTCTGTCTCTGTCTGTCTGTCTGTCTGTCTCTCTCTCTCTCTCTCTCTCTCTCTCCCCATCCCTACCACAGACAGTTTAGACATTTAAACATGTTCGGTCTGCGTCAGCAACTTACTTTAAACAAATGCGTCTTTATGCATAAGATACTAAATAATATTACACCCCAGTATCTAATCACTAAATTTATATCTCACCAAGAACGTGAACGGACCTCAAGAAACAATACCTTACCCCTACCACTGCCAATAATCGACCTTTTTAAAACTAGTATGTCATTCTCTGGTGCGTTTGCTTGGAATTCTATCCGTGCACATTTGAAAATTATTACCTCACCAGGAAGTTTTAAAACAAAACTTTCCGATTACCTGATGAGTCAAACTTAGTACTTCTCAGGTACTGTAATATCTCCTGTACCTCATGTATTTCATACAGATGGTTTTTATGTGTGTGTGTGCGCGCGCGCGCGCGTGTGTGTGCGTGTGTGTGCTCGTGTTTGTTTGTGTGTGTGGGTGTATGTGTGAGCGGCGCGCGCGCGTGCGTGTCTGTGTGCATGTGTGTGTGATGAGTGTTATTATTTTTTCTGTATATAATGATGCTATTGGGTTTTGTATGTAAATATATTTTTCATAGTTTCCCCTTTTTTATGCTGTAGATGTTATCAACGGCAAGTTTGTAAAATGACGATTTGTTTTCTGTCAAAACGATTTACCGTTGAAAAATAAAGTTTCATCATCATCATCATCATCATCATCATCATCATCATCATCATCTCTCTCTCTCTCTCTTGTTCGGTCCAAACTGGATTACGGCTCTGTGGTATATGGCTCTGCTTCCAAGTCTGTTCTACAGCGTCTGAACACAATTCACCATCAAGGTCTGCGAATATGTCTGGGGGCCTTCAGGACATCTCCAGTTCCTAGTCTGTATGCCTAGGCAGGGGAGCCTTCTCTCAAGCTCCGCCGCATCCGCCTCATGCTCAGCTACGTTCTGAAGCTGAAAGCCCATCCAGACAACCCTGCCTATGATTGTGTTTTTAACCCGTCGTTTGCAGAGATAATTTTTACGATACCCATCCGGGAGCTGTCCGTCCACTTTCCTTCCGTGTCCGACCTCATCTGCAGGTGGCCGGAGTGGACTTGGACAAAGTTTCGGAATCTCTGCAACACATCCCTCCACCCTGGCTATTACCAGTTTCTGACATCTAGCTGGACTTGACCGCCTACAAGAAGGACTGTACTCCACCAGCCATTATACCAACAGAGCATCAATGAACTCCTTTCAAGTTTTCCTGGCTATTGTCGTATTTATACGGATGGGTCCAAGTCTGAGGATGGGAGAGTGGCTGCGGCTGCAGTGTCTTCTCGCCATCCTAGACGATCATTTAAGCTCCGCCTCCCTGACCATTCCTCTGTATTTAGTGCAGAACTGCAGGCAATGCTGCTGGCACTCAGGCATGCCTATCAGTCTAGGGCGGAAAGGAACTTCCTGATTCTGTCTGACTCTTTTTTTTGCCCTGCAGGCCCTTCAGGGCGCGGAAACAGACCACCCCCTGCTGGTGCAGATTCGAGAGCTTTACGCGGACTTGATGAAGGAAAATTATGACATCATTTGTATTTGGGTCCCAGGGCATGTGGGCATTGAAGGCAACAGGATCGCAGATTTTGCTGCCAACGATGCCCGCAGTGACCCTGTCCCTGACACACAGACTGTTCACAGTGATTTTAAACCTGTGATTAGTGCGTACATAGCCCGCGAGTGGCAGTCCGAGTGGGACAAAGAGGAAGCGAACAAGCTGCATGAAGCTCTTCCTACGGTGTCCGACAGTCTACCTTAGCGCTGCGGCAGGCGGCCGCCGTGAGGAGACTGTCCTTACTCGGCTCCACATCGGGCACACGTATGTTACTCACTCTTACTTACTAAAACAGGATGAGTGTCCATGGTGTTATGCCTGTGATGAGCAGTTTTCTGTTCGACACTTTTTACTGTCATGTGCCGATTTAATTGACACAAGATATAAACACTTCACAGCAGACTCCTTGAAGGTTTTGTTCCGGGATGTTCCCCCGGACAAAATCTTCAATTTCTTGAGAGAATGCAATATTTTTAACAAGATCTGAGCATTTACAGACTATGTGAATTTGACTATTTTGCCCTTTTTGAGTGTCTGTAGACATTTCTTTCAAAGACTTGTGCGACAATTTAGCATGACATTTTTAAGGTATATTTACATCATGTTTTAAGACCTTTTTTTTTATTATTCTGGCTGACCAGATTTTTACCCTTCCCGCCGTGAGATGGCCTTAGCCGCCTGCACGGCGTTAAACTACAATACCAATAACTAACTAACTCTCTCTCTCTCTCTCTCTCTCTCTCTCTCTCTCTCTCTCTCTCTCTCAGTGTGTGTGTGTGTGTGTGTGTGCGTGCGTGCGTGTGTGTGTGTGTGTGTGTGTGTGTGTGTGTGTGTGTGTGTGTGTGTGTGTGTGTGTGTGTGTGTGTGTGTGTGTGTGTGTGTGTGTGTGAAATCTGTCGCGTAGTACTCTTATACCACACAAGTCATCCGAAGCCCTGGTCAACTTGTCCGACAACTTCGTGCACGTCTGTGTGTATGTACGTGCGCCGGTGCGTGTGTGTGTTCTTGCATGAGCGCGCATGTAGTCTACCGCTGTGTAGACATGTATACAACGTGTGAGGACCGCCCCTAATCTGCTTGTCAACCATTTCCCTAAATCTCCGAGAGACATAGAGTTTCATGAGCCCCTGCGACAAGCAGGGGCTCATGAAACTCTATGGCTCTCGTCTGCAGAAAAAGATCCCTGTTTTATCCCAAACGGAGGAAGGCACGGAGGTGTAGGTCTGTCGTTGTAATGGACAAATAAGAAGCAGCAGGCGAGGTAGACCCAAGTTTATTGTTTTCCCCCGCCTGCCTCCCTCACGCCGTCCGCTGAGAAAAATAAACCGCACGGCAAGAGAACAAGGATTTGGCGACCCCACCTTCTTTCTCGTACACACCCCCCTCCGTCGAGCGCACCCCAGGGGACTTGGCGCGCGGGGGGTCGGGACACAGCTGAGTCAACGAGCATCATCAGGGACGAGTTAGGAGAAAAAAAGGAAGGGTGTGGCGGGGGGGGGGGGGGGGGGGTGTTTGTCGAGGTCGGTTTAACCCCTTCACTGCCGAGAAAAGGTGAACACGACCCAGCTGCAAGAGACATAGATCATCATGAGCGGTCGCAGGGGCTCATGAGTATCTATGCCTCTTGCTCAGACCAATATCGTATCTCTTTTCCTTGGAGGGCTGTGGCTTTGGGTCGTTGAAGGTTTCAGACACAAAAATGTACGTACAGTGAAGAGGCTAACCTCCCCCCTCCCGCGGTGAAGAGTACCGGTGGCTGGAGGCAAAGGAGTCGTTTAACTCATTCTACCCCAACACCGAAATCCTTCAATTTTGCCGTTGTCTTCTGAAGACTGCGTTGCAGTGCAGGACACAGATCGACCATGATAGTTCAAGGGTGATGCCAGAATAGCTTGGCGCCCATAGGCGCCAAGCTATTCTGGCATCACCCTTGAACTAACATGGTCGATCCATATCTTCCTGTGGTGTGTCTGGGGTAGAATGAGTTAAACCCCAATCTGCATGCAGCCACCGGTGCTGTAAACAGTACCGCTGGCTGCGTTCACAATACTGTTTACAGTACCGCTGGCTGCATGCGCAAGGGGGTTAAGGGGAGTGGGGGGGGGGGGGAGAGTAGGGAGCTTGAATAAATTTACCTTGCTGACGACGGCTATTTGTAAGTTATAGATCTTTGCTCCGCATCTGTCTGTCCACACTACTTTGTGTTATCATCCCGACTGTTGTCAAGTGCTTGGACATCATGTTCACAGCTAGCTGACTGTTCACAAACTGATTTACGCTAACTTGACGTTAATGAAATCAGTGCAAATCAGTTTTGCGATCAGTCATAATTGTGACACGAAGGGGTAAGAGACATACGTACTCCAAGTTCTCATCAGGTTGTTTTTTTTTTGTTGTTTGTTTTTGTTTTGTTTTTCTCACACACGGCCTTTGCGTTTTATTACGTCACGAGAATAACCGTATATTTTCATGCCAATAATTCCGGAATAACTGTTTCGGAATTATTGGCATGGAAATATTTTCAAACTGTATCATGCTTTTGGGTCAGGTATGTAAATAGTCCGTTAAAAAGCAATGCAAAACTATCCTGTGATGTTATATGTTCGATAGAGGAATGTTAGAATGGCACGGAAACAGACAACCCAGATTTGCAGAAGACATAAATAAATGTACTAATAAAACAGGTCACGTGATCCATAATGCGGCGTTGCATGCGAAGCATTCTGGGTCACGTGACCTGTTCATAACACCCCAAGGCTAACGTTACTACAGAATACCTCGGCTACGTAACTGAAATAACGTGGATATCGCCATCCTCATTCCAGGCGCGGTTCCGAGACACAGACCCCGATTTTTGGAGTGACTGTCATCGCAAGAGGAAATATAACATGTGTATAGTCTTTCAGCCTTGAATGTCTTCCCGCGGCTTCTTGTAACACTGATTATTTAGTGTGTGCGTGCATTTCTCTTGGCTTTCTTCCCACTTTGGTTACATCCCTCGCCGAGGGATCGGATCAAGCGCAGCGGATCGAGGAGGTAACCAGTGTGGTTTCTAGTGGAATTTGTCAGTTTTGCGACCTACTCTTATTTCTTAGCTGAACCCTTTTCATCCTGATACACCCACTGCTTGAAATAACTTGAATTTCACTGATATTTCAAGGTGGTGCCAGAATAGCTTTGCGCCTGAGGCGCCAAGCTATTCTGGCACCACCCTTGAACTAAAACAGTTGATCTCACTATCTCCTAATCTGTGATGTTGCCTTCATAGGACAATAAGCAATTTTTTTAAAACAAAATCAGCCTCAGGATTTAATGGGTTAACGTGATTGGTGAAGACGTTCAAGTTGTTGATCAGTAGGCCTACTGTCTTAGGATATTTCATAATTATGTGATCTATTTCGTCAGCGTTTATGAGGTAGATTGTCTGTCGCTTTCTGAAACTGAAGTTACCATGCAGACAATGAGCTCTTTGTCTAAGTTCAGCACCATCACAAAATATTTTGCAGTTTTCTTTGTTTCGTCACCCGTTTTTTCAGCCCGAAGTTGGTAACCGCAAAATGATTTTTTTTCTGCTCCCTATTATTTATGGGCTCATTATGTAATCGGTACATTATATTGTTATTTTTTCCATATTAAATAGTGTTCGCGTAAATCTCACAAATTAGAAGTCAGCGTTTGTTTGTACAATACTCTTGTGCATTTTTACATGCGTTAGAATCTGATTGTGTAATGTTTAAAAAATAGTATGTCTACGGCTAGTTCAGTGGTGACTTTTAATACTTACTCCAACTCATACATGCATGGAATTAAGGTCATTCGATCATTTCACGTTCAGTGTACGTGCCGCCTGACGCCAGATTAAAATGACCTACGTGTAAACCTATTCGCTAAGTAGTGATACTCTTATAAATTTCCTAGTGAGTCTGCAACTCAAAATATTGTTGCAAAACAGCTATAACAGCATACATCATCACCCCGCTCTGATCGCCCTCCCGGTCACGAGATCAGTCCTGCGCATGACGTGACAACTGGAAACCGTCTTCCTCTTAGCCCACATACAAACCTAATTTAAGGAACAGCTACGGTAAATATTTGACAGCAAGAGGCATAGATTCACATGAGCCCCTGCGGATGCAGGGGCTCAAGTGAATCTATGTCTCTTGCAGATAGGAATGAGCTGGACAAGGGACTTAAAAACTGACCTATCTGCTTACATTTGCTAACGAGTCTGCGTGCGCAAATATTGTGGTAACTATGCGGAAGCACGGTAACCTCATCTGACCCTATCAAGATGTCCTCTCGGATGCCAAGACATTGCACGTCGAACATCTCAGTTCTCCCAAAGGCGTAGATTAAGATGCCTGGCGCTCATGTGACTGATTTTGGACCGTACGCCTCTCTAGCTTTGAAGTCCAATACAGCCACTGATGTATATGTGTAAATTAGGAGGAGGCCGTAGGGGTGTAAGCCTGTGATTCAAGCGTTAGTTCACACGTGTGTTATTTCACCTCACTACTGAGTAACCCCTGTGACAGTCTCACGCCAAAGAAACAGACAGTGAGTAAAAATCGCGCAGATCCTTCCCGGAAAGGTTTGCTTAATTTTCATGAACTCCTGCAGATGCATGGGCACGTGAGAATATATGTTTCTTGAAGGCGGACGAAGGTCTTGGGACTGCTCACGAGAAGACATCGTCGGTTTTGCTGTCGTCTGTTATTCCACAACACGAGAGTTATCGTTCGTTTTTCCACCAACATGCGAGAGTTGTCGTTCCTGTCGTGGTTGCCATACCTGGGTGCACCTGTCTGGAATGCTTCGCCTCCTCCACGGTAATCTGCAAGCGTGCATTGACACACGACACCTCCATGAAAGAGGCGACCAAATGCCAGAGCCACCGACCGTTGGGTTCCACGCGTCAGACCGATACCGCCCGAAAACTGTCAGCTGTCGGCCACAAACGTGGTTGACGTCCTCGGTATGAGAATGTAAATAGGGCCTGATTCCAGCCAACAAGAGGCTCAGACTCTCATGAGGCCCTGTAGGCTGCAGCGGCCCTTCAGAGTCTGCGCCTCTTGCAGATGGAACGTGGGTGGCTAGGGAACTGTATCAGCTGTCGGCTACAAACGTTCTGCTGTTACGGAGGATGTAGGTAAAGTTTGTCTACATGGGGTTAGGAGGAGCAAGGGCAGGCAACACAGGCCAGATTAGCAGGATTAGCTTTCCCTTGATGGTGTAGGAAAATATTCGGCAGATTCCCTTTTTCCCATATTACAGTCCCTCATCTACTTCTTTCATCTGCAAGAGACATAGGCTCTCATGAGCCCAGGCCGGCAGTTGTTAGGGCTCATGAGAGTCTATGACTCTTGCTAATCAAGATCGGCTCCAAAGTATTTCTCAAATTAGGAGTGTTTTAAATTTTATTTAAAGAATCGAGTTACGTGTACGTCTGCACCTTAATGTCTTTCTCCATGGCAAGGAACAGAGGTGTATGTAAATGGGGCTGATCTTTCTACTAACAAGCCTGCATCAACTCATAAAAATCTACGTCCTTTGCGCATGGAAGGGTCTGAGACAACGAAGACAAAAATAACTTTTTCGGTTTCTTTGACTGAACATGGGAACGAACAGAAAGGTGTCCTCGGAACATACGGTAACAGAAACCACTACAGTTTTTCATCTGCTGTGACTTTAGTTTTGAGTTACTATTGGTTTTCTCTCCCTCTCCTGTTTATGTTGTTCGTCTGAGCTTTTCTTGTTCTTTATTCTTTGGTTATTAGCGGGTCGGAATTTCTAAGTCAGTAGAACGATGAACTTTAGATCTTAACCCCTGACATACCGAGGCTAAAAGCTTCAAAATTGTACACTGCCATACGCAAGCTACATTATAGTACTTACAGCTAAGGATATAGAAGAATGGCTTTAGTTCAAGGGTGGTGCCAGAATAGCTTGGCGCCTAGAGGCGCCAAGCTATTCTGGCACTACCCTTGAACTATTTTAGTCAAATTTATTTCACACACTGGTGTATTCCGAATGATATGGGTTAAGTTCAGGAGGTCGATGTGTGCCGGGGACAGCGCGCCTTAACTTTACAGTATCCAGGCCGAAAATGCCGTGACTGTCAAGCGTCTACAGTGCAAAGAGATACCCACAGAAAGAAAGAAATACACTTCCAAAGGACAAGTACAGCACCGTGGTTTGTAAATGTCCTTCCGAAGAGTGTTTCTTTCTTTGTTGGGATTTGCCATGAATGTTTACGGTATCCAGACCATTAAGGGACTGCCATGTTATACACTGTGTGTACTCGTCCTTTAGAAACGCGTTTCTTTCTTTACTGTTTTTTTTAACCCTTTATGTCCTTATACGCTCTAACATGAGATGAATTTGACCATAGCCATATCTGTAATGTAGCCTTCATAGGATAACTCACTAATCTGAAAAATAAATAAGTAAAAAAGAAACTGCCGGATGTGCTCGAATACAAGCCAAGTTACTTCAAATTAAGACTAACAGGTGACTGCAAAGTGTGTTAAATGCAAAGAAAATCCAAACAAAAGAAAACATGCTTAGAGTGGACAAGTAGAACAGAATATATTTTCGGGTTAAAACACATTTTCAAAATGGCCCCTGCAGACTGATAAACTGAATGCACTGTATGCATAAGCCAGTCAAAGAACGCAAACGTGCATGAATGCACCCCACACCGCCCACACACCCATCTAACCAGCCCAAACCCACCCACCTACCTCCACCCCCTCCTCGCTACATCCTCCTCGAGTTCAGCACAGCCAGCAGCATAACAACCAGATCGCGATGGGGCATTTTGCCGAGGACTCCCGTTGCTATTACCAACGGGACGAACGCAGCCGCGTCTGCCGCGTCCAGACCAAAAAAAACTTTCCCAAGGGAAGCAACCGCAGCAAAGGAACTAACCGCGTGTCTCCGACAGCTGTAGAAACCGTGTCGCCCCCTATAATTGTCACAATTCGCAGACACGCCAGTCTGACCCAACACAATGTGAAACCTACCCTGGCAAATTTGCCATCACAACAAACAGCGAACCACAGCCACCACATTACCACACCCGCCGGCCTTACCTCATGCCACCCGCTCCCCTCCCCAGCCACCACAACTAGCGATTTACCCCCACCCTAGTGGCTTTTACTTTTAGCTCCTCCCAATCACACAGATTAAACATTCGAAACGTGCTGCATTCAGATACGGAGCTTTATGCCGTGTGTCCAGATGCGGCACGTCTCGAATGAGTTAAAGTACTATTACGCATACATCTGAAGACACATTTCAGCACCAGTTGTATTCGTTATTCCTTGTCGACACACCTAATGAACTTTAACAGCAGGTTGGACACGCAGCAAAAGCACACGCGTAATCGCACTTATTTATTCTGCGCTGCGGACGTTAGCGTGTAAATCTATTTTTAGCTGTTTCTCCTAATGAAAGCGTATCACTAGAACGGAGTGGAGTCATTGTCAGTTTACTTGATGATATTAACGACATCAGGGGAACCTGATTCTCCTGTGTTTAAATGGATCATAATAAGACCTGTGTGTAGCGTTTCGTAACTATCCCAAGTGTATCTTTGAACAGTCATAGTGGGTCCTTACTGAACCCTTTGCGTGTCGGTGAGTAGTTGTTTGAGTCGAGATGATTCCTACCGACTGTTGCTTGAGTATTGTGAGTCTGTGACAGCTGTGGATGATGCAAACGTTGAAGATGGAGGAATTGATAGTGTTATACTAAATGCCTTGTCTTTGTCGTTGGCTTGCGGTCTGGTGCTGTTAGGACAAAGATTGTTTTATTTATGTGACTGTCCAGTATTGACTTATTCCCCCTTGCTATTTACACAATACTGTCACAGACGTGCATTTAATTTGCATTGCAGCGCCATTTCACGTTCTAAGAGTAGAGCTCGATCATCTTTGAAGTAACCAGGAAGTCCCGTAGCCAACCCGTTCCAGCTGCAAAAAGCGTAGATTTTCTTATACCCTTGGGGCTACAGGGGCTCATTATAATTAATGCCTTTTTCTGGCAATGATCTACTGCATTTACAACTTCAGATCGCATATCAAGGCATTCATCCGAGCTGATCTCCGCACGGGTGACTCGACTCAAATTTTTTATTATTTTTTTAAATTTTGTTTTATTTTGTTTTGTTTGTTTGGATTTTGGGTGTTGGTTTTGTGACCTGATTAGAGTCTAAACCTAAAAGTATGGGGTAAAAAGGACACTAACCTCCCCCCCCCCCCACCTCCCCCCTTCCCCAGAACACACAAACATCAGTGTTTTACAGACAACATGAATGAACCCCCCGACCCATGCCACCCATAGCTTTTGTTATTACCACTGCGGCGAATGTTCGTAATTAGAAAAGTAGAATCGGCGATGGAGCAAACTTTCTCATCGCCTCATGTTGCCGCAGCCACTGTGAAACCCATGACAATTACCCATCTCTCCAGGGTAGATTCCATCCTAGAAAGTCCTTCGCCTCCTCCTTCTGGGGGATGACAGAAGAAAATAGAGTTAACAAGAGGCACAGATCCCCATGTGCCCCTGCAACCTGCGGGGCACATGAGGATCTGTGTCTCTGGCAGGTGGACTGTCTTTGTGCATGAGTGAGATCACGACCTGTGAAATAGGCCTGGGAAGGTTTTGGTGACATAGGATGTTTGGGAGGTTTTTTGGTGGAACGGTTACAGCCGGGATGGGATGTCTTGGTCTAGAACTTTAGTTCCTGAACGTTTATAAACTGATATAATATCAGTACTATCAGAATCGTTTGTTTATGTAACAGTTTTTTTATATTTCTGTTTTTCTGTCATTGAAATGTTTTTCATCGGTTTTATAGTATTAGAATGTATTACCTCTTTCTCTTTTTTATTTCTTTGTTGGTTCAGTGGTTGGTTGGTCGTTTGGTTGATCATTTGGTTGGTTGGTTGGTTGGTTGGCTGGCTGGCTAGCTGTCTGGCTTGTAAAGCGGATCGAGAGAAATCTCGGGTGTACAGCAACACTTTAGCATGTGTGCTTGACTGACATTATTCTTCTCAGTGGCTGCTGTGACCTTTGCCTCTGATGCTGAACTATGAGAATAGTAATGGCTGTCGGTTATCCGTGTCATGTTATTTGTGTTCGGTTTTGGATCGATCGTTGGTGAATGTATGTCAATGTTCCCTACCTCCCAATCCCCTTGTGTATGGACCCAAATGCCTCCGACAATAAACCACTTTTTGACTTTAAGCAAAATCCGCTACTTTGTTGATGCATGACAGGGGCAGTCTGGATCGATTAAGGATATATTTCGGACAGGTCTCAGTGCAAAAGGTCATCAAAATATTTCCAAAATTTCACCACCTATGCAATGATCCCACGGGCTGAACACACATCCTGCGTAACTGACGACAATTAGCCTCCACCATGGGAGACCACCTTCATTATAGACACCTTCATCCTCACCAGCAGAGATTTTCTAGACGAAAACCCACATCAGCAAGAGGCATAGATTATCATGAGCCCCTGCTTGCAGGGGCTCATGAGAATCTATGCCTCTCGTAGACGAAAAGGAGGTGGGTGAGGGTGAATTCACCATGAAAGACTGACACGGTCTTGGTTTAGACCTCTGTCCCAGGGGGGTAGCATCTGCTGACTGTGATCTGTCCCCGCCAAGCATGAGAACGAGCTAGTTGGATGCTGCGGCCATAATCAGAGGAGACAGGTGTCACGACTGAACAGCCTTGTGTGTGGGCTGGTTTGTGATTTTGGACCTTACGGCTTGGCAGCCGTAAGGTTCAAAATCACAGACCAGCACACGTATGCGTGAAAGTATGCCGGATCTACGAAACAGAGCAGAGCGGACTCGGTGCAGAGCAACTTATGCGTCAGTGAAACTGTCAAAAGCGATGAAAATGCGATCAGCAGCCAAGTGCCGAACTACTCGTAACAGTATGAACAACAAGGGGGTGAATTATAACACCTTTGTGAATGAAACAACTGGGGTTTTTAAAAACCAACAATTAACAGCAAGGTCCATTAACCCCTTCACTACCAGTGATCACAGATTTCGCGTCAAAAACCACAGCACACTAAATTACATTCGCCGCGTGAAGAACATAAATGAAATGGGACCAAAGACAATACATTATAAGACAGATCACTCCTTCATAAGGCTTACTGAAAAAAGCGAGGTCAGTGTAACGGTTCAGTCCCTTTGTTCACTCGTGTTGGGTTGTTAGGCCATCTTTCTGAAGGGGAACTCAACATATGCATGTGCTATATGCGTGCATTGTAGAGTACTGATTCTTTTTCAATTAAACAAAACAAAACAAAAATTACTTTACAAGAGCATTGATTATAATATATTTTTCAAGAGCTTTGATTATAATATATTTTTCTCTGAATTTTGCTATCTTTAATTTAAAGATTTTCTTAGCGAAAAGTAGTATATTAACATGTGCAAGAGAAAAACAAGATCTATCAATAAATCAGGCACTTCATAGTTGCTGTAAGAATAGGTTGATGTATAACATGCGTGCACACACACACACACACACACACACACACACACACACACACACACACACACACACACACACACACACACACACACACACACACACACACACAAACAAACAAACCACAAACTTTGGATTTAAAAAAAAATTACAGAAACACTAGTTGTTGTTATTGTTGTTGTTGTTTTGTTGTTGTTGTTTTTAGGGGGTACAGTATCACATGATCCGTTACTCTGGTCAGTATTCATATATTTTCAAACTTACAATAGGTATTACCACTAAGTATCAACAAAGCCACCAGAGGAGAAAAATCCAACGCCGGAACCCGGTATCGAACCTCGCACCTTTGGCATTGGAGGCAGACGCCTTAACCACTGCGCCACTTCCCCGCCGTCTGGGCAGTGGGCAGATGTTCACATCTGCACGGGACATAGACGACCCCGGCCCCCACGAGTCCCCTGCTGCCTTGCAGGCCTGGCCGCTTGGCTGCGGAAAGGCTAAGGGAGGAAACCCCTGACATCAAAGCCCTCGTGTCTCCGGGGAAGGCTTTTGAGCCAGAGACTAAGACAAGGACAGTCTGACATAAAACCTACGACCCGAGGACCTCGATGCCACCGTCCCAGCTTGCTAGGCCATGGCAAACGAACCAAGGGTTTAAAGGGTGGGGCCAGTACTGCGCACACTGCACTCCACTAAAAAGCTCCACCGCGCAGGCTTTAGGAAACGCCCACGGACTATGACACTGAACTTTCCAAGTCCTGTAGCGATGGGCAAGGGGCAAAACGGCAGGTGAAAGATGTCACTGGAAGCCGCAGTCTCAAACCTGCATGCAGGCGGTTCAGGATATTGGTCGCCTGATGTTGACCTGGGGATGACAACGTCACTCGGCACACCCTGAACGACCAAGCAGCCTTCTCTAGGGACAGCACTGCTTGCTCCACACGGAGAGGGGCCTAGAAAAGGTGGCCTAACCAAAGCTCATCCCCTCGTAACCCCAGTTGGCTAGCCGCGGTCAACGGGCATCTTCTCATGCGGTCAGAAAACAAGAAAAAACAATGGATCCACTCTCATGACGACCACGACCGGACTCAACGTAGCATGCTGGAACATCCGAACCATGCTCGACACAGCAGACAGCGGACGCCCTGAACGTCGCTCCGCCCTCATTGCCCATGAATTGCGGAGGTTAAACATCGACATCGCCGCTCTCAGCGAAGTACGCCTTCCGGAGGAAGGCAGCCTCCAAGAACTTGGCGCTGGCTACACCCTCTACTGGTCAGGCAGGCCTGCATCAGAAAGACGGCTCTCAGGTGTGGGCTTCATGGTGAAGACCCCCATTGCGACTAAGTTGGAAAACCTACCAACGGGTCACTCCGACCGCATCATGTCCATGCGCCTCCCACTGAGACACCAGCAATACGTCACCCTTCTCAGTGTGTACTCCCCAACCCTCCTGGCAGAGCCTTCAGAAAAAGATAAGTTCTACTCTGACCTGCGCAGCCTCCTGCAGAGCACCCCTGCAGACGACAAAGTCATCATCCTTGGCGACTTCAACGCCAGAGTGGGCCAAGACTCTGAAGCCTGGAAAGGAGTCCTCGGCAAGCATGGCGTTGGGAACTGCAATGACAATGGTCGCCTACTGTTGGAGCTCTGTGCAGAGCAGCAACTTGTCATCACCAACACTACTTTCCAGCAAAAGGACAGTCGAAATACCACCTGGATGCATCCTCGCTCCAAGCACTGGCACCTTATCGACTATGTCCTAGTGCGTCAGAGGGACCGCAGTGACGTCCTCCTCACCAGAGTGATGCCCAGCGCAGAGTGCCACACTGACCACCGCCTTGTTCGCTGCAAACTCAGGCTCCGCCAAGCTGAAACCCAAGCAAGGGGGCCCCCACAAGAAAAAGCTTGATGTTGCCAGCCTTCAGCGTGACGACAAGAAAGCTGCCCTTCAGGCCGATTTACAGCGCATGCTCAAAGACACAGTTGATCCAGCAGACTCCTCCCCTGAAACACTCTGGGAACAACTGAAAACTGCTATTGTAAAATCCTCTGTGGAAGTCTTGGGCTTTGCTAGAAAGAGGAACAAAGACTGGTTTGACGAAAACGACGTAGAGATCCAGGAACTTCTAGCAAAAAAAAAAGAGCCGCCCACCAGGCCCACCTAGCCCAGCCTTCCTGCCCTGTGAAGAAGTCTGCCTTCCGCCTCATCTGCAGCAGTCTCCAGCTCAAGTTTAGAGAGCTCCAGAACGAGTGGTGGTCCAGACTCGCACAGAGGACCCAGCTCTGCGCTGACAACGGTGACTACAGGGGCTTCTACGAAGCACTGAAAGCAGTGTATGGCCCTAGGCACCTGGTACAAAGTCCCCTGCGAAGCGCTGATGGACAGGCACTCCTCACAGATAATACCTCCATCTTGAACCGCTGGTCGGAATACTTTCAGGACCTCTTCGGCGCTGAACGCACTGTTCAAGAAACAGTCATCCTCCAAATCCCACACCTTCCACTAAAGGTTGAATTGGACGAACCGCCCACCGCCGAAGAGACCCTCACAGCCATCCACCAGCTCAAGAGTGGCAAAGCAGCAGGCATTGACGGAATCCCGCCAGAGATCTGGAAACATGGAGGCCCAGCACTGCACAACAAGCTCCACGACCTCTTTCTCTGCTGCTGGGAAAAAGGAACACTACCAAAGGACCTCCGTGATGCAGTCATCATCACCCTGTACAAGAACAAAGGAGAGAAGTCTGCCTGCTCTAATTATCGTGGAATTACCCTGCTGTCCATTGCCGGGAAAATTCTCGCAAGGTTGCTCCTGAATCGGCTGGTACCTGCCATCGCTGAAGACCACCTCCCAGAGGGCCAGTGTGGCTTCAGAGCCAACAGGAGTACCACCGACATGGTCTTTGTGCTGAGACAGCTTCAGGAGAAGTGCCGCGAGCAGAACAAAGGGCTGTACGTAACGTTTGTCGACCTAACAAAAGCATATGACACTGTGAGCAGGCAAGGTATGTGGCAGATCCTGGAGCGACTAGGTTGTCCCCCAAAGTTCCTCAACATGATCGTCCAGCTCCACGAGGACCAGCAAGGCCAGGTCAGACTAAACAGTGACCTCTCAGAACCATTCCCCATTCGCAACGGCGTGAAGCAAGGCTGCGTGCTGGCACCGACCCTCTTCACCATCTTCTTCAGCATGATGTTGAAGCAGGCCACAGTGGACCTCGACGATGACGACGCAGTGTACATCAGGTATCGTCTCGATGGCAGCCTGTTCAACCTCAGACGACTGCAGGCCCACACGAAAACCCTAGACCAACTGATTCGTGAGCTGCTCTTCGCTGATGACGCTGCCCTCGTTGCACACACAGAGAGAGCCTTGCAGCGCATTACGTCCTGCTTCGCAGATGCTGCCCAGCTCTTTGGACTCGAGGTCAGTCTGAAAAAGACAGAGGTTCTCCATCAGCCGGCACCCAAGGAAGAGCATCGCCCTCCCCACATCACCATCGGCGAGTCCGAACTGAAATCTGTACACCAGTTTACCTACCTTGGCTGCATCATCACGTCAGACGCCAAGCTGGACAAGGAGCTGGACAACAGGCTGGCAAAAGCGAACAGTGCTTTCGGGCGACTATTCAAGCGGGTGTGGCACAATCAACAGCTGAAAAAAGGCACCAAGATCAGCGTGTACAGAGCTGTCGTCCTCACCACCCTGCTGTACGGTTCCGAGTCCTGGGCCCTCTACCGCAGCCAACTACGACTCCTCGAACGCTTTCACCAGCGCTGCCTGCGTACCATCCTGGGCATTCACTGGAGTGACCATGTCACCAACGTCGAGGTCCTTGAACAGGCGGAAACTGTGAGCATCGAGGCTTTGCTGCTGCGGACACAGCTTCGCTGGGCGGGGCACGTCTCCAGGATGGAGGATCATCGCCTACCCAAGATCACTCTGTTCGGCGAGCTCGCCACTGGACACCGAGACAGAGGGGCACCAAAGAAGAGATACAAAGACGGTCTCAAGAAGTCACTTAGTGCCTGCCAAATCGACCACCGCCAGTGGTCTTCGCTTGCTGCGGACCGTGACACCTGGCGCTCCACCATTCACAAGGCAGCCGTCTCCTTTGAGGACTCTCGCAGAGCTAACGTTAAGGACAAGCGGCTCAGAAGAAAAAACAGAGTTGTCGTAACTCAGAACCCTGACCAGACCTTCCCCTGCAGCCACTGCGGTCGAACCTGCCTGTCCCGGATTGGCCTCCGCAGCCACGAAAATGCCTGCAGACGACGTGGGCAAGCCCTATAGAATCTTCGTTTGCGAAGTCAAGCCAAGAGATCAACAAAGCCAAACAGTGATTATACGCACAGGCCATATTAACCCCCTTGTGCATAAAACCTCAGGAACTCTAAACAGTACCTGGCGGTGCATGCACAAGAAGATTAATGAAAAATTATCACCAATGACTTGTTCTTTTTCCTCCTCCTCCTCATTCCTCCTTCCACCCAACGTATATAAACGCATGTAAATTTAAGACAGAATTACGCATCATCCGTGAAATAGTAGGTCAACTTGATTATTGATAATGACTTACAGCAGACGATGCCATCAGTTACAGATGAACGTTATTATTAGTAAACTGATAAAACAGACATCACCAATTATATGTTCTCCAAACCACCCACCCTCCCACTCTCTATCTCCAAATCCCCCTCCCTCCTTCTCCAAAACACACACACAAACACACACACAAACACACACACACACACACACACACACACACACACACACACACACACACACACACACACACACACACACACACACACACACCAACGTAAATTATCTGACCAACGTAAATTAGCAACTGCAAAATACATTGTCCGAAGCCTGTCCGTCAAAAATTCAGTACGAGAAGACATATTTTTAGAAGCAGTTGTGGATTTTCCGAAGAAACAATCCCGTATCTTTTACCTATACGTAATTATGTCAAAGATGCTATAGAAAACTGCAATATAGATATCAAGTCTATTCCCGTTTTACCAGTAACACCTACTATACCTCCGTGGGAACATATTAATGCTACTTTCGATATAGATTACACAGATTTGAAAAGATGATGAGGATGTGAACGTTTTAGCAAATTTAGTGAAAGAAAAATTACAGACGACATATTTTAAACATTTGAAAATTTTCACAGATGGGTCTGTCTTAGATTCTTCAGATTGTGGTGCAGGCTTTGTTATTCCAGATCTCAAAGTGAAGAAATCTTTTTATCTCTGGAAAGGATTTTCTATATTTACGTCTGAACTGTATGCGATTCTCATGGCACTAAATTTTTTATTCAACTTCTACCTTATGATATATTTAACATTTTGATTTGTGTCGATTCTTCTTCTTCTTCTTCTTCCTCGAACACGATTTGTGTCGATTCTAAATCTGTCTAAAAAGCTGGGATTGTAACACTAGAAAAGACTTAGTATATGAAATAAAACATGAGCTGTATTATGTCCAGAGGAATAGGGATCGATTTTCTTTGGATACCCTCACACTGCGGAATTTATTGGAATGAAATTTGTGACAGACAAGCAAAAATAGGAGCTATAAATAGAGAAAACCCAGCAGTTTGTAATAATATGCAATTATCTCTACATGAAATGTACTCTGTGCTAAACAGTTTTTTTCACAAAGATGATATGAAATATGCTTATCATGTTCCACCTTGTTCAAGAAAAACACAGCTTCATTGATATACAAGTTAAGACTAAATTCTTGGAAAACAAAATTCGCAAAAGACATCAAATGCGAGTGCTTAAGCCCCATCTCTGTTAATCATATAATCTGTGAATGTCCTATTACAATGAATCTGTTGACAAAAAATAACATAACAGTTGGTCACTTAGCAGAAAAATTGTATGACATCTTACATAGAAAAATTGCAATTCCAATAGTTAATATAATAATTCATAGTCCGGTGGGTAAACTATTATAATAAGTAATAAGTAATTTGTGTGTGTGGTTGGATGTTAATTATTGCTATTCTTTGATATTCACAAGTTGTGTGTTTGGTTGTTAACTTTTTTTTTTCTTTTCTTTTTTTTTTCGTCTAATATCACCAATGTGTGAAAAGACGTTAAATAAATTCCTGATCCTCACACACACACACACACACACACACACACACACACACACACACACACACACACACACACACACAGAGAGAGAGAGAGAGAGAGAGAGAGAGAGAGAGAGAGAGAGAGAGAGAGAGAGAGAGAGAGAGAGAGAGAGAGAGAGAGAGAGAGAGAGAGAGAGAGTTAAATGTTAAGAGTTAGAGATTTTCCTGTTTTGACCTGTTTTACCTGCGGTGATTTACCCGTGATGACCCAATTTCGAACGGTGCTTATTCAACCGAGTACTAACTACCTGAGACTGTTGCTTCTCCGGTGCGGCGACATAGAGTTAAACCCGGGGCCAACTGACCAAGAGCTGTCTGGGATACTGCAGCGACTAGAACCAAAAATCGATTCACAGTCACAGTCCATTGAGAACCAACTTAGTCGAGTTGTGTCTGAAATCAGAAGTGCGGTGTTAGTCCAGGGTCAGCAGTTAGAACAGAAACTTCAGGCAACTACGAGACACGAGCATCACACGTCTTACGACTCCAGACTAATGTTAATTTATGCAAGCTGTAGCTAGTGACAAGACAGAAAACATTAAACAAGTGTCAGACAATCATGATACTTTAGCAGCAAGGGTAAAGGGGCTTGAGGACGAAGTCGACAGGTTGGAAAGATACTCAAGACGGAACAACTTTATGTTGTACGGCCTACCTGAGGATGAGGGCGAGACTTACGAAGTGAGTGCAAATAAAGCAATGCAAACCCTGAAGAAGTATTTCCCTGAGAAGGATTGGCACAGAGACGGCATAGAGAGGGCGCCGCACAGGGTGGGCCACACCCAGTCTAGTCGACGACCACGACACATACCAACCATGTCAACACAGTAGCCGCTACTGGGCCAGGAAAACACCCGTCAGCTGCACGTAAACAGCCGAGTAAAGACAAGAGCGATACGTCACGTGGCGAACGTAACGCCGGAAAGGTCCCGACCAACCGACCTGCTACCCGTCTCCACCCACAGTCCCTATCACTACCACCCCCACTCAAAGACCAACCCCTAATTTCCGACATGAATTCTGCACGCCGCAAGTCCACAGTGGGTAGTAGCCGACCACAGGACCGTCCGATCACCGCCAGCAGATAGGGACTCGGCCGGCCTTGGCCATGTTTCTGTATGTGACAATGCTGACAACACTGACAATACTGACGCCACTGACACTACCACGTCAGGGGCAAACTGAAGTGGGCACTGAGTCACAATGTAGGTTGAAAATACTAAACTGGAATATTGGTGGCCTGCTTTCAAAACTAGTATACACTGATTTTATAGAATATATAACATCTTTTGATGTTGTTTGTTTTACAGAAACGTTTATAGAATACAGCATAGAACTAAAAGTTTTCTCAGATTTCAGTGTTTACTTTGCCCCTGCAAAGAAACTCAGCGATCATGGTCCATGTTCAGGGGGAGTTATAGTCCTGGTGCGACATAAAATCTCTCTGCTCGTTTTTCGAGCAGATTGATGTTCCACATGACCATACAGTGGTGTTAAATATGAAGAAACAGTTACTGAATGTTGACAGAGATATTGTTATGTTTTTTACTTACGTACCACCACACGGCTCCACATACTATAACACACAAGACTCAATGGATGGTATAGACTTAGTTGAACAGTGCTTGTCAGACATATGGGAAGTACGAGATGACTTTCATGTATTTATGTGCGGAGATTTCAATGCACGGACTGCTTGTTTAAATAGTTGTTATGTTCATACAGACAGAAACAATAACAGTAGAGAAGAAATCTATGAAAGATCATCCGAGGATGACGTGGTAAACTCATTTGGTAGAAAGTTAGTTGATCTTTGTCAGATGTTTGACTGTTCAATATTAAATGGAGCCGACTTTCTCAACGCTGAGGGCAGTATGACATTCATCTCTCAGATGGGAAGCAGCCTCATCGACTATTTCTGTGCCTCGAACGAACTGTGTTCCCAGAATGTGTTTCTTTCGCTGAACGTGGAAAACAGACTTGAATCTGACCACCTGCAAGTCTCACTGACTGTACACATGACACAAACAGACCGCGAGCGCCCACGTGAAAGGAAAGAGTGTATGGAGAAAATAGTCTGGGACGGGGAAAAAGTACCACTATATTTAGATGCACTAAATTCCGGGGAATCCCTTTCGAAACTTGCACGAGCTACAGCGGAAATAGAGTGTGACTTTAACCGGGCACTCGGTTTGTTTGTGGAATGTTTACAGTTGGCTGCAGACTGCATGAAAAAGAAAGTGTTAACAGGGACCCCCAAAAGACAGAACGAATGGTTTGACTCTGAGTGCGCACAGCTTAAAAAGAAGACGAAGTCCGCACTGAGCGCCTTTCTTCGGAAGAAAACTGATCACAATCGTCAGCATTTTGTGGAGGTCAGGCGCCAGTATTGGAGGTTACTCACAGACAAAAAACGGGCTCACAAAAAAGCAAAAGCAGAACTGTTAGCAAATCAAATAACTAACTCAAAAGTGTTTTGGAAAGAAATAAATACCTGCTTAGATAAAACTATATAAACAAGTAGCTAGTCAGGCAATTATGAACGATGAATCATTGGTTTAACCATTTCAAAGAGGTGTTCAAGTGTGATGAAACCGCGTTAGATGTATCGGAAACCCCCGACATTGGCGCCTCAGTTACCCGGGATAGAGGAGCTCGATGAACCAATTACGGAAGAGGAGGTGCGATCAGCACTGAGACGCTTAAATGTCGGTAAAGCCAGCGGTGAAGACGGCATATCAGCAGAGATGCTTAAATCAGCGTCAGAATTATTGATCAGTTTTCTCACCACATACTTTAACACTTTATTTAAAAATGGTACATACCCAAGTATGTGGAAGGAGACTATAATAATACCCATTCACAAAAAAGGCGATCGCGAGTCCCCTCAGAACTACAAGGGACTCTCAGTCCCTCCTTAGCCTGATTGGGAAGTGTTATGCATCCGTCCTTAATGACCGACTGTACTGCTGGCTTGAGGACAACCATAAGATCTCTGAAACACAGACAGGCTTCAGAAAAGGCTATAGTACAACAGACCATATATTCTCACTGTACGCTGCTACCCAGAAACACTTGAGTAAACCTGCAAAGCTGTATACTTGCTTCGTGGATCTGAAGCGTGCCTATGATTCAGCGAGACATTCAACCCTTTTGAGAGCTTTAATGAAACAGGCGCTTCAGGCACCTTTGTTAAAGCTGTTATGGCCATGTACGATTCTTTGAAAGCACGTGTACGTGTACGAGATGATCGTACTGACTGCTTTGACTGTCCCCAGGGTTTAAGACAAGGTTGCGTGGCCAGTACGACATTTTTCTCGCTCGTTATCAACGAGCTAGCTGAACAATTATCTATAGATGGAAAACATGGCATTCAATTATGGTCAGGACTAGCGGAATTGTTTGTTTTACTTTTTGCCGACGATTTAGTGTTACTTTCATGTTCACCATCTGGCCTGCAAAATCAGATTACTTGTCTTGTTAGTACTTGTTGTAAACTAGGGCTACAAATCAACTGTGACAAAACTAAAGTCATGGTCTTCAGGAAAGGTAGTTTCCTGAGCAGATGTGAAAAATGGTTTATTGGAAGCGAACAACTTGAAGTAGTAAACAGTTACGTTTATTTAGGTTTTACTTTCACAACCACAATGAGTACCTTCCAGAGCGCAAAACAGCTAGCCGTTAAGGGAAAGAGAGCGACCACCGATATTATCAGAGCCCTTCGCCGCATTGATGGTATGACAAAAGAAACCTTTTTCAAACTCTTTGATTCAGTCGTACAACCAACACTCTTGTATTCTTCTGAAATATGGGGCCTCCTCCACGACGATAGTCCCACTGAGAAAGTACACCTGTACGCCTGTAAAAAGTTTCTTTCTGTTCCTGTCCGAACCCCCACTGACATGGTATACGGCGAGCTTGGAAGGTACCCACTGTTGGTGAATTGTTGTATGAAAACTATACGTTTTTGGCTTAAGATTATTAAGATGGATACCGATCGTATACCAAAGCAAGCAAGTACAGTCTGTTAGTTAGTTATTTGGGTTTAACGCCGAGCAGGCGACTAAGGCCATCTCACGGCGGGATGGGTAAAAATCTGGGTCAGCCAGACTAAAAGCAAGGTCTTAAGACAAGATGTAAATGTAGATTAAAAATCTCAGGCTAAAATGTCGCACATGTCTTTAAAAGAAATGTCTACAGACTCTCAAAAAGGGCAAATAAAAAAGATTCACATAGTCTATGAATGCTCAAATCTTGTTAAAAATATTGCATGCTCGCAAGAAATTGAAGATTTTGTCCGGGGGAACATCCCGAAACAAAACCTTCAAGGAGTCTGCTGTAAAGTGTTTATATCTGGTGTCAATTAGGTCAGCACAATACAGCAAAAAGTGTCGAACAGAAAACTGCTCATCACAGGCAAAACACCATGGACGCTCATCCTGTTTAAGTAAGTAAGAGTGCCTGATGTGGAGCCGAGCAAGGACAGTCTCCTCACGGCGGCTGCCGCAGCGGAAAGGTAGACTGTCAGACAACTTAGGAAGAGCTTCATGAAGCTTGTTCCCTTCCTCTTTGTCCCACTCGGACTGCCACTCACGGGCCACGTACGCACTAATCACAGGTTTAAAATCACTATAGACAGTCTGTGTGTCAGGGACAGGGTCACTGCGGGCACTGTTGGCAGCAGAATCTGCGATTCTGTTGCCTTCGATGCCCACATGGCCTGGGACCCAAATAAAAATGATGTCATAATATTCCTTCATCAAGTCTGCGTAAAGCTCTCTAATCTGCACCAGCAGTGGATGGTCTGTTCCCGCGCCCTGAAGGGCCTGCAGGGCAGAAAGAGAGTCAGACAGAATCAGGAAGTTCCTTTCCCGAGACTGATAGGCATGCTTGAGTGCCAGCAGAATTGCCTGCAGTTCTGCACTAAATACAGAGGAATGGTCGGGGAGACGGAGCTTAAATGGGCGTTTAGGATGGCGAGAGGACACTGCAGCCGCAGCCACCCTCCCATCCTCAGACTTGGACCCATCCGTATAATAATTAATAATAATAATTACGGTATTTATAATGCGCTTATCTTATAATAATTATAACTCTAAGCGCGCACTCACAACTCGCACACGCATGCGCACGCTTTAGACAATGACTCACGTAACACAAATAGTGAAGATACATTAGGACGGTCAGCTTGGGCTGGGGAGTGTGGTGACATAGTGCTAGAACTGTTGAAAGAGATGAGTTTTGAGGGCAGACTGGAAGGAGGAGAGCGAGTGTTTCTGACGGAGAGAGAGTGGGAGAGTGTTCCAGGTGGTTGGACCGTATACTGAGAAAGAGCGGGGGCCGAAAGTGCTGAGTTTGGTGCGGGGGATGAGGAGGCGGAGAGGGTCAGAGGCGGAGCGGAGGGAGCGGGGAGGAGTGTAGGGGTGAAGTAAGTTGGAGAGATACGCAGGAGCGTAGTTGTTCAGGGATTTGTAGCAGAGAGACAGAATCTTGTATTGGATGCGTTGGGGGATGGGGAGCCAGTGAAGGAGCTTGAGCAGAGGAGTGATGTGGTCGGATTTTTTCTTTCTGAGGACGAGGCGGGCAGCATTGTTCTGGACGCGCTGGAGAGTGAGAGTGGTGGAGTGAGGAAGGCCAGAAAGGAGAGAGTTGCAGTAGTCGATGCGAGATAAGATGAGAGAGACAGCGAGTTTGGTGGCAGCTTCGGTAGTGAGGTATTTAAAGACGACAATAGCCAGGAAAAATTGAAAGGAGTTCATTGAGGCTCTGTTGGTATATGGCTGGTGGAGTACAATCCTTCTAGTGGGCGGTCAAGTCCAGCAAGATGTCAGGAACTGGTAGTAGCCAGGGTGGAGTGACGTGTTGCAGAGATTCCGAAACTTTGTCCAGGTCCACTCCGGCCGCCTGCAGATGAGGTCGGACACGGAAGGAAAGTGGACGGACAGCTCCCGGATGGGCATCGTAAATCTCTGCAAACGACGGGTTAAAAACACAATCATAGGCAGGATTGTCTGGATGGGCCTTCAGCTTCAGAACGTAGCTGAGCATGAGGCGGATGCGGCGGAGCCCGAGAGAAGGCTCCCCTGCCTCTGCATACAGACTAGGAACTGGAGATGTCCTGAAGGCTCCCAGACATATGCGCAGACCTTGATGGTGAATTGTATTCAGACGCTGTAGAACAGACTTTGAAGCCGAGCCATATACCACAGAGCCGTAATCCAGTTTGGACCGAACAAAGGCCCGGTACAGTCGAAGTAAGACAATGCGGTCTGCACCCCAGTCAGTACGACCAACGACACGAAGAATGTCGAGGGCCTTCTGACAAGAGGTTCTAAGGTAGGTAACATGGTTGCAGAAGGTCAATCTTTTGTCAAAGATGACCCCCAGAAACTTTGCCTCTTCGGCCACCTGAATTGGCACTCCAGCAATGCTCAGGGTAGGTTTTGGAAAAAACTTCGTCTGGTTAGTAAAATGCACACAGATTGTCTTGGAGGGCGAGAACCTGAAGCCGTTGAGAGACACCCACCGCTGGATGCGATCAACGCACAGCTGCAAGCGCCTCTCAAGGGACGCAAGTCCTCGACCTCGTGCACACAAAGCAAAGTCGTCCACAAACAAAGAGCATTCAGAATCATCCTTGACGGCCTTTACAATGTTATTTATTTTAATGCTAAATAAAACAGGAGATAGAATGCTGCCCTGCGGGACACCCATCTCCTGTTCAAAGGAGTCGGAGAGGGTGGAGCCCACACGGACATGGAACGACCAGTTAGACAAAAAATTGTGAATAAAAACAGGCAGGTGCCCTTTAAAACCCATGTCCGACAAATCAGACATTATACCATACTTCCAGGTAGTGTCATATGCCTTTTCAAGATCAAAGAAAATTGCATAGACATGGGTAGTACAGTCTGTTGCTGTCAAATTTAGATAACAAAGGAAAGCTAAATGGGTATCAAAAGTACGAGCCACCCTAGAGAATACAGGATTTAACTTTGTTTGGATGAATGAATCAAGGAGTAGGGAATGAAAGGCGCTTTTTGTCTGAGTTTAAACAGAGGCTTGTCGATGTTGTCCGTCAAGAATGGTTCGCCGGCCTCAGGGACAGTCAGCGTTTTCGGCTGTACAGAACATATAAGTTCACTCTGGAGCCTGAATCGTATTTTAAAGATATTCGAATAAAATGTTTCAGAGATACCCTGGTGCGCTTTAGGCTCGGAGTAAGTGATATCCAGACACACAGAAATCGTTTTATTAGACGCGTTACTGATGGAATGAACGACTGTCCCTTTTGCCCACAAACTATCGAAGACGAAGCTCACGTTGTGTTTCACTGTACGAAGTATATAGACTTGCGTCCGGATTTTTTTGCAACTGTAGATAACAACCGCGAAAGTGTTATATTCACTCAGTTGTTATCCTGTGAAAATGCATCTAGAACGAGACAGTTCGCATGGTTTCTTTTTAAATGTTTCGAGAGACGAAAAACAGAAACAACGATATGTTCCAATGATTAATTGATTACTTCTGTACCACGTGATACTGTCTTTTCATGAAAACTGTCATTTCAACTTAGAATGTCAATATACCCCAGGTTATGTTCTTGTGGTTTTGAACTGATATATGTATACGCTCTCCAAGTGAAAATGGCCGAAGTGCCAACATCAATAAAAACTCTTTTGAGAGAGAGAGAGAGAGAGAGAGAGAGAGAGAGAGAGAGAGAGAGAGAGAGAGAGAGAGAGAGGGAGAGAGAGAGAGAGAGAGAGAGAGAGAGAGAGAGAGAGAGAGAGAGAGAGAGAGAGAGAGAGGGAGAGAGAGAGAGAGAGAGAGAGAGAGAGAGAGAGAGAGAGAGAGAGAGAGAGAGAGAGAGAGAGAGAATGACAATGATTCTTTCCTGTTTGACAACGGTAAAAGTGTTGGTAGTAACAACCATTTTTCGAACTTGCTGTAGGCTAATCGAGAGAGAGAGAGAGAGAGAGAGAGAGAGAGAGAGAGAGAGAGAGAGAGAGAGAGAGAGAGAGAGAGAGAGAGAGAGAGAGAGAGAGAGAGAGAGATGAATCTTTTTTTATTCAGGATAAAGCCATTAGGCAACTCAATGCCTGTCTTACAAGCTGTCCTGTAAACAAAAAAGAACACAACAGAAAAAGAAACATAGCATGCAAATAATAATAATAATAATAAGATGAGGAAGCAAAACTACGGGGGAAAAACACAATAGGGGAATCATCGAAAGGAGGGGAAAAAATGACAATGGTGAATTTGTAACTGCCTCCGATGCAAAAAGCAAGAGAACGAACGCGTGCACAGCATTAATATTATACTCATCTTAGGTCAGTGTCATAGAATCAGCAGCATCAATAGCGTATAGAGACACTAGATGATCAGTTAGCAAATGTAAGGAGAAAGAGAAAAATATTTGACGTTTACGTGTTATCAGCAGTATTATTCTTATATGGCAAACTGTGAAGTCACGCTGATAGGAAGTGAGTGTGCAATGCACGTTTAAAATGGTATGCAAACCAAGGGGAATCACAGCGCTGGACAGACAACAGTTAGATCCCCTGCCCCCACCTATCAGGCACCAAATAGGTGAGGCTAGCGCTAGCAGAATTGTATGCAAACCAAGGGGAATCACAGCGCTGGACAGACAACAGTTAGATCCCCTGCCCCCACCTATCAGGCACCTAATCGCCAGCCCACAGAGAAATACGCAGGTATAGAATAAGACGATCATTTCCATCCTCAAAAGAATGGATCAGGTCTCTTATATAACCCATGTCTTTCTCCGGAACTTAGGAAGTAGGCAGGAGAAACATACATACACAAACATGAAGGTGCGCTACTATATGTGGTCGGGTAAATACCCTGAGTTCCCACAGTAGTTCCTAAGTTCCGGAGAAAGACATGGGTTATATAAGAGACCTGATCCATTCTTTTGAGGATGGAAATGATCGTCTTATTCTATACCTGCGTATTTCTCTGTGGGCTGGCGATTAGGTGCTTGATAGGTGGGGGCAGGGGATCTAACAGTTGTCTGTCCAGCGCTGTGATTCCCCTTGGTTTGCATACAGTTCTGCCCAGCGCTAGCCTCACCTATCTGGTTTGTGAGTATCTATAACTCGAGGCAAATTTGTATCGTTACATTGTTGTGTAATGTTCTGTGCATCTACTGTGGGAACTCAGGGTATTTACCCGACCACATATAGTAGCGCACCTTCATGTTTGTGTATGTATGTTTCACCTGCCTACTTCCTAAGTTCCGGAGAAAGACATGGGTTATATAAGAGACCTGATCCATTCTTTTGAGGATGGAAATGATCGTCTTATTCTATACCTGCGTATTTCTCAGTGTAAGCAGGCCAAGGGATTTTATTTTCTCGTCCGTGGAAGTAGGGTTAGGAATAATTAACTTAACTGAACGACGATACAGCGAGTTTAGTTTTTTTTAAAATGAAGTTCACTGCAAGCGTCCCACAAAGAGGACGCATAGTCACAGTGGCTTTTAATGTGTGCGTGAAAGAACAATGTACAGCACTTTGTACTAAGAATATGTCTAAGTTTAGATAGCAGAAATACATTCCTGAACAAGGTTTTGCACAAACTGTCGATATGCGGCGACCAGTTCAGCTGGTCGTCAATTACAACTCCCAGTAGGCGGTGCCTGGAGACTTGTTGGATAGGTTTATTGCCAAGTGACAGTTTCAGAGGGGCAGGATGTAGCTGACGCTTTTGGCGGGTTGTTATCAACATGCTTTTGGTTTTATAAGTACTGATTAGCATGCGATTTTGCGTACACCAATCTGACACTTCATCGAGACTTTGCCGGAGGATACAATTTAGCGCCGTTTCACGTTTGTCAGATGTATGCAGCGTTGAATCGTCAGCAAAGAGTTCGCATTTAACCTCAGGGTTTGAGATGGAAAGAGGTAGGCCATTGATAAATAAAGAAAATAAAAGAGGCCCTAGGATAGATCCTTGGGGGACTCCGTGCATCACTATACCTTCTTTCGAATACCTTCCGTTTGAGTACACCTTCTGTCGGCGGTTACTGAGGTAGGAGGAGAAAAAAAGCTATAGAGTTCGAATCAAGCTTATATTCGGAAAGATTCTTTAAAAGAATGTTGTGATCGACTAAATCAAATGCTTTGGTTAGGTCCAGAAAAAAACTGCACCATTTAATTTGGAATTGTTTATTGATGAGAGCCAAGAGTCAACAATGTGAACGAGGGCAGTATGACATGAGTGTTTAGGTCTAAAACCGGACTGAAGAGATACGAGGAGGTACGAGGAGGCGGTGATTCTCCAAGAATTGGAGTAGGTGCTTATGAACGTGTCTTTCTAGTGGCTTCGATAATAATGATAACACTGAAATAGGACGGAAATCGTTTGGACTTTTGGGATCTGTACATTTGGGAATGGGGACAACTTTAGCATCTTTCATGGCATCTGGAAAAATACCTTGCTTGATAGAAAGGTTGAATATAAATGTCAAGGTGTCAGCTGTGTATGGAAGGGACAATTTCAGTACCATGTTGTTTATTCCATCCAGGCCACACGATTTACGTGTTAGAGTAGAAATATATTTACCTACTTCAAACACTGTCATAAGAGGTATGGAGAAGGACGCACCTGCTGCAGACTCACAGTGTGTGCGCAGTTTAGCAGAACAACTGTAACTATCAGTGCCACTGGAAAAAGACTGTACAAGGGACTCAGCAATATTTAAAAAGTGGGAATTGAAGTCGTCTGGAGAGAGAGAGAGAGAGAGAGAGAGAGAGAGAGAGAGAGAGAGAGAGAGAGAGAGAGAGAGAGAGAGAGAGAGAGAGAGAGAGAGAGAGAGAGAGAGAGAACAATGAACAATGAACCTTTATTTTCCAACGGTAGAAGTTATTGGTAGGACCAGTTTTCAAACTTGCCGTTGCTACATCTACTACATCTACTAGAGAGAGAGACTGAGAGAGAGAGAGAGAGAGAGAGGAGAGAGAGAGAGAGAGAGAGAGAGAGAGAGAGAGAGAGAGAGAGAGAGAGAGAGAGAGAGAGAGAGAGAGAGAAATGAAATGAAATGAAACTTTATTTCTCAACGGATGAAGTAATTAGCACGTGTGCCATTTTTCATACTTGCCGTTGCTACTCTACAAACACAGGATAATAATTGTAATACTAATAGTACCAAATTACACAAAGAAAAATTAGGAGACATTAAACATGAAAAGACATTAAACAAAACTCATTCATTCATTCGGTCATACAAATACAAACGAAAACATAAAGTACATGAAACGCGCGCACACACATACACGAGAGAGAGAGAGAGAGAGAGAGAGAGAGAGAGAGAGAGAGAGAGAGAGAGAGAGAGAGAGAGAGAGAGAGAGAGAGAGAGAGAGAGAGAGAGAGAGAGAGAGAGAGAGAGAGAGAGAGAGAGAGAGAGAGAGAGAGAGAGAGAGAGAGAGAGAGAGAGAGAGAGAGAGAGACAGAGACAGAGACAGAGACAGAGAGACAGAGAGAGGAACTGTATGTTTGAATAGCAATTTACTTCTCAACAATACGACTAGGAACTGATTTGGGCTTTTTAAATGAAACAAATTCTTTTCTGTTCATCATTCTTTCGGTGTTAATGTCTTTTTTTTTCTTTTCTTTTTGTAATCGTCTTTCTCCTGCAGCTTATATTCCTTCTGGTGATACAGTCTGTTGCGCTTAGTAGTTTCATATTCCTCTTGAAAACCTTTAATGTAAATCGCTGGCTTGACCACCTCTTGTGAGCGGATCAGTTACCTGGAGGGGTTGAGGGGGGGGGGGGGTGTTGTTTGGGTCATTCGACCTGATGCAAAAAGACCTTACGACTAGACCGTGGCCGAAAAATCTGACAACAGAGAGAGGAGTACGGCTCTCACCTCTCGTCGAAATAACAAACAACAGGGACCAGGGTGACCCTGGGAAAGAAAAATGAACTTTGTTATAGCATTGCCGCTAAAGAATTTCTCGCCTGGGGAAGGGGGGCGGGGCGGACCCCGCCTACTACCCCCTCCCCTCTCCCCCCCCCCTCTGTTTGCTGCTGTGCATCCCCCCCCCCCCCCACACACACATCAGTGTTGGTTTCTCGACTGGCCTTATTTGCACTCATAAAAGCGACCATGCATTAAATCATTGTATGACATACTGATAAACCATCACACCTTTACTCAAATCAAAACTCAAAACAATCAGTTTCTATTTTATGTAACTGACTTACCCACACGCGCGCGCGCACACACACACACACACACACACACACACACACACACACACACACACACACACACACACACACACACACACACACACACGCACACACCAGGACAAAAGAAACATAGGTCATCGAAAAACCATAAGAATGTAAATTCTGCATGTCCGACTGAACTTAATGATAAACAGTTTTAACCCTTTGCGTGTCGGTAGCGGTTTTAGTCGCGATGATTTCTGTAGGAATCATCGCGGCTAAAACCGCTACCGACACGCAAAGGGTTAAGATTACAGTTCTGAAAACACTGAACTCTCATCTCTGGTGATGTTGTTGTTCTTTGTTTGTTTTGTTTTGTTTTGTAGGGAGGTCAACTTACATATTTGAGAGTTTTACATTACGTATTATATTAACACTTTATTTATTTATGTAAATTACCTGGCTGAAGTAAGACGTGTAGCAGGATCCCTCTTCCTGGGTGGCTGTCTCTTTGCCGTCACTTTTGGGGGTGGGTTGGGCATAGAAAACGAAGTTGGCACAGCATCCCACAACAGACTGTGCCTTTCCGTGACACACGTACACTGGCTGTCTTTAAAATGGACACTACATAACTGACCTGTAGGCCCTAGAGTCCGAAATAGCTCAGGGGGTTAAACGTCGGAGCAGGAGAGCGAAGGGAATCGCCGGGTCGTGGGTTCGAATCCCGTCCCGGCCCCGGTAGCTGGACTCACAATCCAGGGGGGGGGGGGGGGGGGGGGACGGATTTGTTCAATAGCATGTCCGTTGAAAGGTCCTGGTAAATCAAAGTGGCACAGTTGGAGTGCGTCTGAGTTGATCAGTATTCAGGTCGTACTCCATAGGCAATAGATTTCCCTGTCCCCCATAACCCGCCCGACAGGGCCGTCCATGATCACCTCGGTGCTGTGGACGTTAAACCCGAACTAACCAACCCACCAATCTGTAGGCCCGTGAATGCATCTTCCCTTCAAGTGTTTTGCACTTATTTCTTATATCTTTTGGGAAGATAGCAAACACTGAATGAAACTGAAGTATTAAAACATCACCTAAACGCTTTAATCCGTAGTCCTAGTTCGTGAGAACAGTTCAGGTTGCAACGTCCCCCCACCCCCCCTCTAAAGTAATATTAGCTGTGCACAAGCGGCACAAATGATTAGATCTATCTTGCGTTAATCCAACATTAGTGGAGAGGAGAACTATTCTATGTACAGATGGATCACTTCTACATTTGAAAGAAAGTACTAAGAACGTATAATTTCTTTGGATCTTAATGTTAGTTAGACCACTTTCCAACTGATAAATTTCTTGGAATTCGTGGAGAGCTATGGTCTAACTGCAGTCAGACCAATTTTCCACTTCAGACCAAAAAGGTGACTGCCAAGCGTGTCAAATGCAGAGAAGAACCGAACGGAGAAATTCCCAAATTCAAACGCAAAGATAATTAAAAAAAATTTTAAACAGCTATCCGTTCACATATCACTCATGTACCTTCGTCACATGCGAGACCTATACTGGCGTATCGCGCAGCACCCCTATCTCAAAATCGGTCTTTTTTTTTTTCCTTCTTCTTCTCAGATAGACCACTCACCCTGTACGCCATTCAATTATTCTCTAGTCGTAAGTGTATGCAAAAATAAGAGCTAAAAGTGATTAGCTTACCTTTTTTCTTCAAAGGGAAAGCGGAAGAATGATATGCCGACACAACTTCGCTTGTCAGTGCGTTTGAGAAAGAAATTCTCCCCCACCCTTCGCTTTGCTCGGTCAGCCTGTCGCAACAGGTTTATAAGGGCAATAACTCCCAAAACGCGTCCTCGCACTCTCGGGTCGAGTGCTTTGTCTTATAATGTACTGTCTTTGATGGGACCCAATATAGGCATAAACAACATACAGACTAACAAGATACATAAATCCTCAAGAGCCCCCGCGACTGCGGGGGCACCTGAGGGTTTACGTCTCTTGCGGCAGCTGGATAGTGTTTGCCTTGCTCCGGCAGTTCAGGGGTTAAATAACGCTAGGTATCTTGACTACTTATTGCTCTGTATTACACATTCCCGATTAACCTATCAACCAGCCAGTCACACCAGCAACAGAAAGGTAAACCACTCAAATCAGACTATCCATATTCACGACCAAAGCTATGAAGAAAACCACCCACGAAAATGGTATTCAGTTGCCATAGCGAAAAACAAACGCGCAAACGAACGAGCGCTTGAATAATTTTGCTATTTTAATTCAAAACTAAAATACAACATATTATTCAATTGTTTGTTCGGAATTGCAGTCCGGCTCAGTCCCCCCCCCCCCCCCCCCCCCCCCCCCCATCTGCAAGTGCCATCGATTCTCATCGGCAACTGTAGCCGTCAAAGAGAATTTATTTAGCTCTTGACGCTCACAAAGTCGGCCAGAGCTGCTCCTAAAATTGAGGGTTTTATTCTGGGTTAACACCTTCAGTGCCGAGAAAATGTGAACACCACCCAATTGCAAGAAATATCTCTCTCTCTCTTGGCTTGACTTCGCGAACGAAGATTTTATAGGAGTTGCCCACGACGTCTGCAGGCTTGTTCGTGGCTGCGGAGGCCAATCCGAGACAGGCAGGTTCGACCGCAGTGGCTGCAGGGGAAGGTATGGCCAGGGTTCTGAGCTGCGGCATCTCTGTTTTTTCTCCTGAGCCGCTTGTCCTTAAGGCTAGCTCTGTGAGAGTCCTCAAAGGAGACAGCTGCCTTGTAAATGGTGGAGCGCCAGGTGTCACGGTCCGCAGCAAGCGAAGACCACTGGTGGTGGTCGATTTGGCAGGCACTAAGTGACTTCTTGAGACAGTCTTTGTATCTCTTCTTTGGTGCCCCTCTGTCACGGTGTCCAGTAGCAAGCTCGCCGAACAGGGTGATCTTTGGTAGGCGATGATCCTCCATCCTGGAGACATGCCCCGCCCAGCGGAGCTGTGTCCGCAGCAGCAAAGCCTCGATGCTCACAGTTTCAGCCTGTTCAAGGACCTCGACGTTGCAAGAAATATAGATCCTCATGATCCCCCGCAGTTGCGGGGGCTCATGAGGATCTATACCTCTTGCTGACACTACTTTAAATCCATGTTCCTGGGACACTTAGGGTGGTGGTGGTTGTTTGTTTGCTTTTGGTGTTTTTATTTGTGGAGTTGAATTAACGAAAATTAAAGAAATGCAGTCTGCGTTTGCTGAATTAATCATCATAGTACGACTGACTAAAGTATCGGAAAGTACTACAATTCACCATTGTCGACGAAAGGAAAACAGGGCGGGGATTGCGGGTAAAGGGGGAAGGGGGGGGGGGGGGACTATTTCATGAAAGTTAATTAGATCTTGTAACAGGGGTGCTAAGATGAAAAGAAACATCACAGCATCAAAACGTGCGTGATGCTATGTGTGCTTGTCTTTGATTTTGGATGACAGACCAAGAGACATAATTATGTTACTAAGTATCAAAAAACAGGCACGTTAGCTGGGAACTAACATTACGGCAGTTCCCATCCCACAACCTCCAGCGCACACTGGTTGTCTCCCTCGATTCGCTACCACATCAGCGGTAGCGAAGCGGGGGAGACAACCAGTGTGCGCCCACCGCTTTCTCTGAACAGGACGACTAAACGCACAGCCGCCTGTACCTGCGGCTTCTCACCTCCATCCCCCAGACGCCGGTTCCTTGCGACGCCACACGCCCCCACCCTGCGGCGAACAGACACTGGGTGGGGCAGGAATCGAGGGCAATATGTATGCTGGTTTATCATTTTGAAGTTACGGTCGTGGAGTCCAGAATATCAGATCAGCACACGTAGATTAGCAACCTGTTGCGGTTCTTGCCTCTTCAGCCTACTCAGTGACTTCGCGTCAAGCATATCAACTCTAGGGCGAGTTTATGTACCGAAAGATCAGTGGTGTAGCGTAAGAACATGTTGTAGGCCCATACCCAGTAAGCAATGGTCTTCGGGCCCACGACGGCCGCAGTTGGCCCGATGACCATTTATCTTCTGTGGTATGTATCGCATACACGCCCGCCACCATAGTGTGCGCATAAATACGTATGCCATAATTCATACATTCTTTTTTCTTTTCTTTTTAATTTAATTTTTTCCCCAACTAAAGTTCAATTTATAAAATCTCATTTTGTGCCATAGGATCTTAAACTTAATAGTAGGTCAGTTATTCACTGACCCAAAGCAATCTCACAGGTTACTAAGCCTCCGGAGCATTACATCTTCAGTGAAAGACAACCCTAATCAGATGATGTACGTGTGAATGAGACACACGGGCTCTAGAGTCAGAGTTTTGCGAGCCGACTGATGGGGTCGCATAAAGAGCAGTGCCTTTTGCAAATTCGCAGATCAGTGCGGAATGGCGATTTCAGCACCATTTGTGTTTGTTATGCGGCTTTGTCAACACACCTAATGAATTTGAACAGCAGTATGGACACGCAGCAAAAGCACACGCGTAATTGCACTTATTTATTCTGTACAGCCGTTAGCGTGTAAATCTATTTTTAGCTGTTTCTCGTACCGATAGCCTTGTAGTTCTAGAACGGAGTGGCCCGAGTCATCGTCAGGTTACTTGATAGAAAGACGACGTGTGCTGAACTGGATTGCCCTGTGTCTAAATGAACCAGGACTAGATCTGTGTGCAGCGTTTCGTAACCATCTGTTACAGAAGTGTATCTTTGAACAGTTTCGGCGGTAGTGGGCCTTGAAGTGCTCAAACAATTGACTCATAATAGTGTGTGCTGCCGTTCTTTGGCAAAAGCCAATATATCCAGTCTTGAGAAAAATACGATTTTTAAATTTTACTTAACACATTTAGCCCAGAGTCCCTACAGCAGGAGATTGACTGACCATGATAATTCAAGGGTAGTGCCAGATTAGCTTGGAGCCTGCAGGCGCCAAGCTAATCTGGCACTACCCTTAAATTATCATGGTCAATCCATCTGCTGCAACTGGTACATAGTCATTAGGCAACACCTCCAAAATTTGAGAAATGGGACCTTGAGAATAAAAGGGTTAACAAGGAAAATGTCGCTTTTCTCCAAATGGACATACTGGTTGTTTCCAAATAAGGGCAGTGTGTGTGGCAGTGCTGTCGAGCAAGGCAGGATCATTTAAGCCAATGGAAGGGAAGCAACTCTGCACTGTGTACAGTCCTTCGAAGTCGCACAAAATTATGTCTCTTGCGTCTCATTTTGGCCGAAAATGTTCCACTGCTTAGCGTATGAAAGATATCGCGAAGGGCAGTTTTCGTCCCGGCGTCGAATTATTCTGCTGTTGATGTATTGCTGGCGAGTTTGTATATGAGTGATTGGACTTTTTTTTGTAGCCGTAGAAGTTTGAGCTGATGTTATGCACGTAACAGTCTTGGAGACAGACATAAGACAAACATAACAAGCAGTGCCAGTGACGGAATGTTTGCGCCACGAGCGCTCGTTGGCTTGGGTATACACATTTTGATTCCAGGCGCGGATCGGGAGGAGAGGGGGCAGGGGAAGCGGGGAGGAGGTTCCGCCCCCACCCAAATTTCTTTCAAATGCTAAATCCAATTTTCTTTTGGGAGTTTGCCCCCTCCCCCCCCCCCTTTTCAATAGCTATACACTTGGTGTACCCCCACCCCCCTCTTTTCAATAGGTTCTCCTATACACACTTAGTGTGCCCCCCCCCCCCCCCCCCCCCCCCCGCACTACCCCCTCTTATTTTTTCGTCTACTGAGACGCAAGGGCTGGCGTGAAGAGGCCTTTTGTGTCAGGCTGAAGGTCCCAAACAAAAAGTTTAAACACCCCCCCCCCCCTTCCTCCCCCAGCTAACTGATCCGCCCGTGGTTTTAATAACTTTCACAATGGGTAATAAATACCATTTTTAACAAGCAGTAACTTATCGTTATTATTTCAGACTCGTACACCACTCAGTCCATAGTTTTTCATTCAAACGATCAGAGACTTTCAGAAGACAAAAGCATTGCAGCATTTTACCATTTAATGACAACTCTGCATCAACATAGTAACTCGCGACGCAAGAGCAATTCTTGCCTTGCACTCACTCCGCAGTCTCCCGCATATCTCTTTTCAATTGTATCAGTAAACGCCCACATGCATGCACACACGCGCGCGAGCACACACACACACACACACACCGTCATGCGTAGTTGGCGGTGTACACGCCATTTTCTAAATAAACCTAAGGAAAATGTAGTCGGCGTTTCCATGCAACTTACTATCAATATGACACACATAGACCATTAACTCATTCCAGACGTGCCGCCTCCGGATACGCGGCATAAGTTAATCATTGTCACGTTTTAAAACGCCATTTAGGCTACATTAGCACATGGATCAAACAACAGTTTTAGACAATACTGAGAGAGTAACTTCACTTTCACCACTTTGAGCATGCAGTCACCGGTACCATTTACAGTACCTGTGACTGCATGTACATAGGTGTTGAAAATAAAACTAGAGAGAAAGAACAAAAAACGCAAGCACGCAGTGACTTTGAATGCAATGCCTCCAGGAACACCGTTGCACATGCAGAGACAATGGGTTTACAAATAAAACTGGCGCGCCCAGGGTAAAAAAAAACAACAACAAACAAACAAACAAAACACAGCACACGATGACATTAAACTCTGCGCCTACAGTAACTCAGAACATAAATTCAAATAATAAAGAGTCCACATCCCCAAAGTCAGTTAATGATACTTGGCGCTGACGCTAACACGTGTAGGGGAGGAGCCCCTATTATGAAACAGTGCCTATTATGAAACACCTTGCTCCCGTCGAAACGGAATAACTTTTCCAAATTCTGTCTGTGCAGTAAAATAGAGCTACTTTACTGAGCCTTATTTCCGGTACAAGAATGTCAGACGTGATGAAAACGAAAACACGCCGAGAAAATGTTATTTTTGACCCTTCTGCTTCTTATTTTTTTCGCTATATTGAAACAACTAATCAGCCGTCAGGTTTTTTTGTTTGTTTGTTTTTGTTTTTTTTTTTTTTTTAAAATAACCACTCATGTCATGAAGAGCAGTCTTCGGACATACAATAACTAGCGGCATTTGTTTTGTTCTCTTTTTGTTGTCTTGGAGGCACGCATTTTCCTGGAAAGGTATCTTTATCATATTATGAAACACAAAAAGCACCTAATATAAAACTGTTTCATATTTACAATAACGTTTCATATAAGGAGCAGTATTTGCCTAGCGTACTTATCAGAAACTATCCAGCCAGTCTGTTCCAAATTTCAGATGTTGATACTTTTTCTAAATACAGAGTATCTCACGCCAGGCAGGATCAAGTCATTTTCGTCAAGGTCAATGTCACAACGGCTATATTTGCTATGCATTGTCCAGGCAATGTTGTTATAAACACAGAAACTATTTGATCCAAATGGCAAATTGTCATATTTTGTGAGGATACAGAGTGTTGCACACCAGAATCTATTCACTGCCTTAAAGGCCAAGGTCACAGTAGCCATATTTGTTTTGTGCAGATTTCTGTGCTAAGTAATATCTCAAAAACCATTGGGCCTGTTCAATCTAAATTTTAGATAATAGTATTTTACCACATCACACATTACCATCAATCTTAACTGCGCCTCTACCTCAAGGTCACAGTTGTCATATTTGTTTTGCAGGTTATTGTGTAGAAAATACTCTGAAACTGCTGTAATGATTTGCTCCTATATTTCAGGAAATGACGTCTTACCCTCATATGTGATGTCTTTAACAGAATGAATTCACAACCTGTAAGGTAAAGGTCGCAGAGGCCATATTGTGTGAGCCTTTATGCAGGCAATATCTCTTAAACTACTGGCCCCATTTTTTTTTTAAATTTTGCTTGATATTTTGACGTAACCCCTTCGCAGCCGAAAAACTCTCAATAGGATCCATCTGTAAGACACGTAGATCCTCATGATCCCCGCTGTTGCGGGGGCTTTTGGCGATTTTGGCTCTTGCTGACACAACTGACATATATTTATTTGACTGTTGGGGTTCTTTGGGACTGAATTAAGAAAGATTTCAGAGCAATATTTGCGTCCAGTGGTAGCAAAGAGAATAAGATAGATATGTCAAAAACCAAGTTTATCTCGCTCTATCAAGATGACGCGCACAGTTGTTGGGGAAGCTTAAAGACAGACACAATGGCGCGTTACTGTCTGTGGGGAGGGGGTGGGGCTAAACAGTTTTTCCAAGAGCAAACCTTGTTGCCTTATGTATGACAGCAAATGTGAAACAGTATAAATGTAGTCACCAATCGTCTATGCATCCGCTCTTCAGCCGTCGTGTGTATGCGCGCGTTTGTCTAAGGCAATTTCCTAGGGACTATAACATCCACAGACTTTCAACTCGACACAACTGTAGTTTACAAGAACACCGTTACCTATATATTTAACCTGTAGAAAAGGTCAAGGTCATCATATGTCGATGCATATGTAAAGATTAGTCATTTTTCGTACACACATTTCTTTTTAAAGTTAACTGTAGGCGCAAAAGTTTGAGAGTACCTAAGTATGCTTATTTAATATTATACATGAAATACTATTCCGAATGACCTCTCTTTAAAGTACCATTACACGTAAATTGAAGACACATTTCAGCACCATTTGTGTTGTTAATCCTTGTCCACACACCTGATGAACTTTAACAGCAATTGGGACACGCAGAAAAAGCACACGCGTAATCGCACTTATTTATTCTGCTCAGCCGTTAGCGTGTCAATCTATTTTTAGCTGTTTCTCGTACTGAAAGCATTGTATTTATAAAACGGGGTAGAGTCATTGTCAAATTATGATATTAAGACGACCTGTGCTGAACTGGATTGTCTTGTGTCTCAATGAACCATAACTAGACCTGAGTGTAGCGTTTCGTAACCATCTGTTACAGAAGTGTATCTTTGAACGGTTACGGCGGTAGTGGGCCTTGAAGGTAGACGGTAGTTAAAAAAAGAACGTGCGGGAGATTCAGTAGACCTTTTCATGGGAATTCTTTCTGTCGGCGATGTCACAGTTGCTGAAAATGTGAAGAGGGTGAGAACCTACAAATGCACCACTTGTTGAATATCAAACGAGGGGTGCGTGGTGCTAATGTTAGTGAGAGTGGCGGGTCGAGGGAAGGGGGAGAGAGGTCTGGAGACTTGTTCACCACTGGCCCAAAAATCAAACGACGGGAGGGGGTGCACTGCTCAAGGACCATTTCCAATTTCCAAGAGGCGCTGGAGGAGACGTGTATGTGTATGTGGTGGTGGTGGTGGTCGTGGGTGGGTTCGAAACTCCCCAAAATGGAAAATAACACATTAAAAAATATTCTGGAAGTCGTGGACTGTGGAACAGCCCCCCCCCCCCCCCTTCCTCAATCTGCTTCTAAGAAATATGCATAACCTGTTTCGATAATGTTAGCTTTATCAATACTTCTGAGGTGGAAAAACTAAATGCAGTAGCTTTTATTGCCCCATATATAGAACATTTTCCACACACTTGCTGACCATGCCTGACCTTTGAAAGGAGCCAATCAAATTAATATGCATAGACAGTGTAACCCCTAGCAACATTTCAACTGGGGTCTTCTCTTACTGCAAAGTTTACATACGAACTACCTGTAATAAAACCAACCTAACATAAATAGCCTTCTTACTTCCCGTGACCTTTGACCTTAACGAGAGGTTAACTTAGTAGAGCTGCAAACAAAATTTGTATCATCAAGTTTGTCTTTGGTAAGTTTTTAAATAAATTATAACTAGTTTCTTTTTTAAAAAAAATCGCACGTTTATTGACCTTTGTAACCTTGACCTTTCATGGAAGTCAGCGCAGACGACAGTCAAAGCTATTATCAAATAGGATCACTGTGCCAAATTAGAAGTCTGTGGCTTTGATGGTCTCTCAGAAATTTACAATGATAAAATCTGTCACAATTGGATATACAAAGGATGATGGATGGATGGACTATGTGGCGGATTACTCATTATCTGTAACTCACTTTCAATGTTAAATGAGGTTATAATGTGTGCTAACCACCTCTCAAGCCTTAATTTTCCAACAAAATGCAAGTGAAACTTGTAAAAAAAAAAAAAAAAAATTCACACTGTTTCATAATAGGAGACCTGCCTGATGTTTGACATTAGGCAAATGGTGCCTAAATACTGAAACAATGTGTCACTTTTTTTTCAAACTGGAACTGCTTCTGCGTCGATTGGAGTTTTGAAATTTGGCTTCGTCCTAAGATGTATCAATATAATCTCTATCAAACCCTGGTTTCGGATTGATTCTACCTTTTTTTTGGACAGTCGCGCGAGACGTTTTTGCTTATGTGTTTCATACATGGGTCTCCTCCACTACATTTGCAGTTACTACTGCACACACATATACAAACGAATGAAAAGAGTGTATTTACAGAGTTACAGTCAACAATACAACAACAAAAAAACAAACCCAAAAAAACTGGTCACGGACACAACATGGGTCTGTACATTGCTGTATTTACTTTCAGATAACAGTCCGTCAACCAACCCTTCTATTTGCAAGAGATAGATTCGCTTGAGCCCCAGCAGCTGCAGGCGCTCAAGAAAATCTATGGCTCTTGATCAGGCGGGGCCAGCATCAGCTGGCACCACTGCCATCCTCTGACTGAGGAAAGCACATTAGTTTACGACTGAGTAGCAAGTCGGTTTTAACTGAAACCGTACGAATATCAACAACAACAAAAAAGTGCAAATGTGGTCGCCGAAGGTATGAAACAAACATGAACTTGTTTTCAGGTATTCTTCTATCAGTATAGCAAACACGATGACAAAACAACCGAAGACACAAGGTAAGGTTAGTAGTAGATAAGGAAAGGCGCTAGCACCTTTCCATACCGCCGAACTACCAACCTTGGATCTAAACGTTAGCTATTCTCCTTTAACTCATTCAGCTCGACGGCCGTATTTCCCAAATTTTGGAGGCGTCATCTAATGACTATGTACCAGTTGCAGGAGATGGATCGACCATGATAATTCAAGGGCAGTGCCAGATTAGCTTGGCGCCGACAGGCGCCAAGCTAATCTGGCACTACCCTTGAATTATCATGGTCGACCCACCTCCTGCTGTAGTGCGTCTGGGCTGAATGGGTTAAAACAACACCCAGCACATACAATACATGCACGAGATCGGAGAAACAAATGTATACGTAGGCTTCTTACTGCACGTTTGTTTCCACATTTGTACAGCCTACCCTTTCACCTAGTCCAGAGCCAAATTATTTACATTCTAGCACGGATTGCTACGCGCTGATTACAACACGCGGATGGCAGGTCGATCGTGAAAGTTCAAGAGTAGTGCCTGATTAGCTTGGCGCATACGGGCGCCAAGCTAATCAGGCACTGCCCTCGACTTAACACAGTTGGCGCTGGAAGTGAGTGAGTTAGCCGCTACGAGAAAGAAGAATGAACGTTTCGATTCAAAATTATAATGCTTTTTGTGAAACGAGTCTCTTATTGTGACACTAGTTTTGATTGTTTCAATCAAAATGCCCCAGTCGTGTATCATCCAGTCACAAGTCATGGCACATGAATCATCCATCACTGTGGAATTCAGCTGGCACAACGAAAGGTCTAATAACGTCGTTCATCAGGAAACATTGGCATCAGTCAACAGAGAAACTGGTTTCAGTCCACAGAAAAAATGGCCGCAGTCCACAGAAGTAAGTATTGCAGTATTTCGCACAAGTACTGAAGACCCATACGTTTAGTCTAAAAATCATAAACGCTATATATATATCACGCGTATCTCAATATGGAGCGTCAGTTATTTTTCTGTGAGCGTCAAGAACAGGTAAGGAACAAGATGTCTGTGCTGGTCTGTGATATTAGACCGTGTCAGGCTAGAGGCAAAGATTGAAAATCACACACCAGCACACACATAATGAATTAGTCCGTGTTTCCATAGATTTAATGATTCTAACCGTCAGGTGCGTAGATCATGTATTGTGCCAAAGTATGCATTCTGTCTTTCTTATCACTACGCCAAAGCAGCGGCAAAACTGTACTGCAAACGGAAAAAATTCTCTGGAGGCCCTGTAGCCGCTAGGGCTCATGAGAATCTATGCCTCTTTCTTGAAGAAATCACCGCTCTTCAATCCTGCTTGTTGAGAACTGGTACTGAAAAGTCCTCCAGTCGCCCACATACATGTGCCATCTTAGCCGTGCTCCCTTCTTTATTGGTTATTTTCATCCACATGCAAGATACAAAGATTGCCAGAGTCCCTGCACGCGCAGGCGCCCATGAGACTCTGCGCCTCTTGCTGGGAGAGAACGACCCAGATTGAGGGGATGTGCCCGGGTGTCATCTAAGAATGAAAACTACCATGACAATATTCCTAACTCAATTCGTCAAGAGGCGTTTCTTTCTTCTGACCCTTCGCGTGATTGTTCAGTGGGACTTGGCGCCCCTTCTGCTCCGAACCGTTTAGCCAGCGCCTGGAGAGCCCTGTGGCGAGTAGCGTCATCGAACTTTTCCATCTGACGCGCAAGGATTTCTCGGAGGCGTCTACCGCGTTCAGACTGTAGCGAGCCTGTGTCGAACTGAAGAAGAGAGTCAGGCGATTCCGCGGCCTGCCGAGCCAGCATAGCACCCAGAGACGCCAGCCGGGAGGTGGACAGAGGGATGGGGGTAGAGTTGGCGGAGCGTGTGGCAGGAGTGGATGATGGGGTGGGGGTGTTGATGGCATTGGAAGTTCTTTCAGTGGTGGGGGTGGGAGTTCGTTCAGTGGGTGTGGGTGTGGATGGTCGTTCAGCACTGGTTGGGGTAGGTGTTCTTTCAGGGGTGTGAGTAGGCGTGCCACCTGAAGCAGGAGACGGAGTGCCAGTGGAGGGAGCCGGCAAGGAGAGGGGTCTGGGGGCAGGGGACTGGGAAGGTGCTGGCGATGCCACTGACTGTAACTCAGTAGTCGCACTAGTGGCAAAAACTTCAGACACGACCGTCGGAGTCCTCGTCGCTGGAGTTTCTGGTACTGTTAATGACCTGTCTACTACGGCAGATGACGGTGCTGCACGTGCCGTAGGTGAGGGTGGCGGTGACGCATCATCTATCATGATCACGTCATCACTAGATTCTGTGACGGAAGACGTGCCACAGGCGGGAGTTGATGCCGACGTAAACACTGATGATATAGTGGCGGCAGTTGTTGCGGATGAAGCCGATGTTACTGGCCGAGACCTAGAAGAAACTGACGTGGACTCTGAAGCTGTGGCCCTTGAAGTAGTTGCCAGCAGAGATACCGACCTCGTGTTTGTTGTGGTGGCGGGCACAGTCGATGTCACAGAAGGTACAGATGAAGAGGCTGTCACGGTGCTTCCAGTGGAAGGTGTCAACAGAGAAACCGCCGATACAGCTGTAACAGTAACACCTGCAGTGGACGTGGCCGTCTGTGAGCCTCTAGGAGTGTTGACCAGGACAGCGCCGGGCGGGGGCGAGACCCTGTAGACTGTAGGACCTATGGCTGTAGTGCGGTTAGCTTGCCCACCTGAGGAACTGAGCACCCTGACTGCTGTGACGGAGCGGTCGGCGTTGGTCAGCAGCCTGTATGTGGAGCTGGTGACACTGGTACCAGAACTGCCGGCCTGTGACGTCAGTCCAACCTCCGGGTAGCCGGAAGTGACGGGTTCTGTCTTGATGACAACGCCAGGGGGTAGTGGGTATTTCTTCTCTAGCTTGGCTCGCTTGGCTCTTCGTTGCTCCTCCGTCAAATGGGAACCGCGCTTGGTGGGGAGCGTGAGGCGTGGACCCGCAGGGGCCACCTTCAGCAGGGAGGTGCTGCTAGTGGGACGGGCCGTGATGATGGTGCTGCCGCGCGAGCTGATAACGTTGAAGCGAGGGGTGCCGCCGGTAGAGGCGGCAGTCGTGGACAGCCTGACACCACCAGGGAGAACCAGCACCCTGTTTTCGCCCACGTTGATGGTCTGGGGTCCTGTCCATGCCTGGTTGGGCCGCACGGTGCCGCGATTTTGGAAGAGGATTGCCGAGGCTGTGGGGCGGTTGGTAGGGGTGCTGGGGGCGGGGGCCCGCGGTCTGGACGCCGCCATCACCACCTTGGCGACACTGCCGGGCACGTAGCCCGCCGCGCTAACAGACGTGGTTAGAGCCGCCCTCACGGCAGAACTGGCGACACTGACAACGGGAAGAGCTCGGTTAGTACCCGGGACAGACAGTGTGCTTGCGGACGAGGCGTTGATTAAGGAGATGGTGGGGGCAGACACAGTGGTTGTAGTGCCCGACGCCGAGGACACATTGCTAACGGGAACCAGCACATTACGATTGCCGATCTGCACCATGAAGAACTGTCGGCCGCCAGCAATAACTGGCGTAGCAGGGAGGGCGGAGGGCGGGGGTGCAGTACCCCCAGACACACTCACTGCGGGCGCAGTGGACGCGGGGATTGTGACGATCTGAGTACCAAGAACTGTGGCGCTTGTTGTACTGGTGGTTCCACTTATACAGGTTGGCGGTGAGGCGATGATGATGCGGCTGTTTTTGGGCAGTGGAACTGGAGCCTTTGAGAGCTGGCCCCCACTGGCCCTTGAGAGGGCCTGCTGGAGTGACGCCCGTGTGGTGTCTTTGAGAGTGGATGTCTGTGACAAGCTGACCGGTATGAGGCGGGGCATGCTAGACCCACTGCTGCTTGCCGCTGGGGGAATGATGATGCGCGTGCTGCTTGAGATGCCGGCGGTAGAAACTGATACAGAAGGAATGGTGATCACTCTAGTAGCTGTACTGAGGGCGCCAGAGGCAGGGACGGCCAGGAGGCGTGCACCTGATGACAGAGCGGGAAGAGAGGCCAGAGGAACGAAGTTGGAACCCTTTGTGACCGTGATCACTCTGCTGCTGGGTGTGGCGTCTGAAGCAGCAGATACAGAGGGCGTGACGACCTTCAACACCCGTTTACCTGGACCAACCACAGCCACAGACCTGCCGGTCTCCGTTGCTAGTCGTGAGGCGTACGTGTGTTCTTTCTGTCCTTCATTCTGCTTGTTACTTGCGACTTCGTCAGGCAGAATAACAACGTCTTCCAACGTGCCCGTGGTCTCTGTCGTCTCTCCCTCAGTCCCCTTCTTTCTTCTCTTCTTCCCTTTGTCGCTGCGTTCACGACGCTTTCTCTTACGGGCAGTTTCTTCAGTCACCTGGCCGTCGGTGCCAGGCTCACTGCTGCTAGGGACCTCACTCACCGTTTCTTTGCTAAGCTCGTTGGGGGTATCAGCAACAGGTTCCAGAATCCGTTTCGGGGGTTTGTGTGAACAGCAGTCGATGAGTTTGAGCTGGCACAGATAGCTAACAGTTCTTTGTCTGCAGTGGCCTGTGCACCTAGACCTTGCATTCGCCCTTGCCGCTCGGAATCGTCTGCTGAGAAAGAAGATGTCGCGCTCGGTGAGACGCTCCAGAACAACAAAACCAGGACTGCACAGTTCTCTGAGTTCTTTCTGGGACAGTGTGCTGAAATATGTCAAGTCTTGGTGTACTGGCTCTGTGAATTGGCTGCCGACGCTTTCTGTGTCCGAGTCCTCTATGATAGGTGGGCGTGCAGCACGCCTACGCACAATGGATAGTGGAGTGACATCTAGATCAGACGTGTTGTCTGGCAGTTCTGTGGTTGACGTGTCAGTCTCCAAAATGTCCGATGTGGTCGTAGCTTTCTTGCTGTTCTTTACTTTCTTCTTCCGTTTCATTTTCGATGCAACTGCTGGAGAGTTGGCTGTTTCAGCCGAAGCAATGTAAAGCGTGTCTGTTTTCTCTTTGTTCGGAGTGCTTGATGTATCAGTTGCTGAACTGTCCCTAGCTGCAACTGAAATTGCGTTAGTTGTTTCGATTGGAACGGTCTCTGGTGTTTCAGTTGTCTGTGTGTCGCCAGGTAGCCGGGTATAGTGTCGTGTTTTCTTTTCATTTTTCTTCTTTTTCTTTTTTGATGCAGTCAGTGGGATCTTGGTTTGTTCTGTCGACGCGTCGTTTATTGTGCCTGGCGATAAGGCGTCGCTGAATAAAGCTAAAGCTGGATCGGTTAGCTCAGCGGTGGTGTTTTGTGCGCCCTTCTTTTTCTTCTCTTTTTTCTTCTTTGGTTCAGCCGCTGGGGTACCGGCCGTCACATGCGCCGGAGTTGCGACTGTCTGATCAAGTAGAGTGTCGGTTGTTTCAACAGAAACGGTGCTGATTATTTCAACCGAGGAGGCGGTGACTGCATTAACTAAACTGGTGGTGGGTGTGTGAGCTGATGCGGCGTCGGGTGTTTCAGCTGAAGTGGTGTTGGTTGTTTGAACTGAAGTGGTATTGGGTGTTTCAGATGAAGTGGTGTTGGGTGTTTCAGCTGAAGTGGCGTTGGTTGTTTCAGCTGAAGTGGCGCTGACTGCTTTAGTCGGTTCTGTATCATAGTCCGCTGTTTTAGTTTTATCTCCAAATGATATTATCAGTTTTTTCACCTTATTTTTTTTCTTCTTCGGTTTGTCAGCAACTTTTGTGTCACATGTTTCAAAGTCGTCATCCGATGTAATCCGTGGCCATTTATTGGAAACTATTGCCGAGACGTATGAAACATCAGATTCTTCATCTGATGCTGCAGGTGAAATTTCTCTGTAACTTTTGTTGGCAGCCGTCTCCGTGCCAAATACTGACGAAATTCGCGGACTCCGTCTTCGAGCTTTTCTTTCCGAAATACTATTGTGTTGTATCTCTAACTCTGAGTCCAAAGCTGCGTCCGATTTATCTCGATGCTCTGTCTCACTTCCAGTAAAGTCAGTTGTTTCCGATTCCATTTCCTCAGCCCGATGCTTCTTTTTCTTCTTCTTCTTCTTTTTCTTTTTCCCTTTTTCCGAGACTAAAATGGGTTCATGGAAACGGTCATTATCTCCTGCTCCTATACCTGAGGTGGCATTGTTTTCCTCAGTAAAATTGTGTTGTAACTGATCTGGATCACAGGCTGATGACATACTTTGCTCTTGAACCGTAGACACTGTAGCAGTCGCCGATTCTACTGGACTCTGAATGGAGCTGGATTCGGCAAAAGGTCCTTGGCTTTTATTCAAAGCTCTAGAATTAGTCTCTTCTTTGTCTGTCACTTCAGCATCACCAATACCTACTGCACTTAACCAGGTATGGCGTTTACCCTTCTGTGACTTTCTCGACTTTGGCTTTGCTATTTTTAGGCTAAGTCTGCGCTCACCACCTAACTCACACTGACTGGTTTCTAACGAATCGTCGTCTGCTCCGTCATTGACGCCATCGCTGGTATATTCGGACACGGTGTCAGTAAAACTAGGGGAAGGCCTATCACACACTTTCCCTTTTGGCACAAATCTACAATGCCTCTGCTCGCTAACTGGCTCTTTGGCTGTTCTGGAACCCGTTGAAGCGTTACACGACTCTGAGTTCAGGCTTATTAAAATGTCTTGGTTGAGAGTCTCATGATCAAAATCGATATCTTTGGCGTGAACAGTTGATCTGGCAGTCGATGTCTGATTTGGTGTGTGGTCGGGATCAGAGAAATACGTGTCTGTGTCATCAGTATCCGACCCTTCTGCGTTACCACCATGGTCAGCACACTGTATGACGTCATCAGTCGCGTGTACTGTCTTGTTTACTGGCCGCGCTTCATCATTAAGATGTCTATCACGATCTGTGATGCCGCGTGTGATACTACCGCCGCCTGTGACGTCCTCTCTCCTCTCCTCATCCTCCGATAATGCAGCCTTTTCATATGTTTGTCTGGTAACAGTGGTATCACTTTCTGAGGTAGAAGTTTTGTCAATTACAACGGTCTTTGGAGAATCTAAGCCAGCACTATCAGTGTCTCTGTGTGAAGTTTGAACAGACGAAACATATGCTGAATCAGCACCTTGAGACATAGTATTATCATCTTGTGACCGCACGGAATCACCGGTGTGTAAGTTGTTTACAGTGTTTTCCGTTGCAGACAGAGAAGAGTCGGCTGTGTTCCCTGTCTCATCTCGCTCCACAGCTATTCCCTGTTGCTCTTCGTCATGGGCTGATGATGGTAGGAATTCAGTGTTATGTAATGCTGGACGTTCATCCTCCTGTTCTTCGTCTGATGACGAGGGTGCCGGAGCGTCGGCTGGCGACCATGCTTCGTCTTCGTCATCACAGTCTTCGGTCAAATGATGTGTGTCGTCACTACCTCGCGACGCTGCTGGGGGATCATCAGTACTGCCGAACAAAGCAGCTTGTGCGTCATCCCTACATCGTGACGCATCTGTGGATGACGGTAAAGGATCACGTGACGACAACAAAGCATCGTGTGACTCCCCATCTTTATGCTCACACGACGTCTGTCTTTCTTGCTGTGGCGATTGTCGATCAGGACGAACAGTGGGAGATAACTCAGTATTGTCTAGGACGTTGACCTTGGTTGTTGGGGAAGAACTGAAGCACGACTGAGAGGTAGAGGTGGTCGTGGTGGCGACTGCAAATAAGGAAGTATCGCCTGTAATTGCAGCAGTTGTAGTAGTAATAGTTGTCGTGGCTGTGGTAGTCGCGGTGGTGATAGAAGCACTTGAGCAAGGAGTGATACTAGCTGACGTTTTTTTACGAAATTCTGCACTGGACCCAACAGTCTGTGAGACTCCACCCTGGTCACCCTTTTTCATCTGTCCATCCCCGCTATCGCTCTCCACGTCAAGCCGTAGGACTGTGGAATGGCTGCCCCTAACAGCCAATGCTAAACGCGGACTGTCTTTCTTCGCTTTTTTGCTAGAACTGCCTCTTGGACAATGTTTCTGCTTTGGACTCTTGTTGTTCCCCCGGGGCTTGAACATGGACGGTCGCTTGATGTCAAACGGGTTCATGGGCCGGATACGGTGACATCTAGATTCAGAACCTGAAGACAGACAGTTATGCCCTTTACTATATCACACAATTGTACCGCCTTTCTCTTGCAGCCACCGGTAGTGTTTAGAGAACAAGCGAGTCAAAGACGTAGACGGCCGATAATAAGAAAGATCAAACTTAAATTAATACGCCACCAGCGCGTTACATACAAACATACCGGAAGGGTACACCTGCACACCGCATTAAGGTGGTAGGACAGTAATTTCAAATCCATGAAAAAGCTGTAAGAATGACTACTACGCATCCTTAGGGTCCCAGCCCTTCATTAGACACAATGCCTAACACGTATTACCGTTTAAAGAACGTAAATATACATTGGTATTGTTGTGTCTCTCTTGTCTGCGTCCTTAAAACCAAGTGCGTGTTTGAAGGGTTACAAACAGCCACGGATTTGGCCCGAAAGGTCAGCCATTTTTGTACCGAATATTCAAACTGAGATTAGCATGCGCTCGCGGGTTTTGATTATACATCGTCAAACAAAATGCAGCCTCATGTCATAACATGTGTTCTTCAAAATCTGTTATGGTCATTAGCACTGAGAGAACTTTTTTTAAAAAAAACCACGCAAGGGCTCACAGGACATGTTCCTTAGTATTGTCATCGTTCTGGAAATGTTTTCCGCACCCATAACTGAACAACCGAGTTCTGCGTCCTCAGATAGCCTGTTCTAATTGACAGTAGTAAATTGTGTGGGCAGGCTCACAATATTTACTCTATGTATCTTGAAACTGTGCTGGGACGACAAATTCCATTATAATTCGTTAATTTGCATCGCCGTTTCATGAAATAATTGTAAAATCAGTATGTGGATACACGCCCGTGCTAGCTTTTTCATCAATAATGTAATAGCGAGCCATTTTAGTCAACTAAGCCACCAGGGACGCCAAAACAATGGAAAGGAACTTCACACTTCCTTTGAAAGAATACATGACGTTACGCGGAAACGCAATAAAAAATAAAAACATGATGGGATGAACCATAACCCACAAAGTCCTTTCTATATGAAAGCTGTCCTCGCTGTCAATGGCCTCTACCTTTTTGTATTTGACCTGATTCTGATGTTGAATTATCTCCTATTGAAAAAGTCTCGCAGATCCGCCAATGCGTCAGTGAGTTCTATAAGGGGCGCAGGACATACGCGTCATTGATTTGTCAAACGTCATTTGTCAAGACGTAAGTTTTTGTTTTAACGTCATTTTATATTTTACGTAGTGATATGCGTTTCACTTTCGCTTCATAGGTTTGAGAAAATGATGACAAAACTAGAACTTCACGGTACAATTTCAGTCTTGCTATAATTTGTGTGAACTGAAGAAATTTGACTTTACCTAGCTACATGATATACTAAGTAAACGGGTCACCTACATGCTCTTCTGAAAGCGCGTCGATGTGTGTGTGCGTGTTAGTGCGTGCGTGCGCGCGCTCATCTCCAAGAGGCATAGATCCTCTCTTCTCCAGCTGTATACGCCCTCAAGACAGAATTTGCGCTCAGGTGCCGACTCTCGAGTTTTACGTATCCCTCTTGTCAAAACAAAGTCGTTTGGCGAGAGGTCATTCAGATACCAAAGCCCAGTTGTTTGAAATGACCTCCCACGCGAACTGAGATACGTGGATTGGAGAGAGGCATTCAAGCGAGCCCTAAAGACCCATATTTTTTTCTGTCAGCTACAAATGACTTTGTCACACACCTGTCATGTTAATGTCATCTCTATCTATGTTAGAAGTAGTGTGTGTGTGAGTGTGTGTGTGTGAATGCCAGTATGAGTCCATAAGCGTAGCACTTTTGAATGGTGACTTTATAGCTTGTTTACAGAGTGCGTTGTATTTTGTTTTTTGTACTTTTTGTAAATTGCATTTTTGTAATTAGTTATTTTTGTACATTAGTTTTTGTTAAGCGCCTAGAGCTCTAATCTGAGGTTAGGCGCTATACAAGTACTCATTATTATTATTATTATTAGATCCTCATGCGCTTGGACGGCGCATGAGGATCTATTCCTCCTGGAGATGCGCGCGTGTGTGTGTGTGAGTGAGAGAGTGAGAGAGAGAGAGAGAGAGAGAGAGAGAGAGAGAGAGAGAGAGAGAGAGAGAGAGAGAGAATGACGTCATATTTAGAGTATTATGTCAATGTCTGCGTGGTGACGGAGTTGCCTCTTTTACGTCACCGCCACTGTCCGACTTTCTCTAGAAGTATAGGTTTTTTAAAGTTTTAATTATTTTCTGAAAATAATTAATTTTTACTAAAGAAGTTGAAAGTATACAAATTTGGCTAACGAACTCGTGCAATGTCTTTCTCCAAACTAGCTATATGCAAAAGTTCAAGTAAATATGACAAAAATTACGGACTCTAATCTGGGTCAACCGACTTCCTATAAACGGTTGTTTATGTCTTCAGTGAGACATTAAATTACAATATGATCGGAGGCTCTCTTAGCCACCCACTTAAGAAAGTATTTCGCCATATTTCAAGCTTGTGTGTACAGAAATATCGGAGATTTTCTTGTTTACATAATACGCAGACACATACATACGCACATACGCCAAATGTACGTTCAGCAGCGAGGTTAGCGTAACTAGACATGACGCAATTTTTATCTTGTTACTTCAATTGTTAAAAGTTTAGCCTGCCCGCCTTTGACATCATGGACTAGCTATTAAATTCGCCGCACCGCGACCCGTCCTAAAAGTCCCTTCAATAAGTAGAAAGGACTTAAAAAGGCAAAGCCCTTATAGCTCACGCGTAACCACATTTGTGTGACCTTTGTGACAATTTGTGTGACCTTTGTGACAATTAGTAAAGGGCTGGCTCCTGCACCCGCAAATTCATGCTGTCTCAAAATTTACGCATTTTTCACAAACCCTTCAACCCCCCCCCCCCCCCCCCCCCCCCCCCGGGTAATTTTGCGGGATTGTTCTGGAAATCGGTCATAATATAAAGGAGGGTGTTAGGAAGTATGTGCATGCATTGTTGGATACAGTGTATCAAAGCATGGATACGTTTTATGAGACAATGTATCAAATTGTGGATGCATTGTATGAGAAACTGTGTATCAAAGTGTGATGCATTTGTGAGGGACTGCGCATCGAGAGAATAAAGTACTGTTGGAACTGTTACTCCAGTGTGGTCTACAACCTTGTGCCACGTGTTGCGAGTTGCAGCTGAGTGAGGTTTTTCTATAAAAACCCTACGTGAGTGTGTTTGGTGTGACTGCATCATACTATATACGACAACGACTACCACGTAACATATCTCTGTACCAAGATTGGGTTTGAAGTTATGAATAATATTTGAGAAAGACATTTTTGTCAAAATATGGTTATTTGTGACCTATTTCCTGATCTTTTGTGACCCTTGACCTTTCCCAGGGGTCAACCAAATTAGAACGCATACTATCTTACCATCGGGTATCTTTGTACCAAGATTGGGTTTGAAGTTGTCAATAGTATTGCGAGAAAATAGATTTTGTCAAAACATGGCGTTTTTAAACCTATTTCCTGATTCCCATGATTGCCATAAAGAGTCCTTGGGCCAAGTGTTAAGACAGTGGCTTGAATAGTCTCTGAGAAAATGCCAACGTTAAAGTTTACCACGGACGACGGCGGACGGACGACAGACGAGGATCTAGGAACGACCGACAACTGGCCCAGAACATAGACTCACTTTTGCTTCGCACGTGAGCCAAAACGTAATCGAAAACGTCACTAGCAATGTTATGTTGCATGAGACTAAAAACTAAATCCTGAAGGGAAAATCTGTCTTTTCTGCTTGACAAAAAAAAAAGGGCACTTCGTCTGGTGAAACACGATGGCATCCTGACGTGTCCGGTCTGTGAGTACCTGTGCATATTTTGAGTGTGCACACTTGCATAGGAAGTGTGGAGTTCCTTCCCATTATTTTCGCGTCATGTATTTTTGCAAAGGAAATGCGAAGTTCCATCCCATTACTTTCGCGCCCCTGGTGGCTTAGGCTGGCTACACTGGCTCGCTATAGCATTATGTATGAAAAAGTTAGCACGGGTGTGTATCCACATGCTGATTTTACAATTATTTCATGAAACGGCGATGTAGTCAGCTAACGAACTTATCCAATGTCTTTCTCCACACTAGATATATCCAAAATGTCAAGTGAATATAACGAAAACTATGGACTCTACTATGGGTCAACCGACTTTCTATAAATGGTCATTTAACTCTTTAATGAGACCTCCAATTTAAAATATGCTCGGAAGCTCTCTTAGACACCCCCTGAATTAAGTGTTTCCTTTCTTTTCATGTACGCAAACCTCGGAGATGTTCGTGTTCACACACACACACACACACACACACACACACACACACACACACACACACACACACACACACACACGGCTTCGCGCCATAAGTACATTCTACAGCAAGGTTTGCGTAAGTTACCTAGACATGACGTAATTATTGTCTTGTTACTGCACCGTCAGAGTTTGAGCCCTGCCCGCCTATGACGCCATATGCGTGCTATTGAAAGCGCTCCACCACGAAATAATTTTTTTTTCTATAAATAAGAGATTTCAAACAAGAATAGCAAAGCCCTTAAGTATTTCAAGATAAACAAAATTCGTCAAATTTTTACCTATTTCATGATCCCCTTTTACCCTCAAAATATCCTTGGGCCAGGTTTGAAGACTTTGAATTGAATAGTTAGTCTCCGAGAAATTGCCAATGTTTACCATGGAAGCCGGCGGAAGGACGAGGGACGGACAACCACTGGCCCAAAACATAGACTCACTTTTGCTTTGCGCGAGCAAAAATTGTTCTTTGGGCTCCTCTCTCTCTCTCTCTCTCTCTCTCTGTGTGTGTGTGTGTGTGTGTGTGTGTGTGCGTACGTGCATGCGCGGGTTGCGATGTGCATGCGTGCGTACCTGAGTGTGTGTGTGTGTGTGTGTGTGTGCGTACGTGCATGCGCGGGTTGCGATGTGCATGCGTGCGTACCTGAGTGCGTGTGTGGGTATGTGTGTGTGTATGTGCGTGGTGCGTGCGTGCGTGCGTGAGCGAATGCAGCAGTGCATGCAGCAGTGTGTGGTATGTGTATGTTTACATGTCTATGTCACTTATGTAGTAGATGTAGCAACGGCAAGTTTGAAAACTGGTCCTGTTACCAATAACTTCTACCGTTGGAAAATAAAGGTTCATTGTTCATTGTTCATTGTCTCTCTCTCTCTCTCTCTCTCTCTCTCTCTCTCTCTCTCTCTCTCTCTCTCTCTCTCTCTCACATCAAAAGAACATGTTTCCCGATGAATTTAAAATAGCAAAAGTTACTCCTCTTCCGAAAAGCAAAGATCTGAGTGACCCAAGTGAGTACAGACCAATTTCAATCTTATCAGCAGTGTCCAAACCACTTGAAAAGCATATACATTATCATTTACTTCAATCCCTGGAGGAAAAGTGGCTTATTAATACAGCACAATCAACTTTTCGGCCTAAACATTCGTGTCAGACAGCCTTAACTCTAATAACCCACAAATGGCTTACTGCCATAAATGAGTAGTATTTCTAGATCTTTAAAAAAAAAAAAAGAAAAAAAAAAAAAAAAAAGCCTTCGATCTCATCAACCACTCAATCTTACTAAAGAAGTTACCTTTATATCACATTGATTCAAATGCAGTCGCCCTTTTCTCATCGTATCTCTTAGACAGAACGCAGAAAATGTTCTTGAATGGTAAATACTCAGCGGAAGGACTGGTGACCCATGGTTTTCCTCAGGGATTCACCCTAGGACCTTTATTATTCAACATCTTTATAAATGAGCCATATCTCACCCGGACACAAACTGTTAACTATTTGCTGATGATTCATCATTACATGCATCCGATAAAAAGGTTTCAACCGTGAGCGCTGTCCTCCAAATAGTTTAGATGAAGTGTCAACTTGGTGTGAAGAAAATCAAATGATTATTAGTATTCTTAAAACAAAAAGTAAGTTGGTGACGAAACGCCAAAAACATCAAAGTGGTTTGCAACCCCTTGAGCTGTCCCTTCACTCTAAGCCCATGGAGCAAGTATCAAAACATCGCTTGTTAGGAGTGACAGTCGACGATCAGCTCAGCTGGGAGCCTCACATAAAAACTACCTGTAAAACTATTTCGAAAAATCTTTTTCTGTTATCCAAATTAAGTCGTATAGTTGACATTGATGCTCGAAAACTATTCTTTAACGCACACATTAAGACACATTGTAATTATACTTCCAATATCTGGAACGGCTGTGGAGATATTCATTTGAAGAAACAAAAATCCCTTTACCGGCGAGGTATTAAGCTTATTCTTCCTGGTTCGTCCCCTACTGATGAAAGACTGAAGGCCCTTAATATCTTACCACTTAGTAAACAATTGGAACTTAACGGATGCTTACTTGTGCAAAAAAAATTCAAAACGATGCCGCCCCTCCCTATCTCCGTGAGCTGTTTTACCACACGGACAGAGAGAACACGAGGAACAGATTACTCCATCTCCTAAAACCGAGAATCGACATCTTCAAATCTAGCATATCATTTTCCGGTGCTAAGTCATGGAACAACTTGCCCTCTCGTTTAAAGTATATTTCAAAATTATCTATCTTCAGAGCTCGCGTCCATAAATATCTGTTATCGTTGTGAATGTTCTATCTTTCTGCTCAGTATGTTGCTCCAGCACAGCGCACATGTACCTCACAGGAATTCCCCTACTATACATGACGTGTCCATTCATGACTAGTAGTATGTATACATATACTTCTTATTTTGCCTATACTTATTGAGAGAGACACTAAAACCTTCGTTACTTGCAATCTTTAACCGACCTTTTTTTCTTTTTTCTTTTCATGTACATTTAGTTGTTTATTTTTTTTTTTCTTAATTAATAGTACTTTGTTGTAGTTTTACATGTTTTTTTGTACATTAAGTTAGTTATTGATGTCTTGTTAAAGTGATTTTTTACAATGTATTATAGTGAACAAAGGACAGTTTGGAAGAAAGGTATTTCAATGCCTAAAACTTCATCCTAATAAACGTTTCATCATCATTATCATCTCTCAGTACTAATGACCGTAAAAGATCTTGAAGAACAAATGTTATGGCATGAGGCTGCATTTTGTGTGATGATGTATAATCAAACCCCCCGAGCGCATGTCAATCTCAGTTTGACTGTTCGTTGCAACAAGAAGGACAAAGCCACTATGGCTCACGTGTATGACCTATTTACATATTTGCGACCTTTGTGACAATAAGTAAATGGCTGGCTTCTGAACCAGCAAAATTCATGTTTTCTCAAAATGTAAGCATTTTTTCACAGATCTGTCAACGCCCTGTGACCCTTGACCTTTGCGATGAGTCGACTAAATCAGTATGCATCGGAAGGTCTTATCATCAGCTACCTTTGTGCTGCCTTTGTGCCAAATTTTATTGAGAAATTTGCAAAAATGTTGATAATAACTAGAATTTTATCAAATATTGGCATTTTACACATATCTGCCGGCCTCTTGTCTGACCCTTGACCTTTCCGAGGGGTCATACAAATTAGTACGCATTGATAGGTCTTGCCATCAGGTATCTCTGTATCGAATTTGGGTTTGAAATTGTGAATAGTATTTGAGAAAAAACATCTTTTGTCAAAATATGGTTATTTTGGATCTATTTCCTGAGCTCTTGTGGCCTTGGCCTTTCAAGAGATCAACCAAATTAGTATGCATAGAAAGCAGGGGTGGTCAAATTTTTTATTAAAAAAATTATCATCTTTCCCCCGGCAAGCAACATGTCATTTTCATCTTTCCCGCACAAATATTATCTTGCCCGCAAACTGCAAGCAGAAATATAATGTACACTACCATGAGTCTCTGTTCGAGTGGAAGTTTCAGCACTGTTGGTCACTAACAAGACGACAGATTTAGCAGATGGCGAAGTCAACTGTCTGCATGTTTTTGTTTTAATCTTTCCCGCGGGCAAGCTGCCTTTGGAATATAACTTTCCCGGCGATATTTTATCTTGCCCCGGGAAACAGGAAATGGGAGTTGGCCACCCCTGATAGAAAGGTCTTCCCATCAGGTATTTCTGTAGCAAGTTTGGGTTTGAAGTTGTGAATAGTATTTGAAAAAAAACATCTTTTGTCAACATATGGCTATTTTGTACCTATTTCCTGAGCTCTTGCGACCCTTGACCTTCCCGAGGGGTCATCCAAATTAGTATGCATAGATAGGTCTTATCATCAGGTATCTCTGTAGCAAGTTTGGGTTTGAAGTTGTGAATAGTATTTGAGAAAAAAAAAAAATTTTCTTTTTTTATTTTATTTTTTTTTTTTTTGTTGGGGGGGGGGGGGGGGGGGGGGGGGAGGGGCCAAATGTGGGTATTTTGGACCTATTTCCTGAGCTCTTGTGACCCATTACCTTTCCGAGGGATCAACCAAATTAGTATGCATAGAAAGGTCTTACCATCAGGTACCTTTGTACCAAGTTTGGGTTTGAAGTTGTGAGCATTTGAGAAAAAATAAATTATGTCAAAAAATAGCTATTTTTTACCCATTTCCTGATCCCCTGTGACCTTGACCTTTGTGAGAGTCACTCAAATTGGTTTGTTCAGAAAGGTCTTGCCACAAAGTATCCTTGGACCAAATTTGAAGACTGTGGCTTGAATATTCTCCGAGAAAATGCCAACGTTCAAGTTTACCACGGACCGGCGGACGGACGACCACTGGCCCAGAACATACTCACTTTTGTCTTGCACGTGAGCCAAAAATGGCTGACCTTTCCAAATCTTTGGCTGTTTGTAACTCTTCAACACACACTTGGTTTTAAGAGATATGAAACACCATTTTGTCAAAGCACAAAAATATGAATGTATATTCAAGTTCTTTAAACGGCAATAACAAGTGTTAGGAGAGCTTGGGCGAGGTTGGCATTGTGTCTAGTTATGGCATGGGGCCCTATGGAACTTAAAGAAATCATTCCTAAAGCTTTTCTATGGATTTGAAATCACAGTGCTATCACCTTAATACAAAATATATTGATGCACTGAGCTCTAGAGGTTTAGTTCAGTTGACAGATACCGGTAGCGTTGACAGATACCGGTAGCGTTGACAAATACCGGTAGCCTGCACTCTCAACAAACACCAACTCAAAGAGCCTTAAAGGTTGAGTTTCTCAAGTGTGCGAGACATCTTCTGAAGACTAAATTACAGTTCAGGAGATAGATAGACGATGACTGTTCGATGGTGGTGTCTGGCACCACCCTTAAACTATTATGGTTTATCCATATAGTTCTGGAGTGCATCAAGGCTGTTTGGATTGAAGATAACGCACACACCATCATTTATCAGTAGATGCAGCTATTTGTTGTCAGAACAGAGAGAGAGAGAGAGAGAGAGAGAGAGAGAGAGAGAGAGAGAGAGAGAGAGAGAGAGAGAGAGAGAGAGAGATGGTTGGTTGGTTGGTTGGTTGGTTGGTTGTACATTGCTTAACGTCCCGACAGCAACAAGACTTTCTCACTGCTTGTGGAAAAAAAACCCAACTAAACAGAATATTGAATGTATGTCGCCAGCTGGTCTAATACGCTAAATAAACCTAACTAGACCATTTAGCAACACACATCCAATATCAAGAGCTACAGGCTGTGCAGACAGTAGGGAGAGTTTAAAAAAGGAAAATAAAGGTGAATGTACCAAGGGTAGACAGAAACACATGCCCCGAGTATAGAGGGGAAAAACCCACCTTGTGGGGCTGACCAGGGTGACCCTGGGAACTAAAAAGTAGTTAATTCCACCCAAGTCCCCCAGGGCTGACCCGGGTGGGGAGGGAGAGAGAGAGAGAGAGAGAGAGAGAGAGAGAGAGAGAGAGAGAGAGAGAGAGAGAGAGAGAGAGAGAGAGAGAGAGAGAGAGAGAGAGGGTCAATGTTAAAAACCTGAGGAAAAAGGGTTGGGGGCTGGGGTGTTTCTGTTAGAGAAAGAGAAAACATACGGGGGGTATTCGAGCGTCTTACTTTTGAAAAACTCTCTCGGGCGACTGTGACTGGAGCTAACGGTAGTGGTGCTGGTGCTAGGAGATGGAGACACGAAGGGAGAGCTCCCCGACACGGCCCGCAACTGGGCCACGGGCAAGGCCACTGTCTTGGGACTGCAAGTGATACCAACACCGCTTCCACTCGAGATCACGTCGCCTGCAAGTTCTGAGCCGGGTGGCCTATTGCCGCTGCTGCCGTTCCTGGGGGATGATGCGGCCAGGGTGGTCTCTGCGCTGCCAGACCCTACAAGCTTTACGTTTGGAGTTCCCGACTGATTTCCGGCCACCTGGACGAATAGATAGTACAGTACATTGTTGTAACCAATCACAGAAAGAGCAGATCCTTCTATGTGCCACTTTCTCATAGAGCAGAGCCTTCTATCACAAGACAAAGCTCCTGCAGTCGCGTAATAAATACTGTCAATCTGCGTTACAAGCTACGGCACTACCCCAGAGTAATCGAGGTCGAGCCACGTCCAGCAGTCGTACGTAATTTAATCTGTGTTAGATGATAGTACACGACAGATTAGAGCATACAACAAACGTTGTTGTCAAAGAGTTCATTGTTCGCAGTACCTCCTTTATAAGTGTTCTTAGTATGTCTTACGATAATGCTGGACAAAAGGGCTAACTCGAATTATGAAGTTTGAAATGCCGTAAAATGAAATACTTTTTCTGCTGTCCTTCTCATTTGTTAACAGGAGAGTTCTTTCTGTTACGCTCAGAAGGCAGTGGTAAACCTCTGGTACGCGCTCCTACTCACGTGTATTGTGAAAAGAGAGGCTGAAAAGTCTGAGTTGAGGCAAGACAATATGAATAGTCCGTTGTTTCGGCGATTTTTAGCAACCAAAGACTGCCATGGAGCGGATCGCTTTAGAATGAATCATTGTGAGTAATTTAATTTATAGATACCTGCTCCATAGTGGGCTTGGGTTGTTAACATTTGCCGATAAAACGAGTTATCTATGTTGTTTTGCTTAAACAAAGACTTTTCCTGCCCTCCTTTTCACGACCTACGTGTATAGGTACTCGTAACAAAGGATGTATACTGCCTCTTGTGTGTAGCGGAAGAACTACATACAAAGTAGAAGAGAAGAAAAGTCATTCATTTTACACGACATTAAAACTTTATAAGTTAGTTACCCCTGTTGTCCAGCATTATTGTAGGACATACTAACAGTAAGAACGTTTATAAAGGAGATAGTTTGAAATATTAACCCCTTATTGTATGGACTGTCACTTTAAATTAAATTGCCATTGAGTATTGTACAATACATTAAACAAGAATGACAAAACCCTTAAGGCTCACGTGCATGAATGATCCAGTTCTAAAGTAAGTAACGGGTTCGCTTTTGCACCTGTGATGTTTTCTCAAACTTTATGCATTTTTCGCATTTTTTATCAATCTCCCATGACCCTTGACCTTTGCGAGTACTAAACAAAAATAGTATCCACAGAAAAATCTTATCAGCTACCTTTCTGTCAAATTTGGTGGACAAGTTTTGCACACAAAAAGTGCTAATAAGAGCTAAAATTCTACTTTTTTCAGATCATTTGCCGATCTCTTGTGACCCTTCATCTTTCCGAGGAGTCATCCAAATTAGCATGCAGACAAAGGTCTCTCTGGACCAAGCTTGGGTTTGACGCTGTAAATAGTATTGGAGGAAACAAATATATTTGTCAAGAAATAGATATTTGTGACCTATTTCCTGATCTCTTTCAGAGGTGTCATCCAAACTAGAATGCATAGGAAGGTCTTACCATCTGTACCGAGTTTGGGTCTGAAGTTATTAATAGTATTTGAAGAAAAAAAAATCTTTTGTCAAAATCTCTAATTTTACGTCCTTTCTATTTATAGAAGGATATTTTTAGGACGGGTCGCGATGGGGTAAATTTAATAGCATGTCCAGGGTGTCAAAGGCGGGCATGCCTAAACTTCTAACAATTGAAGTAACAAGACAAAAATTACGTCATGTCTAGTTGTAGTTACGCTAACTTAGCTGCTGAAAGTACCTTTGGCGCGAAGCGCCGTATGTGCGTATGTATGTGTGTGCGTATGTATGCAAACAAGAGAATATCCGATATTTCTGTACACACAAGCTTGAAACTTGGCGAAATGCTTTCTTAAGTGGGTGGCTAAGAGAGCCTCCGAGCATACTGTAATTGAATGGCTCATTGAAGAAATAAAAAACCGTTTATAGGAAGTCTGTTGACCCAGATTAGAGTCCGTAATTTTTGTCATATTTACTAGAACTTTTGGATATAGCTAGTTTGGAGAAAGAGATTGGATGAGTTCGTTAGCCAGCTTTGTATCCTTTGAACTCCTTTAGTAAAAATTAATTCTTTTCAGAAAAAAAAATTAAAACAGTAAAAAAAGTTTGACTTCTAGAGAAAGTCTGACAGTGGCGGTGACGTAAAAGAGGCAAGTCCGTCACCACGCAGACATTGACATAATACTCTAAATTTGACGTAATTCTCTCTCTCTCTCTCTCTCTCTCTCTCTCTCTCTCTCTCTCTCTCTCTCTCTCTCTCACACACACACACACACACACACACACAAACGCGCAATTTCCAGGAGTAATAAATCCGCATGCGCCCTCCGGGCGCATGAGGATCTATGCCTCTTGGAGATGTTTGGAGCGCGCGCGCGGAAGCACGCACTAACACGCACACACACATCGACGCGCTTTCAGAAGAGCATGCAAGTGACCCGTGTACTTAGTATATCGTGTAGCTAGGTAAAGTCAACCTGCTTTCACACAAATTATAGCAAGACTGAAATTGTACCGTGAAGTTCTAGTTTTGTCACCATGTTCTCAAGCCTAGGAAGCGAAAGTAAACTCATATCACGTAAAATATAAAATTACGTAAAATATAAAATTACGTAAAAACTAAAACTTACGTCATGACAAATGTTTGTGCTTTGGGTGTGTTTATGTGCTGATAATTTTAGAATTTGTATTGTAATATTAACTGTATTTTGCGTTTTTGCTGTCTAAAAAAGTACTGATTTGTGTTTAGGTTTTAACTTTGATTTGCATTGTACAGCGCTTACAGCCTGCACTGCAGGGAGTTTGCGCTTTATAAATATAATAATTATTATTATTATTAAATGAGGTTTGACAAACCAATGACGCGTATGTCCTGCGCCCCTTATAGAACTCACTGACGCATTGGCAAATCTGCGAGACTTTTTCAAAAGGATATAATTCAACATCAGAATCAGGGTCAAAGACAAAAGGTAGAGACCCTTGACAGCGATAACAGCTTTCATATAGAAAGGACTTTGTGGGTTTGGCCCTTGACCTTTCAAGGGTAATCCAGATCAGTATGCAAAGGAATAATGTCTTATCATCAGGTATCTCTGTACCAAGTTTGGGTCAGAAGTTATTAACAGTATTTGGAGAGAAAAAAAAATGCATCTTTGGTCAAAATATGGCTATTTTTTTTTTTACCTATTTCCTGATCTCTTGTGACCCTTGACCTTTCTGAGGAGTCATCCAAATTAGCATGCATACCATCAGGTATCTTTGTACTAAGTTTGGGCTTGAAGTTGTGCATAGTATTTGAAAGAAAAATATTTAGTCAAAATATGGCAATTTTTTTTTTTTACCTATTTTATGATCCCCTGTGACCTTGACCTTTGAGAGAGGTCACTCAAATGAGTATGTTTAGAAAAGTCTTGCCACAAAATATCCTTGGGACAAGTTTGAAGACTGTAGCTTGAGTGGTCTTCGAGAAAATGCCAACGTTAAAGTTTACCACTATGACGGACGCCAGACGAACACCAGACGACCACTGGCCCAGAAAATAGACTCACTTTTGCTTTGCACGTGAGCCAAAAAAGAAATCAAAGATCTATATTAGCTTCTCAATGAATAATGCGGGTTTGCTCCTTGGTTTTGTTACCTATCGACACACTAGCCAGCGACAGACAAAGAACTGCAACTTGGCGAAATACAAGAGCAGGTTCTACATTCCTAGCATACGATTCTAAAGTGTGAACTTTTAACTGTTACTGACCATATCGCTCGGCGGGGGGAGGGGGGGGGGGGGTATGAAACTACGCGTCTTTTCCGTCGAAAGATATGGTCAGTATCAGTTCGGACCAGCAAACAAATATGAAAGGTTACACGATTTATGTTCCGTCTCACCTGAAAGCGCTGACCGGCAGCCGGCTGTACCAAAAACAGCCTGGAAGGGTCTGAGGTTGGGGCCATCAACAAATTCCACTTGCCATCTGGGGCTCGAGTGGCGAAGAACTGCTGTTTCTGTTGCTGTTGTTGCTGGCCGTTGGAGCTACCGTCCTTGGTCTGAAGCACGTCCGAGTCACCCACGAGGCATAAACCGCCCTCTGGTGTGATGCGAAGCTTGGCCACAGTGTTCGGTCTGTCAGTAAAAAAAAAACAAAAAAAAAACCAAAAAAAAAAACAAAAATAAAAAAACAAAAAAACCGCGCGATGATGGTGTTGATGATATAATAATAACACATTACATAAGCGTTTCTTCTCCCCCAGCAAACACTCACCCACCACCACCTCTCACCCACCCACCCCCCCTCCACCAAAAAAACAACAACGAAAACAAAACAAAACAACAAAAAAAAAGACTTTAGAAGAAGGTGAACGTGCGCAACACCTAAGCGCACGCGACACTAACGTATGGCAAACCGTTCTGCTCATAACTGATTAATTCATTCTATTTCTAGGACAAAATATTTAATGCTAGGACCAAATAATTTATCCTAGGACAAATCTGATTTAGTCCTAGGACAAATTCGATCTACTCCTAGGACAAATTACTAATCCAACCCGTCGGCCAAGATGCCTCGGACGAAATCGCCCAATGAATGAACATAACACCAGTCACTACTCGTCATGTCACACGGGATGATTCCTTCTCTCTGGCTGGAATTAGCCCTAGGAATAATAAGAATTAATCAGTTATAAATGGAACGACCTACCATACTTACGCCTTTACTCCCACAGTGAAAACAAACCTGGCAGTACGGCCTGATTAATTCATTCTAGGACATGCTAGGACTAAATAATTGATCCTAGGACAAATTCAATTTAATCCTAAGAATAAATAAATAATCCTATGACTAATGACTGTCAACCAATCAGACAGCAGGAATGGTCCAACATGACATGACTCGCAGTGATTGGGATCTCGGCTGATTGGCTGGAATTAGTAATTTGTCCTAGGAGTAAATCATATTGTCATAGGATTAAATGAAATTGTCCTAGGATTAAATCAAATATGTATACTTATTTAATCCTAGCATTAAATATTTTGTCAAAGAATGAATTAACTAGTTATAAATGGAACGGCCTACCATACTTACGCCTTTACTCCCATAGTGAAAACAAACCTAGCAGTACATTCACGTGGTGCGATGGGCACGCCCAAACACACTATAGAAGTTTTTTTGTTCGTTCGTGCATGTACTTGATTTTTTTTTTTTTTTTTTCGTAGGGTGGCCTGAATCCGGTGCAGGTTTTCGGTTAATAAATACGTCGCGATTTAGCATTAAAAGTTACTGCTGCATTCAAATATAAAACCCGATCAATACCAGCAAAGATGCATGTAAAAGTAGGTCATATCGACCCCAACTAGCAACAGCAACAGATGTTCATGTCCTGAGAGCAGTTATTGCTAAATTATAATCAGGTCTGAGAAATGGCAACCCTTAACTATCTGCAAGACAAAGATTCGTATCATTCCTGCAGCTGAAGGGACTAGTCGAAACTTATTCCACTTTGATTCGAATTACAATGCTGCTTTTTCTCTCTCATTTTATCGAACCAAGTTAGCAAATCACACACAAACACACACACACAAACACACACACACACACACACACACACACACACACACACACACACACACACACACACACACTTTTAGCAGCCTGTGTAGATTTACAAAATATTTAAGAGTCGGACGGCAACAGGAATGAAAGACAGTTCCCTGCGATTGGTTTTACATGATGGCTGTCTGTATCGGCGACCAGACGAGGTCTTTCATCACGTGAGCATCACCAGCCAGGATGGAAGTGGCTTTTTTTTACAACCTGACGATCGCAGAACACGGCTAAACTTCTCTGTTCTTCCCCAATGATCTTTGAACTGAGACGAACAATTCTCTGAAGACTGTTTTTGTTGTTAACACTAAGATTTGGGAACCAGCAGATGAACGAAAAGGTCAGGATGCTTTCTAAGAAAGATTTGTAAAACAAAGTTCAGCTTTCTCAGAAAATACAGTCTCTGCTGGATTTCTTCACAACATTTTCAATATTGTCATCCCAATTCAGTTTATCATCGAAGATAGTGCCTAAGTATTTATACTTCTGGACAATGACAACTTCCTTATCATGTATAGTCTTACTGTGATCCTGCTTGTTAATCCTAAAATCAACAATAAGGTCACATGTCTTACCAATGTTAAGCTCTAGGAATGAGTCATCGCACCATTGAACAAAGTCAGTCAATGAGGGACCATGTTCATCAGATGACCCTTGCTGGAGAAAATGTAAGGCGCTGTCATCTGAAAACTTGACAATGAATCTGTCAGCATGACAACTCTTGCAATCGGCAGTGTAGAGGATGTAAAGGAGCGGAGACAAGCAGCACCCCTGGGTAGACCCGGTGCACGTGACAGCTAGTATTAGAGAAGCGACCATTAACCAAAACATGATGTGGTCTACCGACAAGGAAATCTGTAATCCACAAAACAAGTTGTGGGTCAAGGTTGAAATTAGAAAGTAATCTTTGGGCTAACAGGTGTGGCTGCATGGTATTAAAGGCAGAGGAGAAGTCAGCAAAAAGGATCCTGGAGTGGCATGTGCACCGGGTCTCTCAAGATGAGTGTACAGTTTGTCTAGAATGAACAGCCTAGCATCTTCGACACCCATTCCTGGGGTGAAGACCCATTCAGACCCATTCCTGGGGTGAAATGTCAATCAGGCTTAGCCTCTCGACCAATCATAACGCTGTAGACTATGTGCTTCTTACTGCCAAGCAGAAGGTCCAGCAGAACAACGGATGTTTATGCTTGCAGGGCATGGAAGCGCGTCGATGTTTCCATTATTTTAGCCAATTTCGGCGGTATTGGAGATGCCTTGAAAGCACTGTTGTTATGGGAAATGTAAATCAGATTCCTGATAACCCAATCCATATTCAGGTGAAGAGTTTTTCCGTTCCCGAAGCCTTTATCACGACTGGCAGACACGAAAGAATGGATAAAGCTTGCGGTCGGCCACATGGTCAGCTGAACCCTGAGATAATCACAAGTCAAGTCATCACTACGTATTCTTGAAAGTTATATTTCTACTTTTCCGTGTACCACCATAGTATTCACAGAGTAGACTGACTCGCTTGCACTAACATTTGGTCTGCTAGCTTGGATCGTAGACTCTGTGAGCTGTGTGTGACGCATTCGTGCTAAATTGGATCGTAGATCTGTCAGCTGTGCGTGAAGCTTTTGTGCATGTACGCTGACCCCGTATGGCTGTGAAAGTGAGAGACGCCTCATTGATGTAAACAGACTAGTACTAGCAGAAGTTTTCCGGGGGCGGGAGGGGTGGGGGGGGGGGGGGGGGGGAAGGGGAGAAAAAAAGACGTTTTTAGACAGACTTCAGAAAAGTGTACTGATGATTGCCTGCGCTAGAATTTATTTTAGAGACTAGCTAGCGGGATATGCTCACGTGTAGCAGGGGCGGATCAGTTACTTCGAGAGGGAGGGGGGGGGGGCGGGGGGTTCCAACTTTTGTTTTGGACCTTCAACTTGATACAAAAGGCCTTCCCGACGCTAGACCTTGTTTCCAGGGGCCGAGAAGTCGAAAAGCTGGGGGGGGGGGGGGGGGGGGGGGCTGGTGCGTGCTGGGGGGGATTGCGGGGTGGGGGTGGGGGGGGGGGGAGATAAGCCGCGGGTGTGTTAAGACTCACGACTTGCTAAAACAAATCAAACAACTGGGGAGGGGGGGGGGGAGGGTCTTGGTCCAAACACCCCAAAAAGGGACTTTGTTATAGCATTTTACAGAATTTCGGGTCGGAGGGTTGGGAGGGGGGGGGGGGGGCGAAACCCCTGGACCCCCCTCCCCCCCAGATTCACCTCTGAATATGTATAGGATCACCCATATAAAGTTCACACTGTAAACACAAAAATCTGATATTACGATCGGAAAGAGCGCATAAAAATGTGTGGTCGTGCAAAATTTCAAAGCTCCACCATTTATATTTTATTAAAAATGACAACTTGATTTGGCGAAAACGACACGATTTGCGCATGTTATGAAATGCTAAGTTTAGGGTCGAATAACTACATAATCTCTTGACTGACAATATCCCCACATGATGCACTGATTAAACCCAATACCTAGTTTGTTTTGATTATTAATGGTATACTTTAGAATCATATGCCATCCTAAAACGACGCGGGGGGATGGGTGGGGGGGGGGGGGGAGTAGAAGTAAAAAGGCGTGTGTGTGTGTGTGTGTCTGAACACTCTCGGCAAAATATCAAAAAACAGAGGGAGGGGGGGACGTGGGGCGGGGGGGGGGGGGAGAGAGAGAGGAGAGAGAGAGAGAGAGAGAGAGGAGAGAGAGAGAGAGAGAGAGAGAGAGAGAGAGAGAGAGAGAGAGAGAGAGAGAGAGAGAGAGAGAGAGAGATGATGAATCTTTATTTATTCAGGATAAAGCTATTAGGCAACTCAATGCCTGTCTTACAATAATAATAATAATAAGAAGAAGAAGAAGAAGAAGAGGAAGAACAACTACGGGAAAAAACGCAATGGAGAATTTGTAACTGCCTCCGATGCAAAAAGCAAGAGAACGAAACGCGTGCACAGCATTAATATTATACTCATCTAAGACAGTGTCATAGAATCAGCAGCATCAATAGCGTATAGTGACACCGACAACACAATAGATGATCAGGTAGCAAATTTAAGGAGAAAGAGAAAAAATTTGACGTTTACGTGTTATCAGCAGAATTATTTTTATATGGCAAACTGTGAAGTCACGCTGATTGGAAGTGAGTGTGCAATGCACGTTTAAAATGGATTTTATCGCAAAATGATTTAATGTTTAATGGCAATGAGTTCCAGACAGAACTACCAGAAAATAGAAGGCTTGACTTGTAGAGATCTATCCGTGGGCGGGGTTAAGTGAAGCAAGTCATTCCTCGTATGTAGGTGATGCCGAGGGCTGAAGTTAAATATCATGCGCAGATATTCCGGGGCTTGATAATGAAATATTTTGTGCATGAGGACGCATTTGTTAAATTTGAGTTGTTCCTTCAGTGTAAGCAGGCCAAGGGATTTTATTTTCTCAGCCGTGGAAATAGGGTTAGGAATAATTAACTTAACTGAACGACGATACAGCGAGTTTAGTTTTTTTAAAATGAAGTTCACTGCATTCGTCCCACAAAGAGGACGCATAGTCACAGTGGCTTTTAATGTGTGCGTGAAAGAACAATGTACAGCACTTTGTACTAAGAATATGTCTAAGTTTAGATAGCAGAAATACATTCCTGGACAAGGTTTTGCACAAACTGTCGATATGTGGCGACCAGTTCAGCTGGTCGTCAATTACAACTCCCAGTAGGCGGTGCCTGGATACTTGTTGGATAGGTTTATTGCCAAGTGACAGTTTCAGAGGGGCAGGATGTAGCTGACGCTTTTGGCGGGTTGTTATCAACATGCTTTTGGTTTTAGAAGTACTGATTAGCATGCGATTTTGCGCACACCAATCTGACACTTCATCGAGACTCTGCTGGAGGATACAATTTAGCGTCGTTTCACGTTTGTCTGATGTATGCAGAGTTGAATCGTCAGCAAAGAGTTCGCATTTAACCTCAGGATTTGAGATGGAAAGAGGTAGATCATTGATGAATAAAGAAAATAAAAGAGGCCCTAGGATAGATCCTTGGGGAACTCCGTGCATCACTATACCTTCTTTCGAATACCGCCCATTTGAGTACACCTTCTGTCGGCGGTTACTGAGGTAGGAGGAGAAAAAAGCTATAGAGTTCGAATCAAGCTTATATACTGAAAGTTTCTTTAAAAGAATGTTGTGATCGACTAAATCAAATGCTTTGGTTAGGTCCAGAAAAAACTGCACCATTTAATTTGGAATTGTTTATTGATGAGAGCCAAGAGTCAACAATGTGAACGAGGGCAGTATGACATGAGTGTTTAGGTCTAAAACCAGACTGAAGAGATACGAGGAGGCGGTGATTCTCCAAGAATTGGAGTAGGTGCTTATGAACGTGTCTTTCTAGTGGCTTCGATAATAGTGATAACACTGAAATAGGACGGAAATCGTTTGGACTTTTGGGATCTGTACATTTGGGAATGGGGACAAACTTTAGCATCTTTCATGGCATCTGGAAAAAAATACCTTGCTGATGACTTGATAGAAAGGTTGAATATAAATGTCAAGGTGTCAGCTGTGTATGGAAGGGACAATTTCAGTACCATGTTGTTTATTCCATCCAGGCCACACGATTTACTTGTTAGAGTAGAAATATATTTACCTACTTCAAACACTGTCATAAGAGGTATGGAGAATGACGCACCTGTTGCAGACTCACAGTGTGTGCGCAGTTTATCAGAACAACTGTAACTATCAGTGCCACTGGAAAAAGACTGTACAAGGGACTCAGCAATATTTAAAAAGTGGGAATTGAAGTCGTCTGGAGTTATGCCTGGAGAGGTAGCAGCATTGATGGAACTCCTCTTCTTTGTAAACAAATTGATTGCATTCCAGACACTTCGGGTATCTTTACCATCTGCGATAACTTTTTCCGCAAGCGTTTTCTGTGCTTTTCTAACTAAGGATTTTACAAGATTACGTTGTTTCTTAAAATCCGCAAACTTTTTCTGTCGTTTTAAGTCATCTCTTATTTTCATTGCGTGAATGATGTCCTTTGACAACCAAGGCGGAAGGGTAGGGTGTTTAACGCGTTTAGTCCTTAGTGGGGCATGTTTATCGAGGACCCAAAGAAATAGCTTGTACCAAAGCGAGAGGGCTTCATTGGGATCATTAGTGTTATAAATAAGGTGAAAGGGCGTGATTGAGAGGTCATGAAGAAAGTCATCTTTGTTGAACTTTGTGTAAGACCTGTATGTGATGGTAGTGTGGTGTTTGTGCTGGGGTTTATCACGTTTAACTGAAAGATTAAAACAAGTAGGAAAGTGATCGCTAATGGCTACATTCGGCACGTGGACGTTTGTGACAGCGGGTGCATTAGTAGTATAGATGTGGTCAATCAATGTGGCGGATGACAAAGAAACTCTAGTGGGAGACCGAACCATCTGCTGCAGGCCAAATAATGAGGTGGTGCAATTCCACGCCGCATTACCAGTCTTTAGCAGGTCAATATTAAAATCGCCTAGAAGGTGTATATCTTTGTTGTGACGTTGTTGCACCTTATCCATCATGGTGACAAAATCATCATACCATGAAAATGTGGCTGAAGGGGTGCGATAAATAAATCCAATTAGTGTGGGGGAAGATTTGTCACATTTCAGTTCAAGAAATAAACTTTCAACGTGACAAGACTCTAAATCCATGCGGCGGGTAACGTACTGGCGGATAGAGTTATGAATGTACACAGCTATACCGGTATGACCGGGGGATGATGCATCTCTACGGAATACAGCATAGTTATGAATGGAGATCGAGGCGTTACTAATATGTTCCCTGAGTCTAGACTCAGTAAATCCAAATATATGAAAGGGTTGGGGTTGTGAAAGTAAAACAGTGGCGTCGGGCACTTTGTTGTATAAATGATAAACGTTAAGGTGCCCTATCCGTAAATCATGCTTAGTCAGCGAACACTGATGTACATGTGGGCTACAGGCAGGCATGATGAAGCAACACGTGGGGGGAAAATGTGTACAAAAGTCAATTAAGAACAAATGAAAACTTTTGAACTCTAACAAAGTTAAACAAAACCCAGGAGAAACTACAGTGCTGAAAACTCAGCTCAGTCTATCGCTTTCGCTGCAGACAACGTCACACCCCACGCAGGGGAAATAATAGGTCGTTACGTTCTGTAGGCGAATGAGTCACTGAACGTATACCGTATCTGCGATATATACAAATATCTAAACCGGCTCCTTAGCGTCACATCCCACATAGGGGAAATAATGTGTTGGTTACGTTCTGAAAAGCGAAATAAATGAGTCACTGATCGGAGACCGTATAATATACGATACACACACTGGCTCCTTCGCTATATCAAGAAGAGTATATTTCCTCCCTTTTGAAAGAAAAGAAAATGCAGAAAGATAATAATCGTCACCATTCACAGAAAAAAAAAAATTCATGTCACTAATTAAATCCAAAGTGCTATTTGATTAAAAAAACTATATATTCAATGTCGGACACTAAACAGTTTGCCAGATTGTCAGATTCATATTTCATAATTAATGAGAGGTAAGGTTTGTGCTGCACTGAGTGACTGTCTTTCCGTATGAGAGGGAAGGTGAGCGCCACACTGGTTGACTCCGTCGATTCACAGTAGAGAAGCGAGGGAGACAACCCATGTGGACATATAAATACGACATTGAGACATCATGGTACGCCGCGCAAGTTGTCTCCGTCGCTCCGCCAGAACGAATCAAGGGAGACAACGAGAGTGGGTTCAGAATGTCACTTCACTCAGTCAAGGGACGAACGATAGACGACACTGATTGTGCCGGACGAACCACTGATGAGAATCGAGGGAGGCAAACAGTGTGGGATCACACTGAAATTCACTCAGACGAGAGTCTCATAGTGCCGCCCATGATACTCTGGACAGGGGATGTAGCCGTACCGGCCATGGCTAGGGGCAACAGGTGGCACAGGGAAAGCAACACTCCAAGTGGCAGGATCACAGGAAAATTTGGGGGAAGGGGCCACGGGGTAGGAAACACGCTGATTGGTCAGTGGCTGGGGTGGATAATGTGGGGTGGGGAGGATGGGTACTTTACAGTTGAAATCTAAGGGTAGGTGACCGTTACGGTGCAAGCCTCCTAGAGGCGGCATGGGGGGGTCCGTATTGCAGGCGGTCGTCACACATAGTTGGCCGCAGCACAGGCTGGTGGGCAGAGCTAGACCGCATAGACGGCAGGGATGCACGAGCTGTGGACCTAAGGTTGAAGGCAAGTCGCGAGGCCCCCTCGGTGCTTGGATGGAAATTATCATTCTGTCTGTAGAGCAACTTACGTGGGGCCCCACCACGAGACAGAAACACTGGCACGTTGTCAATGTACAGAACCCTCGCCTGAACACACGCCGCCATCAGGTTCCTGTTGGATGGAATGATGGCGCTGTTGGCGGGGTGTGTCGACCAAAAGCAGGCAAAACAGACGACATTTTGACGGAGGCGCATGGAAACTTAATTTTTACCAGTTTGAGGAGGGCGGCCCAGGTGTCCACACTGATCACTTGTCGGCGTTTGCATGTGTTGATCCCGACATGCAGAACGGCGAAAACAATGTGCGGTGCAGGAGGCTGCGAGTCGAGCCACGCCATCAATTCAGCAATGGACATGCCCGGCACGCATATCTTCTGCATAGGTACAGTCGGTGATACAATCTTGCTACCCACCTCTCGCAAGATTGAATCACCTATTAGCACAGCAGTGACCCCAGGCAAAATCCTCTCTTTGGTCAAGACATCAGCGGGGATAGGGTGATCCTGATGTTGATCACGCTTGGGGCGGCACGTGTTGCTGAGCGATTCCATGCCTATATTTTTTACCTGGACGTTTGTGCAGTCGTCAACAGAGAGGGCAGCAAAGCGATTGGACACAGGCACGGCGGCGACTAAAACGTCACGGTATGAGGCTCGGTCAGTGTTGTGCGCTGGCTGGGTCGGCGAGGGAGTGGAGGGAGTGAGACCTGAGCTTTCAATGGATAACGGGGAAGCCATACCAACGGAGGGAGTCTTGGCTAGGTTGATGGCAGGCGGAGATTGGTCAGTGGGAACGGCCTGTCGGGGCTGAGAGGAGGTCAGGGATGGGCCAGGCTTGGTTGACAACAGAGTGGCGTCCACATGTGCATCTGTCATCTGCTTCTTGGAGGGCTGGGAAGTGATGCGCAGTGAAGTAAACATTTTGTTGTGGTCACCAAGCTGAGACTTGAGTTTCTTGTTTTCAGCCTCCAGTGACTTGACACGACAACAAAGTTGTTCAAGCTGCTGGTGGAACTCGGCCTTGATGTCACGAATCTCAATCCGGACCAGCTCACGCACCTCTTTCTGTAAGTCATACACTGCACACATGGCTGTGTCGTGTTGAGAGCCGATCGCAGCACCGAGACCATCAACAACACGGCCGAGTTCCGCCAGCTTCTTGGCCGTGTCAGCTTGGAGCATGGAAGTAGACGGTTGCAAGGCAGAACAGGTGTCTGCGAGAGGGGGGCAACCGCCCGGGCTGTCACACTGGTCACTGGCCACCGAAGGGGTGGCGTCACAGGTACAGCCACTGCGGTCAATGCCGGCTGAAGCAACCTCGGCACTGCCAGTCGCGTTGTTTGAAACTGCACTGGCAGCCATATCATTGGCGCTGTCGTGGTCCTGGTCGATATTAGTACTTCCTGCTACCTGCTCGAGACCTACACCGAGCGTGTCAGTATCGTCAGCTTTAGGGAGCTGTGAGCACATAGTGGCGCATGGTGGCAGGGCCCGTTGATCAGGAGGTTTACCAGACATGCTATAGCTGGGGAGGAGGAGGTTCACGACTGACCTCAGTTTGCCGAATTCCTCTTGCACCCAGTCCACACACGCCTTCCCCTGGACTAGAATTGTGCCCGTGGTATAGTAGATGGAGATTTTTAATAGCTTATTTCCATCAAGCGAGAGATCAAGCACTGATTTAAAAAGTTCAGGAGGAAGGTCAGTGGCCAGGGGATGGGTGAGGGAGAGCGTCTGTGCGTGGTCCTTTTGGTGGTCAGCCCATGTAGAGGAAAGCTCAGGGGGTTTGTATGCAAACTGGTATCGTTCTCTTAAAGCATGCCTCCACACCGGCAAGTGAAGACCGTTTGTATCAAAAGTGATCTGATGCCAGTCTTTAGTTTTCTTAACTTTTTCCAAGGCAATGGAGTATTTGGCTTTGATAGATCTCGTGTGCGGGGGCATGGCTTTAGTTTAGTGTCCTTCACTGGAGTTATCTAGTCCGCCATCTTGTTAACACGAACACACAAGATAGTCACACACTGGATTTATTTACAAGGAGCTGTTAGTGCACTGCAGAAAGGTCACCACAGTGCAAGGAATTAGTTATATGCCAGCATGATACCAGTGCGTGATAGGGATAGAGCTTTTATTAGGGAAAGACACTTGCGAGCGGGAGGTAATTGATCGACGTCAGCGCTCATGTTCCAAGTGACGCGCTTGGTACTCTAGTTCCATATGACGCGTCAAAGAACGCGTGACGCAAATGTACACAATCATTGAATCAATGTTTTCAATTCCAAAAGTAACTTTCAGTTGTGGACAAATTTGTTTTTAGATAAAAATTACACGCTCACCTGGAAAAAGCAGAGAGAGAGAGAGAGAGAGAGAGAGAGAGAGAGAGAGAGAGAGAGAGAGAGAAAAGAGAGAGAGAGAGAGAGAGAGAGAGAGAGAGAGCGTGTGCGTGTGTCGAAACTCGTCAATTCTATCTACAGCGCTTATTCTCAGGAAGGCACAAGTTTTGCGATTTGACATTTTAAATCAAAAGTAAAAATAATTAATGAAACTTTATGGCCATTCGCTCACGAAAGGAAACAAAGACATGACGGAGACGGGGATGGGGATGGGAGTGGGAAACAGCTCCATTGCAAAAACACTGTATTAACTCAAAAGAGCTGAAATTTCATCCTCTTTTGCTATTGTTGTTGTCCTACAAGCATTGCCAAAGACTTGCTGGCATGATACTCGTCAAATGGTGCATCTCAGTCCATAAAATAACGTTACAGGAACACTGCAAATATGGCTCTGAAAATCGTACAAGATTGTTTTATACAGAAAGCTACACGGCCTGTGTGTTATGTGATATCACGTTTTGGCTTAAGGTTTACTTTGATTTTCCATTTTCATACACACACGTATATATATAACGTCGGTTTGTTTTAAACTAGTTTTCTGACTTGCCTACGCCATACTAAGTTGTCACAAGAAAGGCAAAGCCCTTATGGCTCACTTGTATGACCGATTCACACATGTCTGACAATAAGTAAAGGGGTGGCTCCTGCACTAACAAAATCCATGTTTTCTCAAAATTTAATCAGTTTTCACACATCTTTGAAACCCCCGTGATCCTTGACCTTTGAGATGAGTCGACAAAATTATTGATACATAGGAAGGTTTTATCATCAGCTGCCTTTGTGACTGTGAGAAATATGATTGAAAAGTTTGCAAAAATGTTGATAATAACTACAATTATTGGCATTTTATACACATTTGGGACCCTTGACCTTTTCCGAGAGGTCAACCAAATTAGTATGCATATGTAGGTCTTACCATCAGGTATCTCTGTATCAAGTTTGGGTTTGGCGTGAATAGTAATTGAGAAAAAAACATTTCTTGTCAAAATATAGCTATATCTTTACCTATTTCCTGAGCTCTTGTGACCCTTGACATTTCCGAGGGGTCATCCAAATTAGTATGCATAGATAGGTCTTACCATCAGGTATCTCTGTTGCAAGTTTGAGTTTGAAGTTGTGAATAGTATTTGAGAAAAAAAAATCTTTTGTCAAAATATGTCTTTTTTTATTTTTTACCTATTTCCTGAGCTCTTGTGACCCTTGACCTTTCCAAGGGATCAACCAAATTAGTATGCATAGAAAGGTCTTACGATCAGGTATTTTGTAATAAGTTTGTGTTTGAAGTTGAGAAAAAAACATCTTTTGTAAAAAATATAGCTATTTTGGACCTATTTCCTGATCCCCTGTGACCTTGACCTTTGTGAGAGGTCACTGAAATTGATATGTTTAGAAAGGTCTTGCCACACAGTATCCGTGGGCCACGTTTGAAGACTAGCTTAAATAGTCTCTGAGAAAATGTCAACTTCAAAGTTTACCACAGACGATGGATGACGGACGACGGACAACGGACGGACGACCACTGGCCCAGAACATAGACTCACTTTTGCTTTGCATGTGAGCCAAAAACAACAAAATGATACTAATGAACAGATAAATGTTTAAGGGAGTACCTAATTAACTTGGCTAAATGATAGTTCAAGGGTACGCTCAGCACCTAATAAGGTGCCAAGAAAGTCAGTGCTACCCATGAACTATCATGGTCGATTTATGCCTTGCAACTGGTTCATGGAGACCTTTGATGTTTGGATCTAAGAACTGAAAGAATTATAATACTAATACACAAGAAAGGCAAAGCCTTTATGGCTCATGTGTATGACCCATCCACACATGTCTGACAATAAGTAAAGAGGTGGCTTCTGCACTAACAAAATCCATGTTTTCTCAAAATTTAATCAGTTTTCAGACATCTGTCAAACACCTGTGACCCTTGACTTTTGCGATGAGTCGACTAAATTAGGATACATAGGAAGGTCTTATCATCAGCTACCTTTGTGTCAAATTTAATTGAATTGCAAAACTGTTGATAATAACTACAATTATTGGCATTTTATACACATTTGTCGACCTCTTGTGACTCTTGACCTTTTGCGAGGGATCATCCAAATTAGTATGCATAGATAGGTCTTACCATCAGGTATCTCTGTAGCAAGTTTGGGTTTGAAGTTCTGAATAGTAATTGAGAAAAAACGTTTCTAGTCAAAATATGGCTATTTTTTAAAACTATTTCCTAAGCTCTTGTGACCCTTGACCTTTCTGAGGGGTCATCCAAATTAGTATGCACAGATAGGTCTTACCATCAGGTATCTCTGTAGCAAGTTTGGGTTTGGAATTGTGAATAGTAATTGAGAAAAAAACATTTCTTGTCAAAATATGGCTTCTCTTTTTTACCTATTTCCTTAGCTCTTGTGGCCCTTGACCTTTCCGAGGGGTCATCCAAATTAGTATGCATAGATATGTCTTACCATTAAGTATCTCTGTAGCAAGTTTGGGTTTGTTTTTGATTGTACATTGCTTAACGTCCCGACAGCAACAAGGCTTTCTCAGGACGTGCCTGCACTGCTTGTGAAAAAAAAAAAAACCAGAACATTGAATGTATGTCACCAGCCGGTCAAATACATTAAATAAACCTAACACATGGGCCTAATAAAGCTAGACCATTTAGCAACACACATCCAATATCAAGAGCTACGGCAGTGCAGACAGTAGGGAGAGTTTTAAAAGGCAATACAGGTGAATGGACAAAGGTAGACAGAAACACATGCCCAGAATAGAGAGAAAAACCACCCTGTGGGGCTGACCAGGGTGACCCTGGGAACTAAAAAGTACCTAACCCCACCCAAGTCCCCCAGGGCACACCCGGGTAAGTTTGGGTTTAAAGTTGTGAATAGTATTTGAGCAAATAACATCTTATATGTCAAAATATGGTGATTTTGGACCTATTTCATGAAATCTTGTGACCCTTGACCTTTCCGAGAGATCAACTAACTTAGTGTGCATATAAAGGTCTTAAGATCAAGTATCTTTGTACCAAGTTTGGGTTTGAAGTTGTGAATAGTATTTGAGAAAAAATAAATTATGACTAAAAATAGCTATTTTTTATATATTTCCTGATCTGTGACCTTGACCTTTGTGAGAGGTCACTGAAATTGGTATGTTTAGAATTGTCTTGCCACAAAGTATCCTTGGGCCAAGATTGAAGACTGTAGCTTGAATAGTCTCCGAGTATTCAAGCTACAGTCTTCAATCTTGGCCCAAGGATACTTTGTGGCACGAGAAAATGCCAACGTTAAAGTTTACCATGGACGACGGCGGACGGACGACGGACAGACGACCACTGGCCCAGAACATAGACTCACTTTTGCTTTGCACGTGAGCCAAAAAATACTAATATATGTGAAAGAACCCTTTTATTTCAACATGACAGATATGTTGGATTAGGGAAATCTACTTTTAAGAAGGTGGTCAATTTTCTCTTGCTGTTAAGTCCCACGGTCAAGCAATGTTTTACATTATAAATATTACATTTTAATATGTTATTAACTGATTATCTGATTCATGAATGAAAGATTATCTAATCTCTCCCATATTGTCATGTTATGCAGCATGGTATGGGTGAATGCATGCTGCAACCCTGCTGAGGAATAAATTTCAAAACGATAAACATTTTGTCGCTGAAAAATCAATCAAACTCACGTAAATACTCTCTCTCTGGTCTCTGCGTGCGATAGTTTACACATTATTCACTATGAAAGCATTTGCAAAGCCTGTACCTCTCAGTGCAGAAAAGGCAAAAGCAGATGAATTACGAGTTTGGCTCTTGTGGTATGTGTGCTTCATTGAAATGTTTACAAATTTGATAACCACCACCACCACCACCGCCCCCACCCCCACCCCCCCCCCCCCACCCCCCCAAAAAAAAAAAAAAACCAAAACAAAAAAAAACGTGACAGCTACGGGAAACGGGTTGCAATTTACACGTACACGCTTGCATGGATCTTCCCAATCGCATATTTTCCTGTACAAACGATGAACAAGTAAGAACTGTTCACATTGTTGTCACTAAAACCGACCGCTTTAAACGGCTAAGCTACTGATGCCATCTGCATAAAGAATAACGATCTCGTTGTCATCCATTTTATCCTGGGGAAAATTTCATAACGAATGTCGGGTTGTGTCAGCTGTCGCCAAAAGCTTTTATCGGGCTTCCGGACAAATGCCCACTTAGACAATGACCACCCTAACGCCCCACCAAACATTTTCTTTTGTCCGTACAGCTTGAACAAGACCAGACGGTTTTCTGTTACCAGACAGTGAAACTATGCCTCAGTGAGCAATGATAGCTATCATGGCCATTCATAACGACCTCCGGTCGCCTGCATAATTATACGGAAGTCGGATGCTCATGATGGTCTTATAAAAAAAAAAAAAGAGAAAAGAATATATGAACGACCACCGACATGTACGGAATAAAAGAGAAATAAAAGAAAATTGTCATATTATCATACAAGAGAAACCTGCAACAGAACCGTGCACATGTAACCAATTCCCACAAAACCAGCGTGTGGTAATTTATGCTTTATTGAAAAGCAGTTAGCTAGTGCATATTCTAATGTTCGAAAGCACACATACAAGATAGACAGCAGAACGTCGGTGTCCAGTTACGATTGACTCATAAGTCCATAAATATGCATGAGTTGTAACTCCAAAGGAGGTCAAAGCTGATGATATCCATTGATGCAGATAAAGAACTACACTGTTGACATTTGGCAGTGTAGGCTCTGTAGACCTTCATGGTGGGATGCAACATTTTTGCAGTATCCGTTGCAAACAGTTTTCCGACTGGGATGCTTGACCGAGCCCCTGCTTTAGTAAAAAACTTTGTGGCACTGTTTTGGCACTGTTTTATATTAAGTGATTTTCTATGTTTCATAATAAACCATAAGGCAATAAAAACGCGAATTTTCAACCGTAGCATTTTCCTTCATAACCTTTTTTATCCGTTTTATTTTGACACACAATTTGTTAAAGAATGTTGTAAATGGAGTGTCATGTCTAGCGTAAAGACAGTATTTAGTCTTTAAAATCTCACGTCGATGATTTATGACGTCATGAATGAGCCTACCACCACACGATATTGAAAGTAAAATGGGGAACATATGCAGAAGGCATAGCTGAAAACCAACCAGCGATCTGAAAAGAAAAGGGGAGACTGCCAGTGCTAATATTTTAGGAAGGTTACAAAGTAAAGTAGGTTATGTTATAGCACTGTCAGGGGAGAGTGAGAAATGTGCATGATCGACCAGTGATCATAGATCTACTGTGTCGATCATGCACATTTCTCTCCCCTGACAGTGCTATAACCTACTTTACTTTGTAACCAACCAGCGACCTGTATGAATGAAAATCCGGTCTGTTTGGTCTTGATTTACTTTTATTTGTCAAAGGCACCTACAAAATCAACATGACTTCAAACATAAAAACAAAAAGTTGTTTATTTTTATGGTAGCGGCCATATTGACCCGGTCAAATGGATATGGGTGTGTTCCTCATCACTTTGTCAACCACTGCAACATAAACAATGACTTGAAAGTAATTCACTTTGCAGAAAATCTGATTTATTAAAAAAAAAAAATGATCTGCACGAGAAGTTCTACGTCTCTAGTGAATTTTATGATTCAAATTTCTTTGGAGGCAGTTTAAAACATTATAGACGTATGTTAACACATCTAACAGGAAACATGCTTTTCACAAAGTCCAGTTTCGATCATTTTCACCACAAGGGGAACCCTGTGTCTCTCAAGGCAGCCAAGGGCGGTCACTCCTTCAACATTTGTGTGCAGGTTACTCAGACAGTAGGCTCAACATGTAAAGTAAACAACAAAAGTAATTTTCTCGTTTTGTTGCATGGATGGATCTTCATTTGCATGTACATTTACCGACACATTTCACGTTTTTATCGCCTCTGAGTAACAGGGTACCTCCCCAGGAAGATGTGTGCCTCCAGTACAACAAACAAGAACGCCACAGCCCTCATGGCACACAAGCATGACTGATCCACATCATTTATCTGACCTTCTGCGACCTTGATCTGTCAAATTCTGTGTGTGTTTTCTATAATAATCACAAAACGTAAACTGATTTTAGATGTTTAAAATGGTAAGAGTTATAACCAGAAGAGGCAAAATTAAATTTTGCTTGCCATTTTTTTGTATCAAACATGCCATTCTTGAACCGGAAATTACCTTGAGTGAGGCAGCTGTTACTGCACTGCCAGAATTTAAAATTATTCTGTTTCAATGGAGCAGCATGTTTCATATTTAATTCCTTGGTTGTACATTACTAAAAACATCCCAACAGCAACATGACTTTCTCAGGACATACCTGCACTGCTTGTGAAAAAAAAAAAAAAAAAAAAAAGAATATTGAATGTATGTTGCCAGCCAGTCTGATGATACACAAAATAACCTTATGACATGCTAGGGACGCTGTACCAAATAACTAACTAACTATGCACCTTTGTGATAGGCGCTGTTTCATATTTGGGTAACCTCCACTACTTGTGAAAAAGAGCTCACATATAAGCATGGGAACTCTTCACAGGGCACGTGGATTTTATTGACTTGTACGATGTTACCTAAGCGAGCGAACTCTTCTCCGGACAAGTCCGTCTTATTGCATAATATATTTTGTGTTCTATTCAGCGTCAGTGGCCGGTCAGTTAACTCCCCAAGAGGGGGCAGGGGGCGGGTTGTCAATCTTTTGTTTGGGACCTTCAACCGAGACATATACCGCTCTCGTAGAGGGGGAGGGGTGACGAACATGTAGTCACCTTAACATTGCCATACATTTAAATTTTACTAGGAGAATTAAGAAAAGTGAAGAAGGGACTTTGATATTATAGCATATTAAATTATTTTTGGGTTAGGAAGGGGGTCCGGACACCCCCCCCCCCCCCCCCCCACCATATCTGCCCCTGAGTGTCACCCCACGTGACTATCAAGTTTAAAATGTTCTCACCCTGTGCCGCTGGGTAGTGAAACAGCGGCGGATGCCGACCCGAGCCCCTTGTCTCCTGTCACTTTTTTCAGCATGGCGCCACACGTGCACAGCAGCTAGGCAAGGCGTGCATCTGTGGAACAGTACATTGTATCGATTGTAGTTGTGTACAAAAACATATATGGGGCTCCCTGCTCAGACAGCTTTTACTGTCTGCGCGCGGGTTGAACAGAAGCCGAAACAGTAAACTTTTAAGGATGGAGTGGGAGGGGGGGGGGGAGGAGGGGATTCCTCCTTTCTGTCAGCATTTACTGTTCGTGCGCCGCGGGTTGAACCGAAGAAACCCTAACTGTATCAACGTGACGAGTTTCTGTCGTTGAATATTAGTTATATGAACTAGTACACATGTGAGTGTGACTGAGTGGTGCATTTTTCTGTTACTTTCTTTCATTGATTGTTATTTCTTTGTGTGTGCAGCCATGCTGGACAGTATAATATCGTACGGGTTTTAACGTTCTGTGCGCGCTATCTGCATCGATGCGTGTTGAGTAATAACATTTGGGTTTACAATACGATACCTGTGATATTGTTTTTATATCCGAGAGCTACATTGTGGTGTAGATCTACACATCCTATCAGTGTTTCAATATAACTTAACCCCATATGCATACAGCCATTGGTACAATTAAGTGTACCGGTGGCTGCATAGACGAGGAGGTCAACGGTAGTTGCAATGAATGATTGCGCTCTAGCGTGAGGCCGATTTCCCGGAGCAGATTACGCAGGCGGAGAGTATCACTGTGTAGATATGTCTGCAATATTCTGTGAAAGCACACAGGATCGTCTGCTGCATTTATCGGCCGTTTGGGCACCCCTGCGGCTTCGTTTTTGCTGGTTTTTTTCGAACACAAAACTTTCAGTAGCATTTTCTTTCTACTAGAAGGAGGTCATGTCAGTGGACTACTATAGTATAACTCTCCACATATTAGAATTAAACATGCACACATGCTACTTAGGTCTTCACAAAGACTACTTGAAAACTGAGCGAATACACCCCTGAGCAAGGTCCTATGAACCGTAACAGGGTAGCTGTGTAGTACCATTGAAATGAACTACGGTTATAATAGATAGATGAAACATGGACGGACCTACAAACTTGCTTGGCTAACGGGAAATGGGGTCTGCTGTGGGGTGTATTCGTTCTGCGCTCTTCCATGGTATCAGTGCTGCGTGTAATACGCTATGAATGTGAAAGAACGGAGCGTATTTTTTCATGCTTTATGTTGAAGCCACGGTGCCCTACAAACAAGACCACCTAAGACTGTTTATATATATATTACTTGACAGCGGCGATGTTTGCGATACAGCAAAAAAATAGCTGAGCAGCAGGTGGAAAATCGCAATGTGTTAACATATAGCGGCGCAACATCGCGTCGCCTGTATAAGTTGTTTAAATTTGTTGCGATTTGTTGTCGCACACTGAAAACCACGCTACTTTCACAGCGAAATCAAGGTGACTCGCCTCTGAATCGCGGATCGATGGGGCGATACAAATTTTGTCACGTCGCTGTCGCCTGTCTCACCGCAATCGCGTCGCGCCTCTATAGTAAATCACTCCTTCATTTCTGTGTTCTCGATTCGTGTCGCTGTCGCCAGCGCTTTCGCACCGCTTATGGACACACCATCTAACGCGTCTGACTGCATGTTTGTCGAGAGTAGTGTATAATATAGTCCTTTTGAGCAAAGCTTGCCTCGTGTTTTTTGTTTGTTTGGAGGGGGGGGGGGGGTGTTGGTTTTTTTTAAAAATAACTTTTGAACGCAGATGATTTCAAGACAACTGCGAAAACATTGATGGATCAACAACCTTGGTCCTAACCGCCTATTTTAATTTTCCTTTTGTCTTGACAACAATGCTTTAGCCGCTGCCTTCGGAAATGTTTGAACATGATCTATTTAAACCTGCTACAATATACCCTGATCGAGCCCCACGCAGTAACACTGACACCTATAGAATATTATTCTGGTAAAATTCACGCACCTCATGTTGAATGTTCGATGGCTTGGTCTTGCAAGACGTCTGATCCGTGCATAACTTGTCACAGTTTCAGCGTCAGTGATGCAGGTCAGTGGTCACTGAGGCCGGTCAGTGGTCACGGAGACCGGTCAGTGGTCATTTAGGCCCGTCTGTGGTCACTGAGGCCTGAACCAGAGTCCGAAATCGCTCAGGCGGTTAAACGTCTGAGCAGGAGAGCGAAGGGAATCGCCGGGTTCGTGGGTTCGAATCCCGTCCCGGCCCCGGTAGCTGGACTCACAATCCAGGGGGAAAAATGGATTTGTTCAATAGCATGTCCGTTGAAAGGTCCTGGTAAATCAAAGTGGCACAGTTGGAGTGCGCCTGAATTAATCAGTGTTCAGGTCGTACTCCATAGGCAATAGATTTCCCTGTCCCCCATAACCCGCCCGTCAGGGCCGTCCATGATCACCTCGGAGCCGTGGACGTTAAACCCGAACTAACCAATCAACCTGAGGCCTGAACAGGATATAAATTTCAACTTTTATATAGGCCATCTCCATGTTCTCCCGAGAGTAGTGGCTAAGCCGTTGGGTTTAAAGTCAGCTAAATTTTAAAATAAACTAGGACCAAGTTTGGTGATCACATTGTGTTCTTAGCGCTGTCTTAAAATGTCTTGTTTAAACGTTTATTGGAGAAGAAAAAAAAAAAAACGAGGGAAGCTTTGCTCAAAATGACAATATTACCCTTGTCCACTTTATTATCACATCATCTCGCGGTTTTATGTTCTATTTCTATTTCCATGTTGCGCCTACGGCGCGACCGATTTTCTCCCGTCCAAGAGTCTAATCCGTCAGGTATGACTCTGCTGGTGCTGATGGTATAGTAAGGCGGATAATTCTTTTTACCCTTTGTGACCATGACCTAGAAACAGGCGAGCAATAATACATGACATCAGTCACCAATCCTGTCGCCTACAACGTTTTCTGTAAGTTCTCTGCCTTTTGTTAGGAACATCTACGTGGCGATTTGTATTATTATTACAGGAATATGCATATAATTAAGAAGTTACGAGGTTTCCAATCCGATGCAAATGGTCGCGTCAGCTTGTAAGCTGTTTTCGTCCCAAAAGCATAGTCAGTAGGAGGATAAACTGCTTTGGCAAAAGAACTCTTATCATTCACAGATAAATTTTCACCCTCGTGTATTATTTTGTGGGTAAACTATTCATTAAAGCCATTGCCACAAAAATAATACCCTCGGGTGACAAAATACTTCCGTAACCCACTCGACCACTATCGTTTTAGAACTATTTTCGTTGAACATCGGATGGCAGAACGACCCCCCCCCCCCCTCCCCCCACGCATCTCCGCGAAGAAACACTTTTCTATAACACTTTTAAAACAAATATCATTTCGTGCCACTTGACCTAATAAGGGCTACTTCATGTACTTAACGCCTGTTATTTGCTGTACGTCGTAAAATTTGGTCCAAAGACAAGAGCGAACCATAATACCCTAATAGATCCCCGGCCGCGGGACCGGAAGTGCGCATGATAAAGAAATTATATGAGCCTCAGGATTTAATTTAGTCACTGGCCACTTTAAGTAAGTAAAATGGACCTGGATCCCAAGGGGAAGCAAGCCGATGACGGTTTGACAAGTACGCGCTGCTTAAGACGCTTCAGCGAAGCCCCGATTGTATTGACCCTTTACTCCCAAACCTTCCCTTCAAACTCTGTACACTCGAAATTGCCTTTCACTCATTCAGCCCGACGGCCGTATTTCCCAAATTTTGGAGGTGTCATCTAATGACTATGCACCAGTTGCAGGAGATGGATCGACCGTGATAATTCAAGGGTAGTGCCAGATTAGCTTGGCGCCGACAGTTATCATGGTCGGTCCATCTCCTGCTGCAATGCGTCAGGCTGAATGGGTTAATGTGATATCTGGTTTCGTTGGTAAACCCCTTCGCTGCCAGTGATCACGAATTTCGCGTCTAAAACCATTACACAATAACAGGCATTCGCGTGAAGAACACATATTAAATGGGACCAAAATTAGGCAACAAGAACAAAGGACTAACTAGAGACATAAATCCCCATGAGCCCCGCCTCAAAGGTTTATGTCTCTTCACTTTGCCCGGGTAGTAAAGGGGGTCAAGACCGACAGCAAGTATTTTTACGCCTCTCAAGACTTAAAAGGTTTTAAATTGTAGAACCCAATAGACAATTACTGCGTTAGTTGTCAGGTTCCAGATCCTTAGACAACAAGGCTATCAACTCATTACGCCTTTTCCTTCTTAGATTTTACTTTACATTTGACCGGTGTTGTCACTCTGCACCCCACTAACTAAACAGTACGATTATGAAGTCAAAGGGCGTTCTTTCAGTATATATTATGGATTAGAAACTTTGTGAATGTGATGGGGTGTTCCTTGCAGTTATTGGATACACACGGGTCACAACATTCTGCTGCAAGTTCATTATCAATCATTTCAAGTGTTTATGTTTATATTTAGCGCACCAGTGACACTTTGGCAATTCTGGGCATTAAAAAAAATAATGTCAGCTTTAACACGCGGCAACAGCATCTCCGTCATTGTTTGACTATTTCTAATCTGACTGGATCTAACGTTGGTTCTGAATGCTATTCGGATTTTTCAACAACGCATTTACCGTTTGTTGCTAATTAAACTAAACAAGATGGGACCCGTTGTTTATCCTTCTAATCCACGCTGGCGTACACAAACACAGACGGACACACGGCTCTTCGCGCAAGTTGTACGTTCTGTGGACTGGCGCTGGGACAGTCACCATGAAGATGAATAATAGCTCGATCAGCTAAATGACGTATAAGCTTCATGTCATGGCATCGGTAGTCCCACGACCCCATACGAAATTAGTGTCTTCGCGCACCCTAGTCATGGCTTGACTTCGCGAACGAAGATTCTATAGGGCTTGCCCACGTCGTCTGCAGGCATTTTCGTGACTGCGGAGGCCAATCTGGGACAGGCAGGTTCGACCGCAGTGGCTGCAGGGGAAGGTCTGGTCAGGGTTCTGAGTTACGACAACTCTGTTTTTTCTCCTGAGCCGCTTGTCCTTGAGGTTAGCTCTGCGAGAGTCCTCAAATGAGACGGCTGCCTTGTGAATGGTGGAGCGCCAGGTGTCATGGTCCGCAGCAAGCGAAGACCACTGGCGGTGGTCGATTTGGCAGGCACTAAGTGACTTCTTGAGACCGTCTTTGTATCTCTTCTTTGGTGCCCCTCTGTCTCGGTGTCCAGTGGCGAGCTCGCCGAACAGGGTGATCTTGGGTAGGCGATGATCCTCCATCCTGGAGACGTGCCCCGCCCAGCGAAGCTGTGTCCGCAGCAGCAAAGCCTCGATGCTCAAAGTTTCCGCCTGTTCAAGGACCTCGACGTTGGTGACATAGTCACTCCAGTGAATGCTGAGGATGGTACGCAGGCAGCGCTGGTGAAAGCGTTCGAGGAGTCGTAGTTGGCTGCGGTAGAGGGCCCAGGACTCGGAACCGTACAGCAGGGGGTGAGGACGACAGCTCTGTACACGCTGATCTTGGTGCCTTTTTTCAGCTGTTGATTGTGCCACACCCTCTTGAATAGTCGCCCGAAAGCACTGTTCGCTTTTGCCAGCCTGTTGTCCAGCTCCTTGTCCAGCTTGGCGTCTGACGTGATGATGCAGCCGAGGTAGGTAAACTGGTGTACAGACTTCAGTTCGGACTCGCCGATGGTGATGTGGGGAGGGCGATGCTCTTCCTTGGGTGCTGGCTGATGAAGGACCTCTGTCTTTTTCAGACTGACCTCAAGTCCAAAGAGCTGGGCGGCATCTGCGAAGCAGGACGTAATGCGCTGCAAGGCTCTCTCTGTGTGTGCAACGAGGGCAGCGTCATCAGCAAAGAGCAGCTCACGAATCATTGTTCTAGGGTTTTCGTGTGGGCCTGCAGTCGTCTGAGGTTGAACAGGCTGCCATCGAGACGATACCTGATGTACACTGCGTCGTCATCGTCGAGGTCCACTGTGGCCTGCTTCAACATCATGCTGAAGAAGATGGTGAAGAGGGTCGGTGCCAGCACGCAGCCTTGCCTCACGCCGTTGCGAATGGTTCTGAGAGGTCACTGTTTAGTCTGACCTGGCCTTGCTGGTCCTCGTGGAGCTGGACGATCACCCTAGTACTCATTATTTTATGCATGACAGGTTCAAACTTGGTAATTTTCCAGCATATTTTCATACTTAGAACTTTCAGGTCACAAATTCACATAACCGTACCCGAGACAAACAACAGGCTTGTGTAAATACTGCTTATGAAAAATCATTCGGGTATTAATGAGAAGATTTTAGACTGTTTTTAAATAATAATAAAAAATTAAAAAAAAAACATGGTTCCAAATTTTACAACTTGGAATGCCTTCCTCCAGTCTAGCTAACCGCTAAATATCGAGTAAATAAAACAAATATTATGGACCGATACACGGGTCAACCGTATTTCATTACACTGCCCTTTTCTCGTCAATGAGTACTTAAGTTTCAATACCCTTGGAGGCTTGCTCGATGACATCTCTTAGGGGTAAAGTAAAGGCAGATTTTATTTATTTACATTACTGTCTGCGCGATTAAAAAAAACAACAAACAAACAAACAAACAAGCAAACAAAAAATCATAGGTTTAATTTTTTTTTAATGAATTAATTATCACTCAAAAAGTTGAAGAGATACATGCTTGCAAACGAAAATTTTAAGCTTAGACCTCTACAAACAACGGCGCTGCACAGTGTGACACACACACACGCTGGCGCGCCAAATGTACGTTCTATAGGCTTGCGTACTGCGACATAACTTCATTTATATCTATTTCAGGAGCGTCAGGGTACGTCTCCCCTAACGTCATTGGCATTGGGCACACTTACAATTGAACGCGCTCCGCCGCGTCCCCGGCGTTTCAAAGTCGTTCTTATTATAATAGGAACACCAAAAAGCATGCGAAGTTGCTTGTGAATCGCTGCCTACTTAACCATTTTAATAACGGTACGCATAACCATGATTATCACAAGACAAACTAAATATTGAAGCGATTTTCACTTAAATAACCCGCTTGTGACTTTTACCATGGGCACCCAACGCCATATTTGTAGCTAGCTGATCAAGTGACCCACATAAAAAACAATGTTGAGAAAATATAGGCCAATGGCGTGTCTCATCGGCAGAATTACTCATCACTTCGCCGATTTTTTGACAATTGTCAGGCACTCATGTTGAAATCTCAATGATACCTACTCTTTTATCTATTTTTTTTTTTTTTTTTTTTTTTTTGTGGGGGGGGGGGGGGGGGGGGGGCAGAGTTTATACTGTATATGTAATTAATGTTTTATTATACATATAGCGCACCACCTAGTTTTATGTTCTGTTACATCAGTTGTGTCCTCAATTGGTTTCTTTCTGCAACATGTAATACGATTAAACTCTTTACTGCCGAAACACAACAGGTAATGCAGAAACTATGAAAGAGGCATACATCCATATTATTATGAGACGGCCCGCAATTGTGGGGCCTCATAAGGATCTATGCCTAATGCTGAACTCTTCCATGTCAGACAGACAAGGTTATCTAGCGGGTATATCTGGTCTGTAGTCATGCGCTAGCAGGGTGACGCTTAATTATCACCTCTTTGATGGATAATTGCGTTTTCCCCCAACAATTCTTAAAGTGGAAAAGGGCGTTAAAACTAGGGCAAACGTATTCACACGGGAGAGAAGGAGACACAAGTCGCCTCCCTTCTCCTGTACCTCTCACGACTTCTAAAAATAGCGTCGTTACTGCGAGAAAGGGGTTCCTTGAGTACAAAAGCATCATCTTTATCAGACCTCGAGCGGTTTGACGGGGGTTTCAGTGCGGAAGAGGATCGCACCTTGCTGGCTTATCATTGTACAAACTGAATGAACTTGACGATGAACACAAACCAAATGGAGATAACTAACCCCATATGCCCGCCTTTTTTTTTTTTTTTTTTTTTCATCCCGGCGTGCAAATACGTGTTGTGCCGCCTAAGGCGGCGAATCAGTGACAACACAGAGCAGCGCTCTCCTCTCTCTCGAACAGCAGCTCCGCTCTCTATCTCTCTCTCCCTCTCACTCGTGCGCGCGTGCCGGCGCACCTGGACGAAACTCACTTCCTAATTTAACCCATTCTACCCCAACACCGAAATCCCCAAATTTTGCCGTTGTGCTCTGAAGACTGCATTGCAGCGCAGGACACAGATCGACTGTGATAGTTCAAGGGTGATGCCAGAATAGCTTGGCGCCCATAGTCGCCAAGCTATTCTGTCATCGAGTCACCCTTGATCTATCATGGTCAATCCTTATCTTGCTGTGGTGTGTAGTCTGGGGTAGAATGAGTCGTTAAAAAAAAGCCGGTACAAAATGAATGTACATTTAAATGTATGTAGGCGGTATTTGGCAGATAACAGACGCGTACGTTTGTCAAAATTAAAATGTCTTAGAATACTGTACTGACACTCACCACAATAGCAGCGACAACAACAAAAACCGCCTCGACTAAAAATGAGGGGTTCGTGGCGGCTCGGGGGGTGGTGGGGGAGGGGGGGGGGAGTTTGGGGATGGGGCGGGGAGGGGAGGGTTGAGTGTAATGTCCTAAAATCGTAAATGGCGTTTCCGGTTCTCGTGAGTGCAATTTCTTCAGCATCATGGATTCACGATAATTTATTTGGGATTCACGAATTAAAAACGCAAAAGAAAAATTCACGCTTCACGATAGGAGGGGGAGAGGAAGAGAGGTTGTTGATGTTGGTACACAGCTTCCACAACATTCTTCCACTGGCCGGAAATTCAAACGAGATGGATAGGGGTAGGGTGGGGTGACCTTTTTGACTAGAATTTACAGTTTAGCAACAGACTTTCATGTTTCACGAAACTACCAGGACGTTTTCACGTATTTCGAAACCATTATTTAGGCTTCACGACCCCTTCTTAACCTGATCACGAAGATTAAAAAAAAATGCAACCACGAAACTTGACGGAGAACCGAAAAAACGCCAAATCACGAATCAGTACAATTTTTTTTTTAGGGCATACCCCCTCCCCCCCCCCCCCCCCCCTTTTTTTTTTTTTTTTTTTTTTAAATTCCCAGCTATTTGGCCAGCACGAACTGGTCTACTAGTACTAAACAGTGAACTGAAAACTGAGTTTCGAAGTACATCAGTGTATGAAACTCTGCTGAAAAACTACCTCTCCTGATTCTCTCGGTATGTACAACTCCAATTTTACCATGAATGATGTTTACTTCACAAAATTACGTAGATCACTTAGTGTCTATGTCTCCCATGCAAATGCACGTAGTGCTATGGGGAAAACTTTCTTTTATGTCTGACCCACTTCAGACAGGAACTAACGATCGAAAACCGCAGATGTTGATCCCAGACTCTTGCCTGAGCCGGGCACAATTGACCGGGGGGACAACGATCATGCTCGTGAATTAAGTCGGGTATAAATGTAAGTCAGTAAGTTATATCTCTCAATGATGTGCATGTGAAACTTATATCCCAAAAAGAAATGATTGCAAGGGGGGGGGGGGGGGGGGATGGCTCACGAGCATCGTAAACGCGCCGTATTTAATATACCAGTAGTAGTGATGAAATTTACGAACCTAGACTTGGCTACGAGGCTCTGTGTGTCAAAAGCAAGTCGAGGCTCGTAAATGATCACCGTGGTTTAATGTACTTATCGAATGATCTCCGTTTCACATCATGTCGCTTTGACGGCTGGAGTTGACTCGACAGAGTATAAACAAGCGTTTACTTACTTCGTTTTTCCTAATAATAACCGTGAAAGGGCCTCGATAACAAGACGTGCTGCAGCACTTTTGTCAACAATTCTTTATCTCGCCAAATGAAAAGAGAAGCAGGCTACTGACTTTACGACAATATGCTCAAAAGAATAAACTTTACAACAACAACAACAACAACAACAACAACAACAGATCACAAGCCAGCAGTTATATGCAGCGGAATGCAAACTTGAAAAGAACGTAGGCGCAAATGAGTCTCGCTATCAGAAAACGCTCGGCTACGGAACAGAAAACGAAGTAGCCAAGCTATTACGCTGACACAGGCAAACTGCACACAGAGAACAATCGCCAAGGGCTGTCCGGCTGTCGCGCTGGTAGACTAAAGCACGCAGTGATACTTGGGCACAGATGTCTCGGACTGCTTGGTAGACTTTTCTGTTTTCAATACCAGTTGAGTCATTTTGTGAATGGTATGAGACGGTATTAATCTACTTGCCAACAAGTTTTGTTTCCGCCCTTAAGCTACCTTTCCTTTACGACAATAATAATAATAATGTTGCAAATACAATGCTTTCAAAATGTTCTGCATCAAACAATACTCAGTCATACACGTGGATTCAGTATTTTAAAGCGACCCACTAACCTTATACGAGCATCTCGGAGACTCGGTCTTATGTCAACTCACATTCCAGCCTCTGGCAAAAAATAAATTAACCGTCGGTCCTAACTTAACTCAATAAAGGACACTCAATATATAATATGTAGTGTGTGTGTGTGTGTGTGTGTGTGTGTGTGTGTGTGTGTGTGTGTGTGTGTGTGTGTGTTTGTGTGTGAGTGCCAGTTTGTGTAACTAACTTGATACCAGTTTATTTCATGCTAAGAAGCATATTGTAAAAACTTGATGAGACACAAATAAGGCGAGTAATGAAGTCTCCTGCTTGACAAATCACGTGACCAATGAGCGATTTTAGATCTATGCTCTGAAGTGCCAGTCAACAAAACTTACTGACGGTTTTTTCCCCCGTCAGATCAGATTACACGCATGATATAAACATTCATGTTAAGTATAATGGACGTAAATCAAACGGCAAAAAAAAAAAAAAACATGGGTTGAACCATGGAGATGGAACGTGAATATTAGTTACGTAACTAATTATAATAAACGCGGGAAAAGCTTATAATTCAAACGTCCAGAAATACAAATTCTTGCAGTAATCTAAACGTTTACAGCATAAGGTGTAAAACTAGGACGCAATATCAGTCGCGGAGATGAACTCTTGACCCAAAACGCACCCTTCCCAGCATCGCCATTGTTACCTTGGGAACCAAAACACGCCGAACGCACAGCGTGAAATAAAGATCCCAAGGGGAAGCAAGCCGATGACGGCTTGACAAGTACGCGCTGCCAAGACGCTTCAGCGAAAGCGCCGATTGCACTGACCTTTTACAACCACTCCCAAGCCTACCCTGCAACTAAAAGCAGTGCACCACCCACCTCTATACACCTGAAATCCGCACAGAAACAGGAAAAATCAGCACCAACTGTCGTACGTGCATCCAAAATGGCGATAGCCTCTTCCCACAATCCCTTGTTCCGATTTTGAGTGAGCGCGCCACCAAGCGACGAGATTACAACGTGAGCAGGAACGATAACCTGTACTATTTATAGCACGTTAACATTAAACAGTGAAAGCAATGGTGGTGATTTATTGATCAAGGGGTTTTCTTTCATTTCGACCGAAAAGCGAGTCCTGGAACCACATCTAGCCTGGCAAGCAAAAACGAATGAGACTGAGATAAACAACCCCAGCCCAGCACTGAAATCGTTTCGGCCTCGCGATACACACTGAACACGCCGCCCCACTGCGCATGCCTACGCGCCTAATATAGCTTTGCTAAAAATAACTCAGCTGCAAGCCGCTGAAGAAAGACTGTACTGCGCGCGTTATATACGCAGGGTTCAGATTAGGCCAGTCAGGCCGCAGTGTAGGCTGACAACAGCGACTGCTGTACAACCGCTCAGTGTTCAAAATGTGTTCTGTTTAGCCTTCGCACTGACACATTGCGACGGCACACATACACGCTTTATGTACATTTAACATTGCGTGCCTTCTGTACTCCAGCTGTATCGACAAAGGAAGCATTTATGCACGAGGTCCGAATGGAGTAAAAAAAAAAAAAAAAAAGTTAGGGGGTTCTCGGCTATGAAAGAGTTGAGCGTGGTTCAGCGTAGGCAACAGCCAGCGAACACATTTTCCTTCATCCAGTCCCGTTTGAATGCAAGCAGCATTGATATGCATGCGACCCAGAGATTGCAGGGAGTGGCGAGAATACGTCGCTTGCTGGTTGAAACTGCCTATTTGTAGCCTCAGTCAGCGAAGGGATGGTCACTGAAGCTGAAGTGACGCGGAGAACGCCGCGAGCGGTCGATACCTGACCTAAAAACTGAGTCGCTGCGACCGTGACGTAGGTCTTCTGCTATTTGCGCGCGAAATTTTAAAATTTGTCTTATCACACGACAGGCTTTAATTTTAACACATAATTATAATTTTCAGCGGAGTAACTAGTGAGTTAAAAGTATGCCAGGAACAGTAAACCGACATGCCTATGACTCTCTTAAATGGTCTTTGTTGCAGCTATATTTACTAGTGAAGCCAGAGGCTGAGGCATCAGTATGCCGTATCACTGAGTGTCTCTGGCGTAAACTTGACATAGCACAGACAATTACCGTTGTTAGGGAGACAGTTTAGTGATCGGGCTTCTTGTCTACCTTATCATTGAAAATACGGTACTACGGACCATTTAGGATGGGGCTGGTCACGTTCCGTAGCCGGCATGCAAATCAGTGACCGGCTGAGACGAACTGACATAGGCGGGCACACATAGACTGACAGCAGTGACTATTCACTCGGAATTGTGGATATAGCTAGCTGGCTTGGAAATAGACAATGGATGAGTTCGTTAGCCAGCTTTGCCGGTACCTTTTCAACTTTTCGGCAAAAAAGTCAGTCACTGCAGAAGAAAAAAAACTGAAGTAAGAATTCTCGAGAAGGATAAGACAGTGACGGTGACGTGAGTAAAGGCGCCAAACATGTCAGTGTAGTTACACAATGTTCCTAAATTGTCGCAAAGCACCAGATGTCAGTGTTATACAATGTTTCTAAATTGACATCAGTCAAATTCGTCACTGTGTACACGGCCCCGCGTCATGTGACTAGACGTGAGGCTTAAAGACAGAGACGTCACTGATTTTGCTGCTCGTGCGCTATTCCGGCTTCCTCTTCAGGACTGAATTCCTGTCGCTACTCAGTCCAGCCCACAGAGCGTGGTAATGGGCGGGAAGCGCCACTATGATGTGTCCGTCTTCATCGCGGCCCGGCCGTGTGCGCCGACCGTGTCATTTGTGTTAGAGGTTGGGTTAGACTAGGATGGAAATGGATCAGAACTGAGGATAGGTTTAAAAATATGAACGTGAACTCTGATTGCTCCTAATGAAAGCCCGAAAAAACGCACGTGAGCCTCTCCAAACATATGCGATGCAGTCAGTAGACGGCTTAAGGCGTCAGTATTGAAAATCGGTACGCCGGGTAGACTTTGAATGGGGCCGCTGGTCGGCCGAGCGCGTTCGGAATGCGGGCACACGATGTGCTGTATGGACCAGTCCCTCCGCATACTGGCAAAGAAGTAACAAGATAAAAATGACGTCACGTCTAGCTACGCAAACTGACCTTGCAAGAGAACGCCCGTACATATTGGAGACAAAACGCCGTGTGTATGTCGGTCGGGGTGTGTGTGTGTGTGTGTGTGTGTGTGTGTAATAATAATAATAATAATAAGCGCATTAAATAGGCGCTTTATCCCAATTGAAAATCGACTCAAAGCGCCGCCGCGAACTGAACCCAAGTGACAAGCACGCTCACGTGAATCACGCGCATTCACTCACACACTGAACGTAAACACAGAACTTTCACGTGGTGCTAAGGGCAAGCTCAAGCGAGCTACTGTAGTTTTTGGAAATTCAAAATCGTTTGTATTTGAAATTTGATTAAGTGGACTGAAACTGATACCAAAGTGTGTGTGTGTGTGTGTGTGTGTGTGTGTGTGTGTGTGTGTGTGTGTGTGTGTGTGTGTGTGTGTGTGTATGTGTGTGTGTGTGTGTGAGACTGACTAGAGCTCGAAGTTGTGGACGGACAAGCTTGAATCTTTATATGTCGGTTCTCTACATGGATTCTCCCGAAGCTTTTTTATTTATTTATTATTTTATTATTATTATTATTTAATTAGCGGTTTACACGTTGACAAGAAAACGGCCCGGTTTCACAAAAACGGTTGATACGCATTTGAGTCCGTATTTTTTGTTATTGTTACTAGGTACATTTCATACAGCTAGATTAAAAGGAGATATTTAATGAGTTCGTAATCCAGCCGGTTGTACCCGGTTCAACTTTTTGAATAATACTGAATTAATTCTTTTTTGCCAGTAGTTTTGGAGCCAATCAAACAGTCAGCCCTGGAAGAGGTTGTGTGGAACAAAACAGTTAGCCCTGGAAGAGACTGCATGCCTTTCGGATGAGTGACGTGAAACTACATCACAGCGCTGAATGGGTTAATTATGAAAAATTGCACTGAGGCGAAAAGCAATTCCACGGAGCAGCACAGGCTGGAGTGCAGATGCATCAACAAGTTTCGTTCATGTGACATTTAGGCCTATAGGCTGTACTGGCACTCCCAGAGCAGTCTCAACATTGCATAAAAATTTTAGACGAATACCAACACCTCTTATATATAAAAATGTGTTTAAATACACTCTAACGAGTGGTTACGGTTGTTATTTCGTTTACAACTGCGTGGTTACATCATTTTGTGCCGCCGTTTTACGGCCGCTGAAACGTATACGCCGCTCAAGTCCACTAAGTGTCAGAACCGAGATCATTAAAAGCTAATTACAGCTCCAAACTCCAAGTTTTCGAGCAAAACAGAACGTAGCTGGCGATCTGATAAAACGCCGCCTTTGTGGGGCTATATCACAGGCAGGTATTTTAATCTGGCGGCCTTGAGTCAGTGAAACATGCAGTTATGCAGTCAGTTATCGGACTTTTAATGTAACAGGTTAGTACGGTCACCGACTGATGACGCATCGTTAGTTTAATGTGGTGTTTAAATTAATTAGTATACATGTCATATATGTGATATGTAGTTAGAATGTGATGTGTATAATGTTTATTTTTTTATCGGTCATATTTGTGTTCTACTTTTATGATTATGTTTCTTACTAATCATTTTACCTCTCTTTTTTATGAGCTGTGAGCTGTAACAACATAGACCACAATAACCGGACAAGCATCTCTTTGCCGAGAAACAGACGAACCGCAGGCCGAACTCCCGTCGCGCATGCGTCAATTGATTTAGTCATCCTACGCATCCGCTTTTGTTTCCACACACAACAACAGATGGAGATCGACACTGTTTTGCAGGTAAAGAGGAGCAAACATTCCCAAGATTTTCTACCTTGAACACTTATTCAATAAATAGGGGCATACATGGTAGCCTTTTTTTGTTTTTTGACGGTTTATATTTCGATTGAAGTCTTCCTTTGTGCATTCTATCGTTTATTTGTGTCACACGTGATAGGCTGCTGGAGTAGATCAAGTGAAGTGTTCTAGTATTAGTTTCACGTTTACACGAGATGGAAACTGTTGAAATATAATTGACTGTATTGTAAATCTGTCATAAATTAGTCTGTAGCTTCTATCTAGACAGATCTGTAATTATTCTTTCCACTATAATTCTGCCGAGCTGTATTAACATTCTTATAATATCTAAACCAGGAATTCGATCAGGACCAAGATGTTGGAGAGTGTCTGCATGCTGCCAGTTCGGCGTTACCCGCCACTTCCAACGTTGTCAAGGTACATATTAGTGCAAAAAGTATTAATCAATAATATTTGTACCATTACAAAGAACTGATTTTTAATCTCTCACGTGTACAACAGTAAGGGTTGAGGGAAAGTGACAAACTTTTGGTTAAAGTAACACGTACGTTCCTCCTCCCTTCCCCCTCAACAAAAAAATAAAATAACTATACAACACAAAAGAACTAAATAAATTGTCAGGGAGCATGAAGGCTAACATTTTAATTGTTCTTGGTTTAACTTAGTCTGTGCCTGTTTTTTAATCAATGGGTATACATGTCGCATTCTCTTTAATTGCCTAATGTATTAATGGCGCTGTTAACCTTTTTTTTTCCTAGCTGACGGTGAATATTGTTAACCAGGCTTGCGGAGAGCTGCAAAGAGATGACTGTATGCCAGAGAGCGTTCGTGAAATCTGCAAAAACTTAGACAGTACGTACCATCATATGTTCCCCCATTATCCCTGCCTTTCACCTTTCTACAGTGTTCAGAAATCAGTGGGATGACACAAAATGCACATCTAAATATCTACTATTGGTGTGGATGTACTGGTTCACAAAGCATTAAATAAAAACAATGCTTGCAGTACTCACACTCACATGCACAATGTGAGTGTGAGTAGTGCAAGCATTGTTTTTATTTTTGTTACCATTTTTCATTGTTCTGTAGTGAGATGTGTTCTGTGATGACTCTTATAATCCCTTTTTGACTGTTGCATTTTTTATTTTATTTAATGAAAATCGAAGTGAATGTGCTTGCTGTAATTTGTCTGAATGAGTTTTAGTACTTGATAATTATATTAGTGTGGATACATAATATTGTGCAGTATATATTTATTAAAATGTTATTGTAAATGTGGTGTAGGTGTATGAATTGTGTGTGATCAGGATGTCTTTTTACATTTTAGCCATGTGACAGTGCTATTGCTGTCTATTTTAATTAATTATCAATTGATTCCTGTGTGGTATCCAAAAAGCATTTTGATTCTGATAGAAACAGGCATTATTTTAATATCTTTCTATTTGAGCAAGAGCTTACATTATAAAAGGAACAAGAAATTGGTTTTACTGTTGCTGCAAAGTGAATGTCAACCTGTTCTCTAATACGATGTTGTTGTTGGTTTTTTTTTAGGCAGTGTGATGCTGCCTGTTCTCCAGTTCCTGAACAACTGCTTGGTACCACGACACAAATTTAAAAATACAGCAAAGGAACGTGCCTACACCAAGTTTCATCAAATGTGCACAGAAAACATGTCCACTGTTGCAGAAAGATCATCAGAAATTGTAGCCCCATGGTTGTGTCTGAAAACATTTGAGCTGTTAATTCAGCTTCAATATGAACCTGAACAAGTGTGTTCTGAAATAAGCATGCCCCTTCTTGACACTGAGCATGACATTGTCGAGTACATTGGTGGTTTTGTAATCCAAAAACTCAGACAAAAGGCAAGAAGACTCCAAGATAAAGATGTTGGGGCAAGGATCATCAAGTGCCTGGAAAAACTAACATGCAGTGATGGTGACAGTACTACTAAAACTGGAATTGATGCTACTGCAGGTACCAGAAAGACACTGACAAGCATTCTCGACAGAGGTGGTTTGATCCAACTGAAACCAAATAGCGTTCAGATTTTTCTGGGTCTTGAAATGTGTTTCAGGGAGTTGTTTGGAGATGCATCAAGTGTGAATGCTTCATTTAAAACATATCTTGAAAGATGCAGTCAGTCAGAGTCTGTGTCTACTTGCTTGTATGATATTTTATGCAAGACTGATGTGTCAGACAGTACGAAAGAAAAGATCTTGGAAGATGTTGTTCACCTCTATTTCAAGGTGAGGATGTATCACAAATGCAAGACAATCATGGACTCGTTTAGGCGAAGAACTAAGACAACAAAAAAAGCAAAGGGTATCCGTAAACAGCTTAAGTAGTTCCCCCAAATCCATCAGGAACCATTATTCCGACCTTTTTTTTCCCCCCAACAGCTTTTAGGTGTTTTAACAATTTTACTCAACCAATCATCTTCGCAACAGAATTTTTTCTCAATCATGTGAGTGCATTATTGCCTTGCTTTTGTGCGCTGCATTGAGCATACCTAAGTTTTAGTGTTTTTGATGCTTTCCATGAATTTATTATTATTATAGGCGTGAACGTGCAGCGTTGCTTTTGTATGTGCTGCATCCATAGGGTGTGCCAATGTAGACTGTGTGGGTGGGAGTGGGGGGTAAGCGATGGGGTAATGGGTGAATGTTGTATAGCAGTATGACATATATATATATTCATTTTACTTAACATCATAATTGTCACGAATGCTTGGATGTAATTTGCTGAGCTATGACATTCTTAATTAGTAGATTGAATGAACTTGTTCTAGTCACATAACATGTATCTTGTTATTTTAATGATCCTAACCATTGTTATGGTACTCTTAAATTTAATCTAGTTATGAGAAAGGCTCAGTTGTGTCTTTGCTGTGTTTTTTATTACTAATGTTTTAAGAATGTTGTTACTGCACTGTATTATGTAATTGCTTGTTGACTGTCTATGTATAGGTAAATGTAGAATGTTCTAGTCATGCCTCTACCTTTTAAGCACTGCCATTATAATCATGTATAGGCCGTGATATGTATAGTTTAAGACAACACTTAACTTGTGCTGTTATTAGATTATGTTGTGTGTGGGTGTGTGTGCGTGTGCTTTTTCTGCATGAATGTAAAATTATTAGTTATTATTGATGTGGGGTTTAGATTATGAATGTATTCGATTGGAATTTAGGGTTGCTGCTGTGTCATTAGAAATGAATGTGTCTCTGCTGATTGTGTATATAAAAAGGATATAATTATTGGCATTATTGCATGCTTCTTGCGAACGACGAGCCAAAGACAAATTTCTGTATGTGATGAACATCAGACAATAAAGTTATATTGTATTGTATTTCTACAATGTATTGATATTTATACAATAAATGTTTCTAGTACCTGTCCCACCAGTGTTAGAAAGCATGACTCGTTTGAATATGTCTCGTATTGGGTGCTCTTGTTTTATGGTGTATTAGTGCATGTTAACCCATTCTACCCCAACACCGAAATCCCCACATTTTGCTGTTGTCTTCTGAAGACTCTAGCGTAGCGCAGGACACAGATCGACCATGATAGTTCAAGGGTGATGCCAGAATAGCTTGGCGCCCATAGGCGCCAAGCTATTCTGGCATCACCCTTGAACTATCATGGTCGATCTTTATCTTGCTGTGGTGTGTCCGGGGTAGAATGAGTTAAGCAGAGAACATTAGAGGAACAACACACCAAAATGAAAGACAGAATTAAAATATATATAATGTATTCTTCCAACACCATTCCAACTGTAACATACAAGTTTACAACATAGCTACAACATAAACTATTGTTAACACACAATGAATCTAAATATGAACGTGCAGTATTAGAGCCAGAACAGTTCGCTTTAGTCAATTTTAATTAAGAGAACCGAAACTTTTACCACCCAAAAAAATTATAAGTTATATGAACATAAAAGCAAATAATATACCTCTGATTTTCACTGAAAAGTGCTTGTGGTCTAAATAATTAGCAGTCTGCTTACTGTGCGACAAATGACACAAATGCTTTCACTGTTAGGCCAAATAAAAACAAAATATTGTATTAAGGGTGACATGACCACCCCTCCCCCTCAAAAAATAAGAAGCGTTGGTCGGTTTATTATTTTATTTATAATTCATACTTCATTACTTCCCTTTGTTTTGGAATGGCAAAAAAATGAGTAATTCTTTTGATGTTTGATAAGAAATCAAAAAACGTCATGGTTGCTCAAATTCAACTTATGGCACTGATCAAAGACTCATGCAAGGTGTCGCTCACTATAACGGAGTCCGTCTTCAGAGATTTTTTCGAAGTTTTCCAGTTGTAGTTTCAGCGTAGCAGCTTGCTTGCGAATGGTCTTGAACGCTTGCTTCAGCTTTTTGTGTGACACTGACACCAATGGATTGTTGTTTAGAATTGGCGTCTTTTCGTTTGCATGTGCTCTTGCCTGTTTTCGCAGTAGTAAGTTCTTTACTTCAAGGCAGTCGTTACAGATCTTGGAGGATTCTTTCACCAGCAAATGACAGGTACTTGATCGAGCAGTAGAAGAATGTGTTATAGAAGAAGTCTCTGAGACATAGAGTACATGTCTGTAATATAGATCCTGTCCAGTTGGGAGCTCGGCAAATTTCTGCAGGGCATGGTCCACTACACCTGGACATACATGCAGACCAATCAAAGCTGTTAGATGTTTAGAGAGGTGAGTTGATTCAATATTGGCCGTCAGGTGGGGTGCTTGCAGTCCAAAAACAGAAACCACTGCGGATAGATCTGGGGTGATGCTAACTTGCAGATGTCCAATACCAGTTGGCGTTAGTGAAACAGCTACAACTTGGGCATCGGAGTGCAGAACTACACACCATGGAGCTTGCAATTTTGATGCAGCTTTTCTAACATCACTGAAGTTATTGTAGACAACCTTGACAGGCACCAGAGGTGGTTCACGTGCTACCTGAAATACACACAAAGAAATTCAGGTATCAGAGTAATCCCTTTAAAAAGTGTGAAGTTGTATTATGATGCATAATGTTACCAAATAGATAACAATAATATTCTATTATATCATTATTATTATTATAACAGGTTTTGCCAATAAACAAAAATTACATCCCCACCCCATAGCATCCTTTTATGCACAAGAGACATAATTGCTGTCTGCGAAAAGTGTACTGCCAATAAAACAAATTTGCCTTCATGTGACAGTACAAAGAAATTCAGTCATCTTGACCCTGTGGCCATGACCTGGGTGACAAACGTTGTCGTGGCCACTTCAAGTGAAATGTCCATGAAATCGGTCCAAAAGCACTGAGGATATGAGCACACTTTTGTTAAACAGTTTAGCCCCTACTGGCCTAGTCTGAATTATTGCACTGACAATACCACCTCATAAGGTCACTATACACCAAATTTTAAATTTGACCTCAATCCAATGGAAATATATTTTATATAAACATGTGACATTTCCATGTAATTGTGTGACCCCTTTAAACAGAGTTATGCGCACTGCACATGCCCTGGGAAAGTTACAGGACTATCCTCTTAATATAGTCATAAATTAATTTTATTGCAATTTGATCATAAACCCTGGAGAAATCAATGCCAAAGGCAAAACCAGATTTATGCCACAATGGAGAAATGAATGCCCAAGTCTAAAGTACAAAATCGACATAACTGCATGGGCAAGTGCACAACTGTTCATCGGATATGGATCTACTGCTCCATGGGATGTTATCAAATGTCATACAACACTGTCAACAGGATTTTATAAGATAAATAGACACTTACAGGTTCTTTTCTTGGAGGAGGTTGCCTTGTGACAATGGACTTGAAAAGTATACACTCTGTTGGAAGGCTCCCGGGTAGAAGATACCGTTTTTTCCCACCAGGACCTACAGCAACATAATACCAGAAAAATAAGAAATTTGCAAAGACACAAATTATATAGTGATCAACCATAAACAAAATTGACAGTTAATTATACTCCTGTGATTTCTATTCCGTTCTATCGTTCCTCTGCATGAAGTAGCAAACCGAATAAGACTCAGAACTGAATACTTACTGAAAGTGAAAGTACACACGTGTGCTACTGGGGAGTACTGCTACTTTTGCTTACGATATTAACATCATGCAAGAGTCCCGAATAAATCGCAGGATAAAACTTTTGTATAGTGAATTGAACTTAATATGATTAGAACGAGCTTATATTCTAGGTAAATAATACTTACCCAACTTCACGCATTCCTGTCGAAAGTGTCTAGAACAAATCTTTGCAGTGTCTTTGTTAAAATTGCTGTCTGCACGATTCACGGCGTGAACAAGCTCTCTCTCCCACTTCAAGTCCTTTGGTTGGCGAATGGAGAAAAACGACAGCCCCTTGTGCTTTCCGTTGCATGCACCACAGCCCACAATCGTACAACTTGCACCAGGCATAATGCAAGACAAAAGACACTTTACAAACTGCACCACTAACCAAAATCATAGAAACAATCCACGTGAAAAGCTCTCCGATGTACTGAACCGGAATAATGAGTTGACTGATGCGCAAGAATAGTTGCGCGACGAGTGCAGAGACCGGAAGCAGGAGAGAGAGCGGTCCGGTTATTTATGGTCTATGGTAACAAGAAGTATCCCTTTTGGGACAATAAATATCTTGACTTGAATCATGTCCTTGTATTATTACCGATGAGACAAGTCCCTTTTTATGCGAGCTGTCCTCGCTGTCAAGGGTATCTACTTGTCTTGTCGTTGACTGACCTGATTCTGATATTGAAATATCTCCTATTGAAAAGGCCTCTCAGATTTGCCAATGCGTCAGTGAGCTCTGTAAGCGGCACAGTGCATACGCGTCACTGGTTTCTGAAACGTCATTTGTCATTCCAGACCAAAAAGGTGACTGCCAAGCGTGTAATATGCAAAGAAGTACCCAACGGAGAAAGAAACACGCTTAGAAAAGACGGGTACAACACAATTGTGTTGTACCCGTCTTTTCTAAGCGTGTTTCTTTCTCCGTTGGGTACTTCTTTGTCATTTGTCATGACGTAATTTTAGTTTTTATATTTTACGTGATATGTGTTCAACTTTGCCTTCTAAACTTGAGATAAATGGTGACTAAACTAGAATTTCAAGGTACAATTTTAGTCTTGCTATAATTTGTGTGAAGTGAGTTTGACTGTACCTAGATACATAATTGTCTACTGTACACGCACATGATCTTCTGACAGCGCGTCGGTGTGTGTGTGTGTGTGTGTGTGTGTGTGTGTGTGTGTGTGTGTGTGTGTGTGTGTGTGTCTGTGCGCGCGCGTACGGGCGTGTGTGTGTGTGTGTGTGTGTGTGTGTGTGTGTGTGTGTGTGTGTGTGTGTGTGTGTGTGTGTGAGAGAGAGAGAGAAGAGAAGAGAGTTAGTTGGGTTTAACACCGAGCAGGCGACTAAGGCCATCTAACGGCGGGAGAGAGAGAGAGAGAGCCATATCTAGAGTATTGCGTCGATATCTGCATGGTGATGAAATATCTGCTTTTATGTCACCGTCACTGTCTGAATTTCTCCAGAAGTCGAGGTTTTTTACTTTTTAATTTTGTTCTGAATAGAATTAATTTTTACTATTAAAAAAAGTTCAAAAGATACAAAGCTGGCTAACAAAATCATCATGTGTCTTTCTCCAATCTTGCTATGTCCTAAATTTCAAGTGAATATGACAAAAAAATACGGACCTAATGTGGTACAACCGACTTTCTATAAACGGTCTTTTAACCCTTCAACTATGATGAGACACACAATTTTAGTATGCTCGGAGGCTTTCCTATGCACCTCTTGGACAAAGTACTTCGCCATGTTTCAAGCTTATACGCGGCATCGGAGATTCTCGTGTTTACATACATACGCGCGCGCACACATGTATACACACATACGGCGTCCGTTTCCCGCCAAAAGTACGTTTTGCAGCCAAGTTAGCGTAACAAGACATGACGTAATTTTATCTGGTTACTTTAGTTGTCAGACCTGCCGCCTTTGTCGTCATGGGCATTCTTTTAAATTTGCTTCACCGCGACCCATCATAAAAAGTCCCTTCTATCTGATAAATACTGAGAAGAGATTTAAAGAGAGACACTGAGAGAGGAGGTACACTGTCCGACAGACAACAATCATCCTCGTGAATTTAGTCGGATATTAGTGTAAGTAACACTTTTTCTCCCTCCCCCCCCCCCCCCCCACCCCACCAAAAAAAAAAAAAAAAAAAAAAAAAAAAAAAGTATATCAAAACTTCATTCTCAAGGAGAATATTGCAGGAAAACGTGCCGGGTTCACGAGCACTGCAAACGCACTCTATACCATGAACGTCCAAACAAGACCGCGTGCTTTTTGCAATGAAGAACTTGCAGTATGACATCACATTGTGCTTTGACGCAAACATATGAAAAATTAGGCCTTCCGGTCTAAAAGCACAAGAAGGGATCTCAGTTTTATTGCAGGCACTGAGGTGAGTTTGTCATTTGTAAAGATTATGCCTTGGCTTTAGAGAAGGCTGGTGTACGTATTGCTAGTTCATGTTCTATGCTTCCCAGTCTGACCTATGATCAAAAGGTTGATCATTATTGTCGTAGTACAAAGAGTGCATAGCGGTAGTTCTATAGAAATAATACTTGAGACAAGGTAGAAAGAGAGAGGAAGTGCACTGCTCATATGTTGCAGAAGGGTCATTTTGGGCGAGCGATTGAACATGTCAGCCACCAAGAAACGTTGATGGAAAAGCGGATACCCGCAAATACGTAAAGTGACTGGGTATTATCGCACAATGACGGGAATAAAATAAATTAAATTGTCTGACTTCTTTCTGACACCCTACACAAAAGAAAACATATATTTGTGTGTAGAGTGGCACAAATTAGATAATTAATTTAGTTTATTCCAATCACTGTTCGTTGGAACATCAGTCATTGATCATGACTTCTGCATTGCAAAGTAACTTCAACAGGGAAAATCAGTACTGGGGCTGTGTTTTAGTGCCATGCTCGATGATACTTCAGGTTCAGCGCTAACAGCTGGGGAAAAAAATTACCGAAACTGCGATACCGGCCACAAACCTAATTTCAATAATTATGAGTACGTCAAAACTGACCGGCATTCATGTGAACCACACTGATTACCCCCATCGTTTGCGCTACGCACGTGTGTAGTGGAACGAGGGATTTAACCAGTGCAGAAATGGGCTCGACCTGACCCCATCTTGAGGTCTTGTCCCACCCGCCATTCCCTCACTTCTCTCTTCCCAAGGACGCCCGTTTACTATATGTAATGTTGAAATCAATGGACTTTATCGGCGCTGTTAGCGCTGGCAAATCCGCCGAGGCTCCACCATTAAACGCTGTTCGTATATATCAATAATGAATAAACGACCAGATGAAGATGTAATTTTGGACCGTCACGGTGGCCTCGCAAACTTAAATTCATTCAAGGCGCCCGCATCAGTAGCTTCCGGCAAAGCTATACTACATTTTGGCAGCTCATGAACTGGTTTATGTGGGGTACCTTGAATGAGTTAATTGCAGCCTACACATTATTGCTGTTGTTGAAATTATTTTTAATTCTTAAACCCAGCCTACAGGGTTGTACTGAATATGCCTCATGCCCTTCGAAACAACGAGCCTTATGGATTTCAAAGTGCATGTGATCCGATTTTCCGTCCAGTTTATTTATTAAGCCGTGAAAAAAGAGAAAATAAAAGTTGCATGCCGGTACGAAAATCGGTACCGGTATTTTTACGGTACTTACGTTTTTATGTCGCAGTATTTTCATTCAGTATGTCGGCAACCGCAAATGTCACTGTGTCACAATTCAACGAGTGAAAGTACTTGTATAATGTGTGGATCAGGTTCGCACTTGCTCGACGGTTGGTTTGGGTGGGTGGGTGGCTGGTTGGTTAAGTGGATGGGTGGGTGGGTGGGTGGGTGATTGGCACGGTTATCATATTTTTCTACATACCAGCGCGATGCACGGATATGAATGATTACTCGCAGTGTCTCCACTTTACAGGATGACCAGGTGACCCGGTATTTGCAGCCGGGCAAAGACGGAAAGCGGAAGTGGTGTATAGATACTTTTGGCAGTTTAGTGCAGAGTATGCCTAAAGTCAGACATGCTCCGTCTGTGTGTGTGTGTGTGTGTGTGTGTGTTCCGGTGTGCGTGTGTGGGTGTGTGTGTGTGTGTGTGAGAGAGAGAGAGAGAGAGAGAGAGAGAGAGAGAGAGAGAGAGAGAGAGAGAGAGAGATTAAATGAAATGAAACTTTATTTTCCAAGGATAAAAGTGCGCAGACCTTTTTTCATTCTTGTCCTTGCAACAAATTACATGAAAACACACACACACACACACACACACACACACACACACACACACACACACACACACACACACACACACACACACACACGCGCGCGCGCGCGCGCGCGCGCACGTTTGCAAAAACATACACACACACACACACACACGCTCGCACACACGCACACACACGGAAGTGCGTAAATCAGACGTAGGTCGGCAGACCGCCGTTACGTCTCAAACATTGGATTAAAAGCCCGGATAAACGTGATATCGTGATGTATGCCCGGGGCCTTTGACCAACGCCCGCGTCAGACAAAGCACAGTCCCGACCCACGTCTGTATATATATATATATATATATATATATATATAGAGAGAGAGAGAGAGAGAGAGAGAGAGAGAGAGAGAGAGAGAGAGAGAGAGAGAGAGAGAGAGAGAGAGAGAGAGAGAGAGAAAGAGAGAGAGAGAGAGAGAGAGAGAGAGAGAGAGAGAGAGAGAGAGAGAGAGAGAAAGAGAGAGAGAGAGCCCGAGAGAGAGAGAGAGATGATGATGATGATGATGATGATGATACTTTATTTGCCAACGGTAAAGGTTTGTACTGAAAACAATTGTCAATTTGCAAACTTGCCGTTGCTACAAACAATCAGTAAAAATGGATATTACTTAGTATATATATATGGCTAGAAACTATGTACACACACGCAAACACCGGCCCCCCTCGCCCCTCCCCCACACACACACAACACACACACACACACACACACACACACACACACACACACACACACACACACACACACACACACACACACACATTCACACATTCAGACGTAAGTGTACACATTTACATTTGCATTTAAGTACATACAAGATAAAATCATGAAAAATTAAAAGGGATACATGTGCATTTGCGAGCTCACAAAAAAGTGAAAACCCTGTGTATTAGATGTACACACACTGTGCTACAGTATGTATATTAAGGGCGAGCACAAACATACCACCAACAATTAAAATATAACAGATATCGTTGACGAACATTGTTCAGCGCAAAAGGTGACTGATTACGTTTAATACGTAACAAGAAGACGTGAACATAATAGGTTACCTATTATGATTCAGTAGGTGCGTGTGTAGTTTTCCTTTAAAATGTTTAAGTGAATCACTCGCCTTGATAATAGCAGAAAGTGAGTTCCATAATGTCAGTTGGTTCTGAGAAAAAAAGCGTGTCTTATAGAGATATATACGGGACAACGGTAGTGGTAGGATGCCATTTCTCGAGGTTCTTTCGCGCGTAGTTCGAGTCGTTTTGTGCGTCAGGTACTCTGGAATGTTATTGTACAGGGTTTTGTGCATAAGCACACATTTGTTATAAACAACTTGTTCATGAAGACTAAGAATATAAAGCTTTTTCATTTTTTCCGTGTTTGGAGCAGATCCAGGCTGTATGATTTTGACAGCTCTATTAGACAGCGAGTTTAGTCTGATTATGTGTACATCGCCACATTCATCCCAGACAGTGGAGATACAGTCAATATGAGATTTTATGTGCGCGTTAAAGAATAGCTTACAGCTGTGCTTGTCGGTTATGTGGGGCTCAGTCGAGAAAGCAGAAAAACTTCATGTTTTTGGAAATAGTTTTACATAGCGCATTTATGTGGGCCTCCCAGCTTAGCTGTTGGTCGACACATATTCCTAAAAACTTTAGATTGCTAACTTGCTCAATTGGTTCATTTGTATCTGAAGTTTCGAAGAGGAAGGCCGAAGTTGATGTTTCTGGCGCGTAGTTATGAGCAAAGATTTTGTTTTTAATGGATGCAGGATCATATGGTTCTCAATGCACCATTATGTTATTTCATCTAAACTGGTTTGTAACTTGCTACTTATGTCAGTAGTAGTCTTACCTGCCGCATGGAGACTAGTGTCATCGGCAAACAAGTCGCAGTTGACATAGGATGAGGTGACATATAGGGAAAGGTCATTAAAATTATAAATAGTAAGAAAAGTAGTGGGCCTAGAATAGATCCTTGCGGCACTCCATATTTAATATTTCCCCGGAGAGAAAGGTTTCCATTGACACATACTTTTTGTTCTCTATTTTGGAGGTAGGAATTGCAAAGGGAAACATTATTACTTACATGATAACATTCAAGCCTTTTTAAGAGAATATTATAATCTACTAAGTCATATTCTTTTTTTTTAAGATCTAGGAATAACGCCCCAGATATCATGTTTTTGTTAATGGAAAATAGCTAGTTATCAACAATACGTTTAAGCGCTGTTTGACAAGAGGGGTTTGGTCTAAAGCACGACTGGTGTGCATTTAACAATTTGTTAGTTTCAAGAAAACCAAGAAGATGCTTGTGAATATGTTTTTCAAGAGGTTTTGACAGGACTGGAAGTAACGAGATAGGTCTATAATTATTAATGTCATTTAATTGTTTAGTTTTAGGTATCGGCACTACGTTTGCTTCTTTTTAAGCTGAGGAGAAGACATTTTTCTCAATAGAGAGATTGTATAATTATATATACACCTTATATATACACATTCGACTGTGTATGGTAACGACATTTTGAGCGTTATCTCATCAATATTATCCAGCCCCTTTGATCGCGTCGATGGCATATTTGAAATATACCTGCCAACATCTGCAACTGTCATATACGGAATAGTAAACTTTCCGCTGGTATGTTTGCCTCACAGTGCATTTTCAGACGATCGGATACTTCAACCTGACTGCTTACATTTGCGCCTGCCGATTGAGTCAATGTTTCCGCAGCTGTTAGAAAGGTATTTAAGTTGTCTGCTTTAAAATCGGAAGGAATTTCTGCGACAGTCTTTCATTTTGTTATAAGATTTATTGCTCTCCAAATAAAAGCAGTATCATGTTTTTCAGACAACATTTAATTAAAGTACGCTTTTTTGGCTGCTCTAACCAGGTATTTAGCTTGATTCCGTTGCTTTTTATGCTGATCGATTTTTTTTTAAAAATCCTTTTTGAACTTATCCTTATAAGTCATAGCGCGTTTAATTTCAACTGTAAGCCATGGTGGAACAGTGTTGGGTTTGACACGTTTTTCTCGAATTGGTGCATGCATTTTCAGGACCCCGAGAAAACGCTTTAACCAACAAGACAAGGCAACCTCGGGGCAAGTACACCTCATGGAATGGAGTATTTTGGAGATAGCCGATAAATTTATCCTTGTCGAAGTTTTTAAATGAACGATATTTTATTGTAGTATGATGTCGCCGTTTTTGTTTTTCAAGCCTTGTTGATACTAAGCAGCACACTAAGCTATGATCGCTAATTGCAAGGGATGTCACTGATACGTTCAATATTTTCTCTGTACTAGTGGTATAGATATGATCAATAAGTGTCAAAGACGTGGAAGTAATTCTTGTAGGATTATTCACAACTTGTTTTAAACCAAACAGCGACGTTGTTGTTTTCCATGATGCATGAGTGCCCTTAGTGTTTAAAAGGTCGATATTAAAATCACCTAAGAGAAATATATCACCCTTCCTGCGACTTGCCTTATCCATCATTTCTGTAAAATCATCATACCAGTCCCAGTTGGCAGCTGGGTTTCTGTAGCTAAAACGAAAAAGCGCTGGGGCGGATTTTGGTGTTTTAAGTTCAACCCACAAAATTTCTATTTTGTCCGACTCAAGATCCGGACGCCTCTGAAAAACATGTGATATTGTGTCGTGGATGTAAACGGCTATCCCTGTGTGTTGTGGAAATCAGGCATCCCTACGAAGTACTGAATAATTTAGAATTAATAGTAGAGTGTCATCAACGTTATTTTTCAGTCTAGATTCAGTTACACCAAATACATGGAATGGAGTAGACTGACTTAAGTAAACACACAGGTCAGGTACCTTATTTAGAAGGTGGTACACATTTAGGTGACCCAACCTAGTAGAAGCATAGCTAGAGTTCGAGTCACTGACTGGCATATTGTTTGCCAGTGTCATGTAGTTAAATGGTAAGACTCTATGAGCAGTTCGCCGCACAAAGTAAAATATATGGAGACAAGTAAAAGTCCGCACACCAAGGTCTGCGCAAAGTATGGAACACAAAAGTTTATATTGGTGCTGAATAAGTCACAATTGTCCTGGTTCAGGTGTCCAAGTGATTCACAGTTCATATAAAACTGAAAATACGCGTAAGAAAAGGGGCAAAGGGAAAATAATGGCAAACACAATAGCAGAAACTGCTATTACTATAAAGGGAATAGTGTGATCAATTTATTTACTCTCAAAAATAATCCCGATCTATTCACTTTCAGTTCAGGCGATTCGCTACCAGCAGAGGGAAAATTAAATGACTATACTCAGACACTATACTTCGGCATTGGTCGAATACTGACTGTCAAAAGACACGCGGCTAGGGTCCGGCGCGTGGCATGATCCTCTGAAGCACATGAAAGAAAGCAAAGCTGCCCAGTCACTGTCAACAGGATGAAATGACGCCCAACAGAAGGCAAGGGAGGAGTGGGGCTGAGGGAGGGTAGGGGAAAAGGTACGGCGGGTACGGGTACACCGGCCGCTTGTCGAATACAAATAACGGGAAGCCCGCAGGTGGTGCGAAATGCGCCCGCGCCTGTTCCGCTCATGTTCCTTTGAGGTATCGCTGGACTTGCCGATGGGATTGAGGGCGCCTGGGATTGTTACCGCTGAGTGTCCCGACATGGGGCTGGATGTACTGGAAGGATGGCGGGTGAAAACTGCTCGAGTTTATACGAGAGCCGCGAGAGTCACTCACCTGACTTTGCCACCATTCCTGGGTTGCTTGTTTTGGCGAGGGTGCTCATGTCTTTCATTGTAGCGGGTCAAAATTGCTGGATGTACGGCCAGAGTATTCACGTTTGATATTGACCGCAAGTCCGCTAGTACCTCCGCCTGCTGGGGTGGATGTCGTTTTTATACCACCCGCGGCTCTTCAGTTGAGAGAGAGAGAGAGAGAGAGAGAGAGAGAGAGAGAGAGAGAGGGGGGGGGAGAGAGAGAGGGAGAGAGAGAGAGAGAGAGAGAGAGAGAGAGAGAGAGAGAGAGAGAGAGAGAGAGAGAGAGATGATGATGATGATGATAATAATAATAAGGAAGATTTATAAGGCGCCTATACATGTTAAGATGCTCTAGTCGCCGTACATATAAACAAAGAAAATATTACACAAAATGTGACAAAGCCACATGTACAACAAACAGAAAATGACTAATTACATGAACACTGATAATCAAGAAGCCACATGCACAATTACACACATTATGATAATGATGAAACTTTATTTATCAACGGTAAAAAGTTTTGACAGTAACAAATCGTCATTTTACAAACTTGCCGTTGCTAACATCTACAACATAAAATAGGTTTATAATAATAATAATAATAATAATAATAATAATAATAATAATAATAATAATAATAATAATAATAATAATAATAATAATAATAATAAAGCCATTATATTTACACACAATATTTCATGCAACAATAAGTTTTTAAAAAATAGAAACAAAATAATAATAAAATTTAAAAATATATATATACACAGAATAATAGTAACACTCAACATTCATCTTATACCACACACACACACACACACACACACACACACACAAACACACACACACACACACACACACACACACACACACACACACACACACACACACGAGAGAGAGAGATCGAGAGAGAGAGAGAGAGAGAGAGAGAGAGAGAGAGAGAGAGAGAGAGAGAGAGAGAGAGAGAGAGAGAGAGAGAGAGAGAGAGAGACTCACTGAGCAGTGAGAAAAAGTTTTTTCATATGTGGTGGGTTGCTTTTGTCATAACTTTTATTTTAACTGTTTTCTCTCCATGTACTCCTTTGTTCCTTGACTTTTGTTTTATGACAGCTCTCCCCAAATAAACAACTGGAGATGCACTAAGTTGATCATGTTCAGTATAAAAATTTATGCCGGAAAGGAAGGATGAAAGTGCTTCGTGGTTGAACAAATCACGACAAGCGTCAAACTTAACCATTTGTGTGATATGAGACGGAATGCCAATAATATGTTAACGGTAGTAGTTTCAGGCGCGGATCAGTTACCTGGGGGGGGGGGGCAACATTTTATTTGGGATCTTCAACCTGACACAAAAGGCCTCTGCGGCGCTAGACCATCCATCAGCGGCCGAAAAATTAAACAACTGTGTGTGTGAGGGGGGAGGGGGGAGGGGGCTGGGGCGGGGCGTTCGTGTCAAAACTCTTACTACTCCCCAAAATATCTAACAACTGGGGGGGGGGGGGGGGGGGGGAGCGTGTGTGTGTGTGTCGCAAAACTAGCCAGAATATCAAACAGGAACGGGGGGGGGGGGGGGGGGGGGGATGGGGGTGTCCAAACACCCCAAAAAGAGACTTTGTTATAGCATTTAAAATAATTTTGGGTCGGGGGGGGGGGGGGTCCGGAACCCCTGAACCCCCCTCCCACCCTTCCTTAGATTCACTTTGGGTTTAAACGTACAGTAGCTGCAGGCGGTGCCTAATTAGGCTGGCGCTTTCCCTTGCCGCACCAAGTTCATCTGGTCCTACCCATCAGATATCCGCATTGGCGATACTGAGCTGCAAGTATTTGTCAGGGCCGAAGAAAGTGAAATTGCTTTTTGTTGAATACATACATATGAATATTTCAGGGCCAAAAGACATGGAGAAGCCATGTGGGCCTTCGAAACCTGGATTGGATGATGAGGGTGAAGACAAGGACTGGACACCACAGTTCCCTACATTAACCTGCAGCTCTTATGTGAGTCGAACACTGATTGTCTCCCTCGATTCGGTACCGCTGATTACCTGTAGCGAATCGCAAGTGTCAACAAGTGTGATGTGAGCTCATACATTAGACTTTGTTTGCATGTTGTACTAGGGCCAGATGGCATCTCTAATCAAAACTGCCTGACAATACTCTAAATGCGCATTTAAACATATATACTAATGTATATATGTCGGGCGAACGGCTTTAAAAAATGTGTAAGATTTCTTTCAAATGCCATAGCAGAACAATTACCAAAAATGAATGTCATTCAACGGATGTGTTGTTATCGGATCGAGACATGTTCTATTAAAACGTTAAGTGTAAGCATTTCGCGCTTTTAATTATGTTTAGTGCGTAGTGCAATGTTTATGTTTCATACAAATCCCAGGTAAGAGCAGGTAAGGGGTGTGATCCATATGTACAATCAGACCCCACCTAGCCTGCACAAAAATTATTTTCCTCTGACAAGAGGTGGTAGGACCCAGGCTTAAAACGGAATGACAATGAAAGCTCAAGAGTAGTGGTTTAAAAGTACAATGCATAATTAGGTTTGTGCTTTCAGTCTTAGGCCAAGCTCCAAGTCAGTCAAGTTAATGGTAGTACCATTAAATATTCGCTTTGTCGAAAGCTGCAAGGGTTTTTCAGGGCGTCCTGTTTGACGAGGTAATTATCTGAAGGGGTATGATCTATATGTACAACCAGGCCTTACCTAGCATAAAAAGGATTTTCCTTCGACAAGAGGAGTTAGGACACAAGCTTACTCGATCGGGCCTCACATTTTTCTTGGGTTTGGTCTGTGCCAATTTTGTGTGACTTTTTTTGTTTGTTTTGTTATTCTCCACGTTTTGACAGTGTGATATGGATTGGCTGGTCCACGTCACAAATTTATGCAGCGGTGAATTTGCCCGCTCATCACGTGCATGACCCATCTTACGTCTGCATCAGGTCCACGGGGTATTTGTTAAGGAGGACGGCGCAGTCACAAACAACCAGATGGACCCTCGGAGAACGGTCGAGGTGACAGAGACCACTTTCTTTCGCCTCAAGGCAATAATCCGACGGGGATACATTGAAGCCGTAAGTAGATCGCATCCTTAAGTGAGCCCATGAAGATTTGTATCCTATGGGGCATAAATCATCATCAGCGAGCTCACACAATATCACTTCGTTGGCCATATGGATACAGCAGTAAATGGAGCTAACAAGACTGGGGCATTCTTAATATTTGGACAGGTTCACATTATTTATTTTATGTATCTTGAAACTGTACTTGGCCGACATATTTCATTATAAATTGTTGAGTTATATCAACATTTCATGAAATAATTATAAAATCAATTCGTGGATACACGCCCGCGCTAGGTTTTTCAGAAACGACGTAAAAGCATTCTAATTTAGTCAGCATACGCCGTCGAGGACGCGAAAAATACACGGTTTTAAATGTGACACTTACTTTGCAAGAATATATGACGTGACATATTTATCTGAAAGGAAAATATGTCCCGTTGTGTTCGATAACTCAATCGGCGACATTTCCAAGAAAAGGAGACATCTAAGATGTGGCTTTTGTTTGTTTCAGTGTGAGCTCAGCCGGCTGAAGGTTAGAACTAGGGCTGACAGGAAGCAGCAAACTAGTACATGTTTTCGTTAACAGAGATCACATAGGATTCTGAAGGTTTCTATTGAAACTATCAGGCATGCCTGGTGATAAAATGCCCACTTTTTATACAGACAATGTAAACACAACCCCAACAGAAGCAAGCGTCCCACATTTTTCAAAATCAGAATTGAAAGAAAATATGCAAAGAGGACTGGGAGGCAACTCTTTGAGAGGTTTTCCTGAGTTTTGCCGTCTTAACCCTTTTAACCCCACGGCCACATTATTCAAATTCTGGTGGTGTCCCCTAACGACTATGTACTAGTTGCAAGAGACGGATCGACTATAATAATTCAAGAGTATTGCCAGATTTGCTTGGCACCTTCAGGCGCCAAGCAGATCTGGCACTATTCTTGAATTATCATGGTCAATCCATCTCCTGCTGTAGGGTGTCGGGGCTAAATGGGTTAAACGATTCCGCAGATACACGTATACAGTTTTACGTCCACATGACACAAGTATGACTGCCATGTGTGTAAAACGCAATAAAATAACCAACACCCGTCCACTTTTCTGATTCAGTCTATCTTCTCTCCCACGTCTGCCTGTTCGTTCAAGGTGTACAGTGCCGAGATGCGCCAAACAGGAAAGATCTACGCCTTGAAGATGTATAACAAGATAGCGGCGCTCAAGGCCAATATGCAGAAAAACATTATCGTGGAACAAGAGGTGCTGTCCCTCAACAAGGAAAGGAAGTGCAATTTCATAGTCGGCTTTCATTCATCATTTCAGACCAAGGTGGGTTGCAATTAAACGTTAACTGTTTACTCTGCCCATCATACGTCCATCCATACATCTATGTATTTATCCATGATCATTTCATCAGTCCACCCAGCCATCCAGCCGTTTGTTATTATTTTGTTCCATTGCTTAAACATTGGTATGATAGCCATCTTGCAATAACCCAGTGCGCAAAGGCCAGCGGGCGGACGTCGGGCCGATGGCCTTTTGCGCATTGGGAAGCAACGGTGTTATTGTGTCCTGCTTGCAGAGCCATTTGTTTTTGGTGATGGAGTTTGTTGTGGGTGGCACTCTAGAAGGAAGACTCAGCGTGGTAGAAAAAGTTGCAGAGGCAGTGGCCTCGTAAGTATACTTTTTCTCACCTTCTCCAGAATCTCCTTCCCGTTACCTTCCTTAAAGAGAAAAAACGGAAAAAAAAAAAAAAAAAAAAAAAGGGGGGGGGGGGGGGAGGGGGCTAAAATCGTCAGTGATGCGTGATTGGCGGTTTATATTGTTCTCATGATTCGTGATTGCAGTTATTCATCCTCCTGATATTTTAAAAGAAAGGTTCGTCGTTAAACGTTCAAAGCAAAACCAAAATTTTGTGATCCGTGAAAACGTCCTGGTTATTTTGTTAAACGTGAAAGTCTGTTGCCATCCTTTAATTTTTAATCGGACATCTATAGTTTTCTTCCCCCTCCCCCCTCCGCGCCCCCCACACCACTCCCCTCCTCTACACACCCACCCTTTCCGACGTTTAATTTTCCGGTGAGCAGAAGAATGTTGCGTCTTCGCCCACATGAACATTCAGTCAGTCCCGGCATAGAGCCTATCACCCCCTCTAACCCCCACCCCCACCCCCACCCCTACCCCCACCCCCCACCCCGCGGTCAGAAATGTCATCGTTTCTTTCCATTGTGCCAGTTTCGAGGATTCGTCATTCGTGAATCGCAAAACTTGATTGATCGTCGTGAATCCGTGATGGTAACCCCACCACCACCACCACCACCACCACCTTCCCCACCCCAAGCCTCCAGTAGTCGAGTGTTGTTGGTTTTGTTTTTTTCCCCAAAATATGCATTCTCTCGATTTCTAGCGCTAGATATAGATCGATCAAGAGCTCAAGGGTAGTCCCTCATTTGCGTTGCGCGTGTAGAAGCGCAAAACTTCATAATAATAAAATGTAGACCAGATGTCTGTTAAACGTGTAACTGAAATGCAAATTGAAGAAAAAAAAAAAAAAAAAAACAAACAAACAAACAAAAAAAACCCAATCCAACCTCTTCTCCGGGACAATAGCAAAATATTTTACTAAAAAATGCTCTGTCCTTGTTCTTCCGAAACGTGTATCTTTCTTCGTTATTCGTAGTCATAATGACGATAAGGCATTATTAAGTAGTTCATAATTATAATATCGTATTATTTAGGTTTATACTATCAACTAACCGTTGATTATAATACTTGTGCATCTTCGTTACAACAGATAATGTCATTCTCGGACTGTTACAGGTTTTACATTGCCGAGATTGCTCTTGCCGTTTTCTTTCTGCACAACGAAGGTGTCATCATGAGGTTAGTAACTTGTAGTCTAATTATTTGACATATTGAGCCGAGAGGTCGAAATTCTGAAAAGTTGGGAGTTGTCTTCTGAAAACATATTACAGTTTAAGAGACCGGAGACGGATCGACCGTGATGGTTCCCGGCCAATGCCAGAATAGCTTGGCTTTTTGAGGCACCTTGGCACCACCCTTTCAAGGGTGGTGCTATGGTGCCTCAAAAAGCCAAGCTATTCTTGCGCCACCATTGAACTAAAGATGGTAGTATATCAGGGCTGAATGAGTCAGGAATGGCAGAGGTTTTGGGTGACCTTTTGCACACAGTACGGTGAACTGTTATTAACTCAATTGCATTTAGACAGTAACTAACCACGCGTGTTGCACAGAGATTTAAAGACTGCTAACGTTTTGGTGGGAGCTGACGGCCACATCCGTGTGTGTGACTTCGGGCTGGCCAAAACCGGCATGAAGAATAACCCCTTCACCAGCACTATGTGTGGGACCGCAAGGAATATGGCTCCTGAGGTAACCCAGTAAGCTAACTGTCCTCGGGCCGACACCTATAAATACCGGGGGAGGGGAGGGGGGGCGTGATGGGGGGGGGGGGACCCCCCCCCACCCCAGAGATAGGAATACTGACAGTTCTAAGACACCCCCTCTCTAATCTGCAGATTTATTATAACAACTAGCTATTCAGACAAACCAACTCCAACAAATACAATCAATACCTTTATTACCTAACTATTTTAGTTTCATTTCAGAAATTATTAAAGAATTATTTTTAATCTGCAGATTAGAGAAGTGGGTGAGTTAGAACTGTCAGTATTCCTATCTCTTGGGTAAAATTATCAAGTTACTATCTATGTTACTGTCTAGATGTTTCTAAGTAAATTACAAGTACTTAATAAGGTAATTTATAAACCAGCAAGTAACTTTGTAAGTACCTTTGAAGTTAGTTGGCGCAAGTAATTATAAGTGACTTTAAAAAGTTTTTATAAGTGTCTTAACATAAGATCTTGTAAGTTCTTGATGCAAGTCAGCAAGATACTCGGTCAGATTTCCCAAGTTACAAGGACAATAAAAAAACTTTTTTTTAGTAATAGTCTGGTGGTGGAGCTGATGGGGTTAAATAGTTAGGCGCAAGCGACATGTCATCTTTTTGCGAAGTGTAATGAAAAAATATAAATAATTAATGCTGACATTAACTTCTTTAAACAAAATTATTATATTACATTATAAAATGAATCAAGACGAATTGCTACTTCTAAGTGATATCTGTGCTGTAGAGAACAAAGACTTAGACTCTAAAAAACAAAGGCTTATCTCTGTTGTTGTTTCTGGAAAATCAAAAGCTTTTCTCGGTAAACAATACATGACAGAAGACATAGAATCCCTTACTGCTGATGAGCTAATTAAACTACATTCAAAATATGAAAATCACATTGCTTCACTAATGACACGTGATTTGAGTCGATCTCTTGTCTGCCTATACACAAAAGCAGTGAGTCACTTTTTACCTGTTGATAGTGAAAACCTTTTACATGATCTCGAAAGCAACCCCATAGTTTCAAGTTCGATTGGTAAATTAGCATGTGTCATGTTTTACAAGTTTGGGAATTACCTTGCGCCTGCTGTAACCTTACTTGTTACTAGTAGTCATATTGATTTTTCTAAAATAAATTTTAAATTAGAAGAAAATGGACGAGACGACTCCACAACAGAGCCATGTCTTGACACAGGTTCAAACAGTGACTAAGACTAAAAGCCCAGGTAGAATAGAGGCTGGAAAAAGATTAGCTGAATATAACAGACAAAAGAAATTACAGCTTCAAGCATTAACAGAAAAGACTGACACACCATCAACAGCACCAGTGTCACTACCGTCACACCCCCCACAAAGTGAGAGACAAACAACTAAACCTGAAACTACAAAATATATAGTTGCTGGATTTGTTGTCGGATTTGGTTACGTAGGTTACCAATTATATAAAAAATACAAACCAAACACTCAAACAGTGTCCAAAAAATCAAACACTCCAAAAATAAAAGAAGTAGTCGCCACATTACCAGCAGTTCCAAAACCTTTGGACCCATTTTACATGCAGTAAATAAATTTATTATTTTAATTTTTATGGTATAAGAAAATGAGCGACACAAAGAACTTAATGAACCTTGTCTATCACTCCGCTGTAATAAGTGGACTAGCAGTAGCATATTCTATGCTTGGAAAAAGTCTTCTCAAAATGAAATCAGCAGACCTTAGTAAATTAGACTTTGAAGACAGTGCTAAGCTAGTAGTTGTTATAACAGCATCGATTGCAACAAAAGATTTTCTAGTCAAGCAAGGAATTATTCCAGAAAATATTTCTATGTAAATAAAAATATGGCAACTATAGCTGTTATGATTGGCGGTGCAGTTATTAACGCATTGGCATTTAGTGGGTCAAACTATTTCTTTTCAAAAGTGAGTAAAGAAGAATCAGCAGAAGAAATGAAGCGCCACAATGAGGCGTCTGAAAAACTAGCTCAAGCTCAACAAGATTATGAGAATCAAAGAATTGAGAAACTTGATTTTATTAATGAAAAACTAAAACTTGAGGGTCACGCACAGCATACATTTTCAAACGTCGATGACGCGATCAAAGAATACTATCTTGTTACTGGTGAAGACATATCTATTCCACAACCAAAACTTAGTGACTACTACCAACCAAGCCTAGAACAAAGAAATGGAGAAATAATATTTGTTTTAGTAGGAATGACATTAGTATATTTTACAGGAGTTTATATTGCTAGAAAAAATGGCAGACGCTAAACTATCAAAAATATATTACTCTCCAATTGGCTACTGGAAAGGGAATACTGCAGTAAAAAAATTACATGCTGCTGTGGGTGGAGATGTTAACCAAATAAAACAGTGGCTTAAAAAACAGGCAATTTGGCAAATATATCTTCCTGCTCCAAGAAAAATAACAAGGCCTCATTTTGAAAACACATCACCTAATGACACACACCAAATGGACCTCCTGTTTCTTCCGCATGACACAATAAGAAAGAAACGATACAAGTATGCATTAACTGTTGTTGACATAGCTTCAAGGTATAAGGATGCAGAACCCATAACTGACAAAAAAGCTGTAACAGTGGCCACTGCATTATCAAAAATATATAGTCGAGGTCCTTTAAAATACCCTAGGCTTGTGCAGGTTGATGATGGGAGTGAATTTAAAGGCGCTGTTAATCAGTTATTTGCAAAGCATGGAGTGCTAGTGTGGCGAGGCATACCAGGCTTGCATAGATCACAGGCAATTGTTGAAAACTTTAACAAGCAATTATCGGAGAGACTTTTTAGCTATCAGTATTCTAAGGAACTCATGCATGACGCACGTAACACTGAGTGGGTTAAAAGATTACCTTCTGTGATAAAAGCAATGAATAATGATGGTCACCCTAAACCTGTTGATTCTATTAAATTGAAAACAATACCGTCAGAAATAAAAGCAATAACACCTCCAGACACTAACTTATTTACAAAACAGGTGAGATATTTGTATCAACCTGGTGAGGCTGAAAATGACGTTAGACGTAGGGCAACTGATCCAATTTGGTCTACATCTGTTCATAATATAAAAAAAATAGTTCCTTCAGCTAATGCAACAATATATTACCTATATGAGCCTGCACCAAAGAGGGCATTTGTTAGAGAAGAATTACAGATTATTCCCACAGACACTGTTACTCATTTTTAACAATTTCAATTCATCAATTAGTTCATCAAACAGTTCATCAGCTATTTTTTCAGATAACTTGAGCCTGTAATGACCTGGTGCATAAGCTTTTTCCTTAGTGTGAAACACTCTTTTTGTATCCCCAACTGCCAGAGACTTTTTATATGTTTGAATCATTTCAATATTATGTTTGTTTGATCTTAGTGTCTTGTTTGGATAATCAGGCATTAATGCACCATCTAACACTTGCTTGTAATGTTCATGACGAATGTCTTTATTTTTTATTGCTGTTTTTTTTAATTCCTTTGGCTTTCGACTGACTACCTTTCTGGTGCAGTATAGAATACATTTTTGACCTCAGTCCAACATACTCAACTATAGGCACACCATTCAGTTCATCTTTAAACTTACCAGGCACTTTCTTGTTTTGTGTGCTAAACAGTGGGTGATCTTTAGGGTAGTCAGACGTGTCATACATGTGTAACTCTGTTTTCATGTCTTCATAAAAGTCTTCAGTACACACATCAATGATCATAGAGTCAGTGTCAGTGTATAACAATCGACACTCAGGATACTTTGGTTTAAAGTAATCATAGTAGAATTCAAGCATCAACAGTTTTGATAACTCCAGAATAGCCATACCTATAAATACTGGCTTGTCCAGTTTAACAATCTTTTTTTTGAGTGACACTGCATACAATGATGAATGAAATTCTTTATACCCCGTGTACTGTGGCTTACTTGTAAGTTTAATTGCACCCGATTCAGTTGTAACCAGTCTCACATCTTTTCTGTGATGAGGATTTTCCATAGTCTTACCAAAACAGGCATTGTTCATAAGCTTAAAGAAGTCTTTGTCAAATGCAGTGTTACCATCTCTCGCACGCAATGTTGTGTTTTTCATTATGTAATCTTTCATGAAAGCACTTTGTTCAAATTGAATTCCTCTGTGAACTTTCTTTAGTACTAACCCATGTCTGATGTAAAACTGTAATAATCGATAGTGACAAACGTAATTAAATTTGTCATTTAGATTTGGTACAAGTTTGGTGTCTTCTTTTTTTCCCGTCAAACTCATTTTCTCAACTGCTAATGGATAATCATTATGGTAATCATGTAGATGATGTGGGTACTCCAGGTCTACTTCAAAGATCCAACCCTTTTCATCATTTTGACCTCGAGCCATAATATATTTTGTTAATTTTTTTATGCCATACTGTGACAAATCATACAAACAAAAGTTTTTTAATGGCAACAATTCACACATTGCAAATCCATACAAATTATTAGCATCCAAGTACGTAATAAATGACCTTGACTTTGAGGGGTCAAAGTCATCAAGATATTTGTTGTTGGCCTTGCCATAATTGTTTGCTGCTAGACTAATGCCTCCCCTCAATCCACGTTCTACCATTTCACCCATTATAGGATCATATAACAAGTCTATAGTTATCTTACTAGATTTTAAAAATGCATCCCATGTCATGCCAGGACTAGTTATGTAACAGGCGGGGTCAAGATTGTAATGTAACAAACCCTTTTCACGATAACTTTCAAATACGTCTGCTAGCAAACAGACATCAGCCTTTAAGTATTGGTCATGGTAGTCACCAATTGTCTGACACCCTAGTTTACCCCATGCATCAAGTGCGTGCTGGTAATCAGAGTCAGAAATACCTTTACCAATTAGTGTAGAATAAAATTTCTCTTTTGGTGGCAGTCTCCTTTCCTCAAAAACTACCCAGTCACTGATGTACTCATATGGATAAACACCTTTTTTAATCAAGTCTGGTTCAAAATATTTACTCGTTATTGGATACTCAGTCAATCCTTCTGCGAGACTGGCAAGCCCTAAAGATAAATGTTGCATGGAGTCATAAAATGCTAATTTATCTAAACTAAAAGTCAAGTACTTCTCAGTTGTCTGTGCAATACAATTAATGTTTTTGTAAGACTCATCCACGGCCTGCATGATAATATGTGAATCATATCCTTTGAGATTGTGGAAAAAGATAGGTAACTTATATGTCTTAGGATCTATTTTTAATAACAAGTTACAATTATTATGTGCAGCACCTCTGTAACGACCAGCTATGTGATCGTGGTCACGAACTTTTTCACATCCCAGAGGTTGTTCACAAATCCAACACGTCTCAGCTGTATCAAAATTATGTTTATCTTCTTCTGTCATAACCAAAGGCTTTTGACAATTTTTTAAATACTCAAATACCTTTTTATACAGTTGTCTCATTTCTGTCAAAAACATAACTGATGCATTTTTTCCCCTGTAAATAACAGGTTCTGAATGCTGACCATCTGACATAACAAAAATATACCCGAAAGAACACACCACTTGATCACTTAGTTTTATAGTCTTTGGTAATGATTCTGGAACAGGACCGTCATAAGGAACAACCAATGATTCGAAATCAGCATACACTACAAACGGTAGCTTTTGCTGATTTTTATAGTTACAAAAAAGTACTTTAGTACCAGGCTCTGGGTACTTAAGTACAGTTTGTATGTCATCAGCTGACCTGCAGTGTAAAACATGTTTATGTGCTACTGCAATAGAAGAAAACCTTTGTAAACATTTTTTACAAACTTCCTGTTTGCCTTCATGTTTTGTTGTATGATGAATTAGTCTTGACATACTCCTAATAATTGTATAGTGAAAGTTATCACCTGAGCTTATTAGTAACATGTCAACATGCTTATCTTCTGACTGTCCGTAGGTTGGTGCAATTGGTGACACTCTAATTGGTTGTAACTTGTTCTCAGAGTCATTATCCCATATATACACGTTTACAGATATACCAGGATTTAGTTTTTCAAACAAGTCTATATCCTCTATTTTAACAGGGAACTCAATACCACTGAAGTTGAGTTCATTTACAAATTTGGTATAGTTAGATATACGTTCAGGTCTTACTTTTACAAAATGAAGTTTAGCAAGCACACACCACATAAAACATAAATTATCATTGTTTTGAATATTGACTACAGCCTTTTTGTTTGCAACCTCTATTGATAGTGGTATCCAAGATCTACCTAAAATAGGATGATATCTTGACTGCTTTAGTTGAAGTTCAAGTACATAACCTTCATGCCAACCAGATCCACTCATTTTTGCATTTTCAATTGCTGTAAGAAAGTCAGGCAACAGTCTTTCTCTAAACACTCTTTCAAATCCTCTTCTCGAATTAAGTGTATGTTGTCTCGTTGAAATATATGAAACAATAACTTGTCCAGATTCCCTCCTAAATTCTATTTTTGCAACAATCTGAATTTTTATATTACCAGAAAGAAGATTTTCTTGTATGACTAAAAAAGAATTTTGTATCGATTCATATACATTATAATAATTAGATATAGGTAAGTCTGTTGTGTGAAACACGTTTCTTAATCTTTGAGAATTGTCCGCCATTTTTATTTGTCCGACAAAAAAATAAATAGAAAATTACATAATGTAAATGGCACTTTATTGACTAAAACCTATATAATAGACAAAATTAATTACCAACTAATAAACCACTTCATCGATATGTCTTTTGTGGTATCATCTTCAAGCTTTTGCATGTGTAATATTGTTTTATTAACAGTAATAAATTTAACATTTTTATTTTCTTTTTTTATTTGATTGTATATTTGTAAACACACAATCTTAAACCAGTCAGATTTAGCATCATAAACTAAAAAATATGTTGTCCTATTATTATAAAGTGGAAAAGTATTAGAATATCCAAGATAAAAACTATATGTCATGTATATTTTCATTGGTGTTGGAAGTGTTGAAAAAGGGCGTCTAACTTGTGTTTTTAAGTCACTAATAAGCATAAAACCCCTGAAACTCGATGTAATATCCATGAATTTACCAATAGGCCAATTTTGATCCTCTTGTCCGTCCGTCATTTTTATAGACAAACCCAAAAGATAAATTAATTTACTAACCCATATCCAGTGGGTTGATCTGTCTTTAAAATGAGCTTTAGATGCTTAGTTGATTTCAGTTTATTTTTTACACAGTCTCGTTTTTGCTTATTTGGAATGACATCGTTTTCTCTGAGACAGTCTTCGAAGCTGTCACGATCCTTACAGTAAAACAAACATATAAACTTTAACTGTTCTCGAAAATCTTTCAGTACAGCATTATATTTCTGAGTGAGAATCCAAACACTGATGTTTGCGTGTCTGCCACTGAAGGCAAGTTCTGCTAAAGTATTTCTCTTTTTGACAATGTCTTTCTCTGCAGAACAGTCATCGACTATAAACAATGTTGGCTGTCCTTCAAATTGCTTGTAAAAATATTGCAGGTAGTCATTCAGTTTCTTTTCAGGGTCGACTAAGTATATGTTGCTGTCAGTCCAAATAAATAAACGGTTGTGATAAGCTTTGTTGTGTTTGATTGTAGGACAAAATATTACAATGTTTTCAAAATGGTGGATGTATCTTGTTTGTAATAGGTTAAGAACAAATTCAGTTTTCCCACACCCTGTGGCACCACAAAATAAACCACAGTGTGGATCGAGTGTCATCAAGTTCATTTTAATACACAATATAATTTTAATAGATGTGTCCACTCAGTCTGCTTTCTGCAATATTGAGTTGTGCGTCATAAATTAGATACAAATATATGTTTATGGCTGCAGCAGTTTCAACCTTCTTTTGTATCTGAATTGTTATTCCATCACTACCATTCTCAACAGTTCGTCCTGACCCATGAAGATAGTCATCATCTGTACTACGCAGGTCTAACCACAGTGCATACTTGTTTGTCAGGTATTGACCAATCCTAACATCATACAGATGTAGATCTTTGCACGCAATGTTTGCTGGTTTATCTCTAATCCTTCCACCTGCAAAATACTTTGTGGTTTCGTCATAGTGCTGGTATGGTAACATTCCAGATGCATACACTTGATTAGGACGGCCTTCAATTGTGCAGGACAAATGTGTAATCTTAGGATTGTAGAATTTTTCTGAATCCCGTTTATATGGATCTGCTGGTTCAACAAACAACATAAGAATACCTTTCAGTGACCTAGCAGGTGTGTTTAAGTTTATGTTCCACATTGGGTCGCTTTTGTCTTTGGGTATTAAACTATGTCTAATCACCCTGTCATAATAAATTGGAAGTCTTGACTGGTACTGTTTTTGAATGAGTCTGGCTAGTTCAGTATGTGTGACAATTTCGTATTCCAAGGAAATGTTAGAGATCTTGTATGTTGCATCTGTGGCAGATGATTTTATAACTTTGGAGTAGTCATTGAAAGTTAGTTCAAAACTCAGACGGTCATTCAGTGCTCCTTGATAATAAGGCAGATGAGCTGTTAGGATTTCAAACTCAAGTGGAATGTAGAATCTGGGGTCCATATGTTTCGGCCATTATAACATCCATGGCTGTATTAGTTACTTTATCTCCGGCGTCGATTCGAAGTTTACCAACATTATCAGACTGTATGCCTTGGTAAATACGGTCTTCTCGTTCTTCTCTTGTTAGCCAAAGGTCTTTGTAACAGTAGAATACATCTGAGTCATCAAGACTAAACACTTCCTGTCCTTCAAGTTTTACTTTAATAGTTGTAACAATTGCTCTACCAAGATTGTTAACTAGTGTTCTGTTCACGTCTGCGTCTGATGATAGTTCAATATTAAATGCTAGGCGTGCAGTGCCAGGAACAATAACGTCACTGGGACCTAGGTTTGGAAACTTGACTGTAAGTGTTTGGTTCTGGTCTATGGTACTTGGATTGTTCGTGATGACTATCGATTGTCGAATGGCCTTAACACCCAGAGGCTCACGTAGTTTTCTAAATGGGTCTAACTTTGATCCGTAAGACTGTGTCATTTTTATTATGCACAATAAAAAATAATAAATTAATAAAACAATGGCAGCGGGAGGATTTAATCATGAAGATTTTGAAATGGATGACATGAATGACTATGATACTAGTGTAACAGATATGACTGGAATGGTAACTAGTAGTAGTAGTAGTATGCATCATGAACTGTTAAAAGACAAAGTAAACTCATTTTATGACAGTGTTGGAGCGCGCCCAGATGTAATAGATCCTAATCAGTTTGAATATGATAAAGGACACTTATTCGTAAATACAGACAGAGGGAAAATATATCTAACACGTAAAAATAATCCTTCTAAGTTTAGAGCTTTAAGTACAATTAAAGGTGAAGTCGGTGGTAACTCTGGGTTGGCAAGATACCTTGGTATTGGAGGGTCTCCTGTTCCCCCAAGACTGGTTAGTATGCTTCAAGACACGCAAACAAAGTTGCCAACAGGGCAACAGATTGAAATGGCACCAGTAACAAGCCTACCAGAAATAGCAAACACAGTGATACAAGAAACCTCATTTACTGACGAAGTAATGAAAACAATAGATGACTCACCTTTGTCAATGAGAGAGATTATAGGGTTGAATAAATTAATGCAGACGATAAGAGGTGATATGGTAAACAATGTTGCCAAACTGGGAGAGCTTGATAAACACATAGAACGTGAAAAAGAGAAACTAGTTACTGCTGATGAAGAAAATCTTGACACAGAAATGAAACAAAGAATCCAACACAGATTAAAAGATTTGTATATAGAAAGATCAGCGAGGTTAGAAGTAGTTGAAATTGGAAAAGAAAAACTTAAAACACAGGTGAACAGAATTAGAGAAACTATTCAAAAAATACTTCACGAAGACACTACTCTGGCTGAAAGACTAAAAACACTTTTCAGAGAACAGGGTATCACAATTGCCAGTTTAATTACAGCTCTGGGGTTTATTATCAGTACAGTTGTGTTGGCTGTCTCCGGGGGTGGTTCTCCACCTCCAGCACCACCAACCCCAGTCCCCACAGATCCAAAAGACTTACAGTTGTGGGTAAAGAAACAACTGTCTCACATATCAGACTTGCTTAAGAAATTGGCTGTGAAAGCAGTGGATGCTTTGCCTGGCATAATTGGCACTGTTGTCAGTTGGCTTATTAATACAGCGGCAAAGGCAGTAGGGTTTATGGCAGAGCATGTGTGGGTCTTTCTGGTTACAGTAGGAGGGTTGATGGTGGGTTATTTAATGAAACAGATAAAGAAGTAAAACCCCTAATCCTGTTAGACCTATTACCAATGCAGTTCTTTCTGACTCATGTGTGTCAGGGGTTGACTGTACTGGTTGTATGAGTGCCGGTGTTGGGGCCGGGGTCGGGGGTGTTACCGTCTGTAATGATTTTAATGACTGTACGTGTGTGGTTGTTGCTCCTAAGTTTACAGATTGATTGAGACCGAGTTTTTGATCACGACCTGCAACAATGATTTCATTATTATAATTTGTTATTGTACCCATTTGGAGTTGAAGGTCAGATGGTAACATGTATAACCCGATGCCAACTACAAAGTCAACTTTTGATCTGGCATATCTTAAAACGTCTTGGTAACGCTGTATGCTTGATGGGAGATCAACTGTTGAGTTAATTGAATCTTCTAGATTTGCAAGAAACTGTTTTTGTGCTTCAAATTTACCACTTCCATTCAAAATGTTTGATTTTGTTAGTGATTGTGCTCCTAGTAAACACCACACATATGTTCTGATAGACTCATTGACGCGCTCGACTCCCGCTTGAGTAAACCCGTCAGATTTATCTAAAATAAATGTGGTCCACGCATTAGACTGTTTCTGTTCAATTGAGCCTAACCACACTTCAGATTTTGATGAGAATGAAGTGTAACCAGGGTAATAATCTTGAGGGTATTGTCTGTGACTCATAGCATAATACAATGTTCCCAGGCCTTTGTGATCATCAAGTTTTTGTGTAAAGTCATACTTTGTACTGATGTTAAACTCATTACAGATGCGTTCAAATGCTTTCATATCCATGGGATTATTAAACTGATTAAAACTGGATTCAGTTGGTAATGGTGTATGCAGTTCTGATAGTATTCTTCTAAGCTGGTAATACATGTGGAAATGATACACAGACCTAATCAGTTTGTTTGAGTGATTCAAGTGATCTGTAAATGAAACACCACAGCCTGTAGTTGAGCATAGTATAGCAAAGTTAAGTTGGTTTTGAAACATCTGTAGTGGGCTTGAAGACCACTTTCTTGCAGTAGAGTCATCTGTTATTGGAGGGTTTAGGTAATGGTCAAACGGATTTGGTACTTTGACTTGGAATAAATCTTGTTCAGACAAAGCTATATCAAGTTGATTTAACTGAATTATTTTCTGTTCATAAGTTGGTGCGACATTATATTTGGCATCCACGTTAAATTGAAACGCGTTTACAATGGCAATTGTTGGTGATTTAAATTCCATTGTGCTTTTTTTTATGTGATAATAAAAATGTTTATTACCTTAACAAATCTTGACACAAGCAAACCAGTGTGGTTAACTAATGGGATTGATAATCGTGATGGTAGCAAGGCTGTAGCTATCCATGAAATGTTTTATACAGTAAAGTGGTTTAATGTAACTGATGATACAAGTTTTTATGCTGTTTATGCAGATTCTGGTAATAGTGGTGTAGACAAAAATACACACTTTATACCATCTGGGTATTATGACTTTTGTACATTAGCTAACTGGTTTCAAAATATATTTAAAATTAAAGCAACTTTAAATCAGGCTAACTTACTTGTTGAATTAGAAGTTCCTACAGGTAGTATACCAGTATTTTCAAGTGAACTTGCATATTTGCTTGGTTTAATAGATAGAAATACAATGCCCATAAATTGGGTAATGAGTTTTGCAGATAATGGTACTAGTGGATGGTATTATACAGCAGTTGAAACTAAAATAACTGGAATATATCCTGTTCATTTGTCAGTACACACAGTGCTAAATGTTTATTTAAAAGAACTAAACACAACTGAAAATGTTCACAATGGAAAGCCTTCAACTTTGTTAAGATGCTTGCTGACTGGAACTGCCCCATATTGTGAAAGTGTGGTTGCTAGATTTCCTAATTCTCAGTTTAAGAAATTAGGTTCTAGTTTCTTTGAGTCACTGAGTATATCTGTAACTAATCAGGATGACAAACCAGTTCTTATGCATGATTTTAGTGTAGTGTTAGAAGTTAAATAATTTTATTTTTGTTTATAAAAATGAGTGGTCTTGGTCCAAAGCCTAGAATCATACCAGTTGCGTGTCCGGTAACAGAGTTGAAAGATTTGGCAGACGTACAGGATTTTGAGAAGGAGGGAGATATTGGAGAAATGTATGGTTTTGAACTTGATTCAAATGGCATGTACAAGAGGAAAGTAATTGTTGACATGAAAGATGGTGAAAAACAGATTCCTAAACTTGGTCAGCTTCGTGATGTTACTGTACCTACTCCACCTGTAAATAATGTGCCCTACAACTTAATACATGTGGGTAGTAAGTGGGTTGTTTCACCTGTACCGGCACCACCACCCACAATTGACTGGGACATAAAGATTGAATTTATTAGTCCTTATGTATACACTGATGATGAAGGCGCCTTAGTGTTTAGGAAGGTTGTTAATTCTGGGCCGCTTATTGTAAGCCTTGTTCCAAGTTTTGCCCTAGACAACAATAGCAGAGAAAAACTGAAAGTTGAAAATTATGAGAGACGGCGGTATCTTCTTACAACTAGAAAGGGTAGAACAGATACTTCTGTTGTTTTTATGCCAGCAAGCTTAGTCGTGGCTAGAGAAGCGACAATAGTATTTGAAATTATCATGAAATCTGTTGCTACTGCTAAAGAGGCTCAAATTGCACAAGGAATTAAACTTACATGGAATGAAACAGTGGCAGAATCATCAAAGGTCTTTATTGCCATTACAAAAAATAATGATGTTATTAATGTTTCAAGCAGTATTCCCGCTGTCAAGGTGGTGGTCGACAAAACAACTTTTGTTCGTCTAACTTACATAAACCTTGAACACATTGATCTTGTTGCATTTTATTATGCCAGCAAATTGTATACTTTTGAAGAGTTGCAAAATGTAATTGCTGATTAAAAAAATATTTGTCAATAAAAAATGGTGAACTTGTATCCACAAATACCGCCTGAGCCTATTGAGCGTGATAAAACATTACAGGCAGACTCATTTCGTTTAATTAATATTACAGAAGCATTAAAATATTTGGAAGAAGAACAAGCAAAATACTCTCGATGTAAACGACGATATAAGTCAGTATTTAATTCTGTTCAAAACACTTCTATGGCTATTGGTGCAGTTTCAGCTGGATGTTCTGTAGGAGGTATAGCTCTGTTCGCCACAGGAATTGGTAGTTTGGCTGGAATAGCAATTGAAGCTATCAGCGTTGCTACATGCCTAACATGCTTTGGTTTGGAGGCCTTGAACAAGAGGTTTCACACAAAATTAGAAAAACATGAAGCATTGAGTACTTTGGCGGGTGCAAAGCTGAGTAGTATAAAACTTATTATCAGTAAGGCATTAAATGATAATTTTATTGATGACGAAGAATTTAAGCGAGTCCAGGATGATTTAAATAATTACAAGAAACAGAAGTCTGAAATACAGAATAAGATGCGTAGTCAATCTCCTGTGAATGTTGAAGAACTGAAGGCTATTTTTTTAGCGGAAGGAAAAAAGATCGGTGTTCAGGAAACCACAGAAAAGCTACACAATCTTTTAAACAAATAAAAATCAGATTTGGTAATCGTTTATTTTTTCATTACACTTCGCAAAAAGATGACATGTCGCTTGCGCCTAACTATTTAACCCCATCAGCTCCACCACCAGACTATTACTAAAAAAAAGTTTTTTTATTGTCCTTGTAACTTGGGAAATCTGACCGAGTATCTTGCTGACTTGCATCAAGAACTTACAAGATCTTATGTTAAGACACTTTTAAAAACTTTTTAAGTCACTTATAATTACTTGCGCCAACTAACTTCAAAGGTACTTACAAAGTTACTTGCTGGTTTATAAATTACCTTATTAAGTACTTGTAATTTACTTAAAAACATCTAGACAGTAACATAGATAGTAACTTGATAATTTTACCCAAGAGATAGGAATACTGACAGTTCTAACTCACCCACTTCTCTAATCTGCAGATTAAAAATAATTCTTTAATAATTTCTGAAATGAAACTAAAATAGTTAGGTAATAAAGGTATTGATTGTATTTGTTGGAGTTGGTTTGTCTGAATAGCTAGTTGTTATAATAAATCTGCAGATTAGAGAGGGGGTGTCTTAGAACTGTCAGTATTCCTATCTCTCACCCCACCCCCTCCACGCAGTGGTAAAGCGTCTGCCACCAGCGCTAAAGCGGGTGCGAGGTTCGATACCCGTTCCGGCGTTGGACCTTACTCCTCTAGTATTTGTCCCCGTTACTCCCGCTCTTCCTCCCCCTACACTTTTGTACCGGTTTCAAGCTACTTTATACATTTTAAATACAAGCGATCGGCATAATTTCCGAAACCTCAATAGCTGAGCTGACCCTTCGCTTCACGTGAATGTCCTGTGTGTGTCTCCAGAGTGAGTACGTGTGTTTCACGTGAGCGTATGTTTGGCTCTCTTGTCTGCATCCTTAAAACCACGTGCTTCTTTAAGGGTGATAAACAGCAGGAATCTAGAAATGCCGGCCACTGTTTTCGCACCAACAGTCAAGTTGAGACTGACCTGTGTACGCGGGTTTATAACGTACGCCATTACACAAAATACAGCCAAATGTCGAAATGCCGGCCACTGTTTTCGCACCAACAGTCAAGTTGAGACTGACCTGTGTACGCGCGTTTATAACGTACGCCATTACACAAAATACAGTCAAATGTCGAAACATTTCTCTTCAAAATCTTTTATGGTCATTAGAACTGAGAACGCAAAAAACATCCAGGGGCTTTTTAAATATTTTCTTTAGGATTGTCTGTAAGTACTATGCGCACTCATACTAAAACATCCTATGTCTGTGGTTTCAGACAGCCTAGGCCAAATGACTTCAGTAGGCATTCCTAATTTGGTAGGCAGGTCTCAATATTTTACTATATTTATCTTGAAACTGTACCTGGATGAGATATTTTGTTATGAAACATTTCAAGAAATAATTGTAAAAACGGTTGATGGATATACGCCCGTGCTAAGCTTTTTTCATAAAGAATGTAATAGCGTGCCAGTTTAAATGACTTAAGTATGCATTCCTAATTTTGTGGTTCACAATATTTACTGTAGGTATCTTGAAACTGTGCGTTGTTGACATATTCCACTATAATTCGTTTCATTAAATCATCGTAAAAATTATTTCTGGTCAAGTTATACGCCAGTGCTAGCTTTTTCGTAAAGAATGTAATAACTTGCCAATTTAGCCAGCCTAAGCCACCAGGAACGCAAAAATAATGAGATGAAACTTCCCTCTTTCTTTAGCTTTGGAAGAATACATGATGTTACACGGTGACTCAATAATAATACAAAATGTTTAAAAGGTAATGGAAAACGACACTAACAATATTACGTTAGATCATATCAAGAAAAATCATGAAAGGAAAATCTGTCAGGTTGTGTTTGACAGACGATGGTTTTATTTTGAGTAATACAATGGCATCCTGCCGTGTCCAGTCAGTGAGTACCTCTACAGATTTCGAGTGTGCCTATACCCATACTGTGAGGTAAGCGTAAAACTAACTTCCTTCCTATCTTCATGAATATAATAATTTCTGGTTTTCGCTTTCTAACGGCAACGTTTCAAAGAAACAAAGACATCTATGATGTGCCTTTTGTTTGTACAAATAAGCTTACATGGCTGAAAGTTGAACTTTATGGTTAGGGCTGATAGACAACGGCAAACTAATACAACTAACAGATTGCTATAAGGATCCTGGAGGTTGCCACTCAAAAACATGCATGCCAAGTCAATGAGAGCCCAGTTTGGACAAAACAGACAAGATAAAACAGTCCCAATACGGCAGCAAGCGTCCCACAGTTTTGAAATTCAGAGGTGAGAGGAAATATGCGAGGAGGACTGGCCCGAAAGCGATTTTTTGGGAGGTGCTAGAGAGTCTTACTCAATCGGAGTACCTTAATCTAAACGGCTGGCGTAAAGAGTAGTTGATGGTGCGACCTTCCTATGCAAGCTAATTTGTTTGAACACTCGTAAAGGGTTTAGGGTCAAGGGAGGTCAGCAAATGTCTGAAATATGCACATATCTTCACGTACATTATAGCCAGTTGTGTATTTATGTTCAGTCATGACACTTTAAGAATGTCTTCTTGAGACAAAGCTACGAGTGCTAACATTCGTCAGTAAAAGGCTTTTTATGTTGTCTTGTCTTAGCTAAGACTTTCATGCCCGTCTTCTGTACCAAATGTACCAAACCAAAAACTTACTTCCACTCCCAACCCCCGAACCGGGAGGTAAATGATCCGCCCTTAGTTTGAGGGTCCGGACTCCTAACCGTCCCTCTTCCCACTGAGTTGTATTTGTGTATTCCAGGTGCACCAACAAGCCCTCTATAACAAAGCCGTTGACTACTGGGCCTTGGGTATCATCCTATACCGACTGGTCAACGGAAAGGCAAGTTGTTCCGCAGCAGATTGAGGGTTTAACAGTTACGTTTATCAGAGGAATATATAATAAAAAGGGGTTAAACCATCGTGCTTCACCATGTCAGTGCCCTCGCAGCTTGTTGGGATTTACAAGGATCTACCCAGTGCGCAAGGACCAAGTGGCCGACGTCGGCTCGATGGTGTTTTGCGCATTGGCCGGTATGATCCTCGCTGTAGATAAATTGCGTGTGATTCAATAATGGTTTCCTCTAATGCTTTTGTCTTTCTTGTTGGTTAGTTTCTTGTGTTTTAAGACATTGTCAGTCACTCAGTTCAGTTTTAATTAGATATTATGACATTTACTATTAGTTATTTACTTTTTGTCCACTGTACTGAAAATACGGTAGACTTTAGAGGGACTTATGTCCTTAAATCGTGATGCATGGTTGGCGTTTTTTTCGGTTCTTGTGATTCGTGAAAAAAGAGTCACCGTGGAAAGTGAAAGGCAAACTAAGCCGTGAAAACGTCCTGCTTATTTCGTTAGTTAGTTTTTTTGGGTTCGACGCCGAGCAGGCGACTAAGGCCATCTCACGGCGACCTGGTTATTTTGTGAAACGTGAACAGTCTGTTGCTACATTGTAAATCTCACTCAAAAACCTTCTCAACTGACCCCCACCCCACCCTCCTCAGCCATCCGACCCCACCCTCTGTCCTTAGAATTTCTGGACAGTTGAAGAATATTATGAAAGCTTTCTCCGTTCACCATCAACAGTGAACATTCAAACCTCCCCCCCCCCCCCCCCCACCCTCCTGTTGTTTTAGGGAAAGGAGGTAATGGAAGCGATACCTTCTCTAGTCATCGTTTCTTTCTATCGTAAAACGTGAATGTTATTTTGTGGGATTCGTGAATCGAACAAATCGTCGTGAATCCGTGATTATCATTACCTTACCAAACCTAGCTGCAAAACGTCTTTTTGGCACTTGTTGTTGTTGTTGTTGTTGTCGTTGTGGGGGGGGGGGGGGGAGGGAGGGGAGGAGGATGGGGCGCAACGGTATGTATGTGACACTGAATATTTCCGCTGTGTCTGTACTCACACGATGGATTGAAACTTTCAGAAGTTTTCTCAATCTAAAACCATAAAGTCGTCATCCGAGGATCTAGAAATTGGAGTGCTCGTTGCAGAGAAAGTCGGTTGACCCGCATTGGAGTCCGTAATTGTTGTTATATTCACTTAAAATATATATATATATATATTTTTAAAATCAGATAGATTCGTCACGCGACCAATCCCATTAGCGGAAACCTTACAACGTGACCTCGCAACAAATATCCTTGTAGCGTTTAATGGCGGATTTGAATGTTGCTACTTTGTGACGCGCTTGATACAATTTTTGTTCCATGAATGACATATATTTGCAACAATATAACATACAGCGAACCAATGAATAAAAAAAACCTTGGCGGAATCGAAAGCGCATCAGCGCCCTATGTAACTATTGTACTGAAGAATACTAAAGTCTTTTGAGGCAGCCAGTTGTTCACCTCTTCCACAGCATTACTCTGACAATTTGACAGCAACGACATAATATATATGGGTCACTCTCCAAAGCTGTAGCTGTGTACCACAGAGGGTCATACTCTCAGATGACTATTTTTGTAAACCTTTCCTGCCGATTAATGATAGAGATCCTTAGGGAATTGCAAGACTATAAATTGAAATAAAATTTACTTCGCAATACGACGTCTTTGTGTTTTTAAGTCTGAAATGTCAAACAGTTGCCTAAAATGGTGGATGGAAATTTGACATGCATTGAGACCCTTTCTCTTTTCATGTACCAAATCTGATTGAGTTTCAATAAAAAGTCCAAACCCGCTGTTTTGTGCTGTTTCTGAACTGAAGTGAGTGTGTGATTTATTTTCTCCGCAAATTAATTCCGATAACTTGCGTTTAGTTTGGGCAGTGAGAAAAATAGCTGTCCAACGTAACGCGTGTTTCCGCCACACATGTCAACCAACAGACACCGGTTCTTTTCACTACACGTATGAAGACAGAACCATTTTTATCCTGAGACCTTGGGAGATATTTTAGAAACGTGTAGGTCGTGGTTCACTCATTCTACCCCAGACACACCACAGCAAGATATCGATCGACCATAATAGTTCAAGGGTGATGCCAGAATAGCTTGGCGCCTATGGGCGCCAAGCTATTCTGGCATCACCCTTGAACTACCATGGTCGATCTGTGTCCTGCACTGCAATGCAGTCTTCAGAGGACAACGGCAAGATTTGGGGATTTCAGTGTTGGGGTAGAATGAGTTAAATTGTGAACGAAACAAATACAGACTTTTTTTCGGGTTAAAGGTAATCGACGTTCGCTTCCTGTTTTCGCTGTTATGTTGGACTACATCATTTTTGCATTTTACGATAGAAAACCTACAGCCCATGAACTATTTTGTATATGAATAGATTCCGGTTGTCAGCGGAAGGCTAGTAGTGCACTCTGTCAGTTCGAAAGAGGTTCGGAGCGAGAGCGCGAAGCTTGAATAAATTTGGTTTCCTTCATACCTCCAAAAGTTACGTTGGACAAATTTACACTTTACCACCTCACAAAAACATGTAAATGCATGAATGCAAATATTCTCTCTTTTTTTCTTAATAAAATGATGTTTAAAATCTTTACTGATTTACAAGAAAACACAGAATAATAATAATTTAGACGTATTTGATTTTGTGTGGTGAATGTCACAATTTTCGTACACAGCGTAAAGAGTGACCCATATACAATCTTTTATCGGTGTCACGTTTAGGCGATACTGAGAATCTCACACTCGTACGAGCGAAAGCGAGTAGGTGATGTTTTAGGACCCCAAGAGTGCGATTTTCATTATTACGTATTAACCGATGCAAGAATCTGTTTCTTACATACCTTTTTCTTTTGTAGTAATCCGATGAGAGCCTGTTTTCCGCACACACCTGGACACCAAGTATGTTATTTGGTAGGGCAAGGAAAGTGAGGATTACCGAGCATTTCTGCTTCACCAAATAACATACGAGGTGAACTTAAAAAATATATATATATATATATATATATATATATATATATATATATATATATATATATATATATATATATATATATATATATATATATAATCCGCTACAACTTTATTGCCTAAATCGTTTATACTACGCGCCTCAGTAGGTGTACTTGTATTTTTTTGTGCGCCGAAATGTGACCGAAAGAGCGGCATCAGTGGACTCCGTGATATGTGTGCATCTTACGTCTCTAAACTTACAAATGTGCTACCGATCCCATCAAATCCGTCAACATTATCTCTAATACCAGTCCGATGATTCACAAGCCGAAAACCATCCTCTATCATGTTTCTACGACGAATTTCCTTCAAATCCCTGTAAACACACACACACACACACACACACACACACACACACACACACACACACACACACACACACACACACACACACACACACACACACACCTTCGCAAGATGTCGCCACAGCTTTCTGTTACTAGCGACAAATATTTTTATGTCACACTTTCACTTCAGCATGTGCTCATGTTCATGGGTTGCTGCAAAACTAGGTCGTACGTCCATTGGGTTAGAAATTTCGTTGCACATCGCAAATCGCACATTGTTAACCCATTCAGCCCTGACGCACTACAGCAGGAGATGGGTCGATCATGATCATTCAAGCGTAGTGCCAGATTAGCCTGGCGCCTGTCGGCGCCAAGCGAATCTGGCACTGCCCTTGAATTTATTATCATGGTCGATCCATCTCCTGCAACTGGTGCGATAGTCATTAGATGAATTCTCCAAAATTTGGGAAATACGGGCGTCGGGCTGAATGAGTTAATTGGGCCACCCCTGAAAATACCTTGGGAGTGGTTTAAACGGATAAACGGCAGACCTTTGGATGACATCGTCATCTTGTTATTGTCTCAATTTAAACATATGATTTTTTCTCTGTCGTTCTTTTTATTATTATTATTATTATTATTATTATTATTATTATTATTATTATTATTATTATTATTGCTTACAGACATACAGACCACCACACAACAATTTCCTTTGGGATAATAAATGTGTCTGAATCTAAACATTTAGTGTTCATTCATTCATTCATTCATTCATTCATTCATTCATTCATTTCATTTCATTTCATTTCATTATGTTATTGCCTTATTGTATTTATGATGTCTGCAGTTCCCATTTGAAGGCAAAACGCGGGTAGAAGTTATAAAGTCAATCACGACAGAAAAGGAAAACTATATTCCTGGGCTCAGCATAAACTGCATCGGTCTGTGTAGAGAGGTGCGTCAAGTTATTTTCTACGAACTTGGCTGTGTATGTATAATATTCACGCAGCATGAAAAAAACTATCATTAAAGCGATCCGCTCCATGGCTGGCCTTAATTGCTGAAATTCGCCGATAAGACGGGTTATCAATGACTAAACTAAGACTTTCTGAACCGTTTTTCACAGTCCATGTAAGTAGGCGCGGGTACCAGAGGTTTTCCGTTGCCTTTAGGGTGTAACGGATTTAATTCTTCTGCGTACAAACTTGAGCAGCAGCAAAAAAGTCTTCCATTTTACGACATTCAAGCGTCATAATTTAACCCTTAGCATTCGGAATACACCAGTGTTTGAAATAAGTTTGACTAAAATAGTTCAAGGGTAGTGCCAGAATAGCTTGGCGCCTCTAGGCGCCAAGCTATTCTGGCACTACCCTTGAACTAAAGCCATTGGTCTATATCCTTATATGTAAGTACTATAATGTAGCTTGCATAATTATGGCAGTGTACAAATTTGAAGCTTTTAACCTCAGTATGATATGGGTTAAGTAAGCCCCTTTGTCTAGCATTGATTCTGAGGCACGGTAACAATATCCTTCATAGTTATTTGGGTTTAACGCCGAGCAGGCAACTAAGGCCATCTCACGGCGGTTCATAATAAAGGAGAAATTTCTATCTGTTAGCCCGTGATCGCCTGGAGTAGGTCGCTTTTAGGTCAGTGATGCAGAATGTGCGACTTTTACAAAGCGGACACGTCGCCGAGCATTTTGATCTTTATGGTCAGCAACTTTGATTTTCGCTTACATACTCAATGAAGTCTTCGATTTCGTTGGCAGCAATGTGCATGCTTCACTACACTCTTTTCATTTTTTCAGATTATATAAAAACAGATGCAAACACTTGCGGATGGGGTTGGGGGCGGGAGGGGGGTAATTTCAGTTAAACTTCCAGACCACCTGAACAGTGTGGTATTCGTGTTTCAACCACACTGAATACTTGCGGTTAAACTCGAGTACCGCGTTTTTCGGGTACTTTAATTATCTTAAGACTACTAACTCAATGCGCAAAAGGCCATCGTCCGACGTTGGCCCGCGCACGGCAGTGCGCGGGTCAACGGCGGCCGACGTCAGCCCGATGGCCTTTTGCGCATTGGGAAGATGCCTCCCGTACAGATTGCCGCTGTCTTTTAAACATGTGCATGTGAGTCTTAGCTTGAATAACCTGAAAAGATTTAACAGGGAAGTCATTGTAAAACCTAGTCCTGCTGTTGTGCAGTTACTAACGAAATCGCAAAAGAAGCGATTGGGATACGATGAGGATTCCGCAGATTTGTTCAAGAGCCACCCTTTCTTCAACCAGATAAACTGGTTCAAGATGGAATCAGCTGTCTACATACCACCGTACATACCCGGAGGTACCTTTTCACTTAATACTACACGTCCGTGTACTTTATTCTTTAGCAGAACGCCCAACAGTCTGAATCATTATGATGATATGCAAACCTCTCCATTCACACAGATGTGGGAGTTGTTCCCTGACTGCTATATTCGGCATCAAAAGATGTCGACCCAGGTACCTTTTGCTCATGGGATCTACATGGGCTTCACAGACCTGACCGTGTTATATCCGATTTCGTGACATTGCATGGAACTTACTGATGCTGATCTGTATCATTGGCAGATCCGGAGCCGCTGATGACCGAGTCGCAGTGGCCTGGTTTCATTGAGCTCGGCACTTACGAGCTGAAGAGGCGCGTCATTCAGGAGCTTAACAAACCGCTGACAGCCACCGCATCCGCAACACTCGGCAACGACTTACGAGCCAGCACAGACTTAACAGGTTACCGCCAAGCGTGCACTATGTAAACAAATAACCAACAAAAAACGATTTCCCATCGCGCAAAAGGCCATCGGACCGACATCGGTCGCCGTTGGCCCGCGCCGTCTCCGGTCGGCCCGATTGTCTTTGCGTGATGGGAAACCGTAGGCATTGAAGTGACAAGCACAAAACAGTTTAAATAAGCAACAAAGAAAGACACTGCTCTGCATAAGGACAAACATAAATGAGTTTTCTGAACTGTTTCTTGCATGTCCTTTCCGAAAGCGTGCTTCTTTCTTTGTTGGTTATTTCTTGGAATATCTCTAAAACAGCCATGAATGTCGCTGTGGACGAGGGAAAGGGCGGCGAAATTCAAGTAAAGCAGTCGCACCACAGCCTCGTTGATGAGAAGCAACAGCAAGAGAAGCCGCAACAGATTAAACAGAAGCAGGAGGTTCAAGAGAGAGAAGAGAGGCTGTCCAACCTTTCGCGCCAAAGCGCCTGCTCGGTGCCTCAGCAGCCAGGCGGCAGCACGGCCACTGCCTACAGCAGCAGAATGCGCCGAAAGGGCACCCGGCACAGTATAACGCAAAGCGTGAGGGTCCAGACCAAGCGCGGGTGCATGAAGTGCTGCGTTAGGTGCAAGGAGTGTCTCAGCAACGAAATGCTGACCTGCTCCGTCATCTGCTGCGGTCCAGAAAACGTGGACCGCCGATGGGGAAATGGAGAGCCTGTACAACGACGTCCCTACACTGTGGACAACTTCAGCGAGGTGAACGCAAGAGACGTTGTTCGGATACTGCAAGTAGATCAGAACTACACGTGTGTTGACGAAAACTTTGGATTAAAAGACCGAACAAACATGTGATTTAGTCATGCTTTTAATCCAGTTTTCGTCGAAACACGTGCATGCTGACTTACTTCTGATTTGCCTATTCTACGTCAAAGGCGCCCGTTAGGGTGATGTAATACAATACTACGATTTTGTTTGTTTGTTTGTTTGTTTGTTTGTTTGTTTTCACGTGAACCTTCACGTGCCTGGTACGAGCTCGCTGTCACAGTGAGCTTAGCACTGGGCGTGCGAAGGTCTACAGAAGAAACCGTAGAATATTGCAGGTGCATTTGCTTTAACTTACTGTTTTCTGTTTTATATTATCTGTCAAGACTTTTTCAGCGGATTCCTTGATGAAGGTTGAACAGTGAAATCGACAAAATGCTGACTATAACGTGGAAAGACCCCCAAAAAGAAGAAAATAATAAACAAAAAAGTGCTGAAAGGCATATCGGAAGAACAAGGACAAACAACTGTTTTATCCCTGTTCTCTGTACGAAATGTCTTTCTCTGCTGCCGGGGTTATTTCCTAGTGAAATCGACACTTTCTGTCTATTTCAATGTTAAACTTCCCCCATTCAATTCAAATCACCTAGTTGATATGTCTGGGTGTGTCTTACAGTAATGATGCCGTTTACACTTGCAACTCGAGCTGAACCCGAGTAGATTTCAACCCGGGTTGATGCATTTACACTTGTATTTGGAACTGTGGTTGGCCCGGCCCACGTGACCTTGACAAAGCATCCGAATACATCAAGGCGCCCTCAGTCCAGAAGACATCATGTTGCTCATGATGTTCTTTTAGCTCTTGGAATTGGTTCAGTGGTGACCAGTCTTTTTTTTTAAGGGGTTATGTCTCATCTAACTGAGCATAACTTCTTGGCATGTCAATAACACATATTTGTGGCGTAGAGAAATCACAGCTAACACCACAGGCATCCGATTATCGGCATTTCATAGTTGGTCAATGCTCTTAACTAATAGTAATAGATAGCACCAAGTTAGGTTATATCTCAGTCAAATCCAGTCCATCGTGCAGTAGAGTCGCGATACTGAGACTGATTCTCCTACACAAAACTGCACAGAGCGACAGAATGCAGCCGTTTTAAAATTATTTAAATTTTTGGGCCAATAACTGAGCAAATCCGTGCTACTGCTCTCACGAGCGATGCACCCCGTGCACAGCGGGTGAGATCGACAGTGGGACCAGTGAAGTAGACTCAGACCACTTTGGGCGGACATTTTTTTAATCTGCGAAGTCAATAGGATTTCAGTGTGTTCTACGTAGTTTTGTGTAGGAGAATTAATCTAAATAATGCGACTCGACTGCACGCTGAATTTTCAGATATAACTTACATTGTGCTAATTACAACTAACCTAGTAAAAAAAAAAGTGACCAACTACACAACGATAAGCCTATGGTATTAGACGTGAGACCTGAGCGAAGAGGTAGAAAAAGATCTGTCTGCTCGGCGTCACTGTTTATCTGTGTCAATGATGACGTATCTTATATTCAGTTTACATCTCTGTACTCTGCGGGATATATATATATATATATATATATATATATATATATATATATATATATATATATATATATATATATATATATATATATATATATATATATATATATATATGTATAATGCAAGCTTACCAGCCTGGAACCCCATGGCATTAGCACAGCATTCTCAGAATTTAATGAAAAATTACGTCCCTTGGAGCTACTCTGATTGAGTGCATTTTTTTTGGCTTTGGGCGACGCCTTTGTTAAAAGTAAAGAATAATTGTACCACAAAATTACCTAGGTGTTGCCTTTTCAAAATTAGTCTGTCTTCTTCCACTGCAACACCCCATAAAGCTTTAGGGATGCAATCCACTTTGTACTAGTGGTGCTACCAGTAAATTCTGGAGGCGGCTTCTAGTACATGCGTTGTGTTTGCAATTTCAGGTGGGAGGTGAGGGGGGACTTTTTAGGTAGGCATACGACGTAACCTGAATCGGGGGATCACATACGTGCCAGCGGGACAATAAAATGGATGGGATTCAGGTTACGTCGTATGCCTACCTAAAAAGCCCCCCCCCCCCCCCCCCCCCCTCCTTGGGGCGAAACCGGTTGTAGGCGGCAAAAACTTTAAATCTACTCAGCAGGTCCAATATCTGTTTGGGAATATTTTCTGTCTTCCCCCCTCGGGGGGCGGACTGGATATTCTCCAGCGGATGGCGGTGCGCCTGGGGGTAGTCACTATTGCTTTATGTAGTAGAAGGCTCAAAAGATCTAATAAACGATGCATTCACAAAAGGGCAGCTGATGTCCTGATGACACAATGCAAGCTTACCAGCCTGGAATTCCATGGCATTAGCACAGCATTCTCAGAATTTAATATATATATATATATATATATATATATATATATATATATATATATATATATATATATATATATATATATATATATATATATATATATATATATATATATATATATATATATATATATATATATATATTATATATATATATATATATATATATATATATATATATATATATATATATAGGGGACACAATGTTATATGCGGTACCGCATTCAACTTTGGGTCTTGGTTCACTGTTAAGGTGTTTCCTCCGCTCAAAATATTCAGGCGAGACCCAAGTACGCTCATGCAATGAGGCAAATCTCTACTAAAAAAACACAGCATTGATGAGTCTTCGGTATTTTGCAGTTAAGCAATCCCACTAATTGTTGGTTAGACCGGCAACCACGGTGAGAAGTGTTTGGCCTCTGCAACGGCCTGTCTCACAACTGGAGGCCGTGAATTGTGCGTCAAACTTATGAGCATCTTCAGCCCAAACTTGAATGACCAGAAAACATGTCTCCTCGTCCGACCAAAAACAATCAGTTTTCACTGTCGATGTGTACAATGCGGGAATTCAGGGCAGTGAAGTATGTTGCGTAATGAATTTCCCGCCGCCCAGATGGGCGTGACGTTCGATTTATTGAAAATATTCACATTGATGATACGCGGAATGGAATATGATTTATCTCAGATCGTACACTGAATCCCGGTTCATCTGTACCTCGGAGCAGGGTTGAACTCTACCCTGCTCAGTCCAACCCGGGTTGGAGCAAGTCAGTGTAAATGCACCAACTCAGGTTAACTCGGGTACAAACTGTGCTACTGTTTAGGTGTAAACGGCCTCGATCAGTGGTGCACAAAAGAGCGGTTTTAACTTTTGTTAAATAATAAAGTTTGAATGCCTTGTTGCTAATGTGCCCGAAAGGGCAGAAAGAACACATCTGTGGTGTAAGCTTGCCCACTCAGATGGCTTGTGAAAATTAAACAATTGTAAAGGCAGGACAAACACTGAAAAATATTTTAGCACTCAAGGCATTTTTTTTCTGTTCAATGACAACTTTAAATCCTTTGTAAACTGTCGAGGTGAGGACAGTGCAACCAGGTGGGACAGCCGATTGGGTTGGCCTGACCAAGGCTGTGACGGCTACGCGAAAATCCACCGGTATTATGACCCCAGCTTTTGCACCAACCCCATACCCCTTGAGAGGCTTCAGTGTAACTTCTGTGAGCATGTAAGTACTAATAACTGCCGACTTCGGCCGCCGTTGGCCCGTGCACAGCCTTAAGCCGCAAACAGCGGACCGTGCGTCGCCCTGAAAGCAGCTTGCCTAGTTTAAATTGTTTTTGTTGTTTTTAACTGTACTGATTTATTCCTGGAAGATAACAGTTGAGGGTAGCAACATGTTTAACCCATTTAACCCCAAGTCCGCTTTTGGGAGTGTCACTTAACGACTATGTACCAAGTTGCAGGAGATGGATTGATCATGATAAAGAGTTGTGCCGAACTGATTAGCTTGGCGCCATGAGGCGCCAAGCTAATCTGGCATTACCCTTGAATTACCACGGTTAATCCATCTCCTGCTGTAGGGCGTCGGTGCCGCTAAGTGGGTTAAATAGAATACATGTATTGAATAAATCATTGAGTGTGTCACTTAACAAAAATAACACCCAACTAAGGGGTGAGGTGTCCAACTTATTGTTTTGGACCTTCAACCCAACACAAAAGTGCCACGGATGCCAGACGGTGTAGCCGTGCAGCTGAGAGGTGTGCAAAATGTGGGGAAATGTAAAAGAGAGTCAAGATGGTAGTCATGGTACTTTGTATTTATTTCTACCACAACATAAAAAACTGTACAGGACAGAAACGTAAGTCAGTTATACACAATGCAGCCAAATGCCGGACGGCCAAACACAGGCTGCAGGAACGCCGCCAGCCACCCAGAACCAAAAAGACTGGAATGCACTTAGTCAGTACTATATCAAGGATGGTAAAAAGTATGTACCTGTCGCTGGTCACGTAGGTCATCTCAGTACAGACAACGCGCGTGCTTAAGAGAAAAAAAAAGTACTGCACGCGCGTAGGCGATAAGGTACTAACAGGGTACTATAATGGTGTTCTTACAACTAGCGGCTGAATGCAGGAAAATCCAAGGTTAGAAGGGGGGGGGGGGGGAAATTCTATGTGCGGGTGATGTTACACTACCGCAGCCACACGCAAGGTGTTGTTGATGGAAGACGCAGCCAGACAAGAGTGTTTCCAGAAGAGTCTTTTATTTCTTGGTCATCGTGTGTCTAATAGGTTGGGCACAACCAACCTACTAGCATGGCATACTAAAATGGCGAAAATACCGGAGCTCGTCTCGCTCTCCGCTCTCTCTATCTCGTCCTTCGTGGAGCTCCGTCCATCTCTTCCTCGTGTGAGCTCTCTCTCGTTCCTCGTTGAGCTCTCCCTATCTGGTGTTTCCCCCCACTATATATACACGTTCTGGAGGGCATCGCCCCTCTGTCTCAATCAGTCAAAGGGGCTATTACTGTCACCCATAATATTCCCCATCTATCATGGTGGTCAGCGTCCCCTGACCCTATCTGTCAAAGGAGCTATTACTGTCGTCCCTAATATCCCACATCTGCTCTGGTGGACAGCGCCCTCTGACCCTAGAGGTCAAAGGAGCCATTACTGTCATCCCCAATATCCCCCATCTGCTTTGGTGAACAGCGCCCTCTGACCCTTAGCTGACCAGGAACCTATTACTGACTCTCATAATTATTCCTTGTCAACAGGAGTCTGTGGGCTCATTATGTATTAATTAGTCCCAGCTCCCAGTTCGCTACTGCCCGCATCGTGACCGCTAAAGTGAGCTTGATGTATTTCCACTCAAAATTATCATTCATTAGTCCCAGCATAGTAGGGCCGGCCACTTGTCAACTTTACGTGAGCTTGTGGTAGCTAAAGTGGACCGTGCCATTACCCTCTCCGTGCTCTGCCCGTGTTACTCAATTATACCCTCGTTATTTTCATATCAAGGGAAATTATAAAATTACCCGACCGTGAAATTGGCCGTATACACTTATAGTGTAACATTCCTCCCAAACCTACCCGAAAAAAAAAGGAATCTTAATTCACAAGATTCGTTTTTTTTTCATTACATAATATTCAGACCACAAAATCATTTCAAACAATTAAACATGTTATCCATAAAATACATCATTTCGGAATGACCGCTTATTTAAATCGGTCACTCCTTATTAAAAATTATTATTGTCCGGCGTAATCACGCCAATAAATGTTCACATCAAAATCGTCGACTCAGTTATGTCTTTGCACATGTGTTCGTTATTCTTCACGATCCATCCTGGATCCCAACAGCGTTGATCCTTTGTCACCCCAACGACGGGTAAAACTTGACAACGTTCGAGGCGGGGAGTAACTGCACTCCTCCCTCCATCATCGGCGTAGAGTCCTTCGCTCTTGCGACGTCATTCACGTCTGCTGATTGCACAGCCGCCGAAACCAACGTGGGCATCGTGACCTCACGTTCACCCTTCCTGAGTCGTGATAGTATGGAGCCAAACCATGCGCTAGTTTTCTTCTTATATCGTATGCACCCTACTCCAACTATGATCACTACAACTGTCCCTACGATAGAACCAATGATGATCTGTTTCCATATCGCCCATTCTTGTTTTGGCTTAACGAATCGCATGCTCTGAAGTCGAGCAATTAGATGATCCATTGGCATTTCCTTAATTTCATCTAACTCTTTTGGCAAAGAGATGGGATCGTAGTCTGGTAAAGCGCTATGAAATGGTTTCCATAACGTTATATTGGAAAATGCATAGTTTTCCATCCATCCTATCAATTTGTCTTCCACCTGATACTGGCTCTCTTGTTGGTAGTAAGGGGTTAACATCAATCTATCACTAATAGCCGTACATGATTCATTGAGGCGGATTAGCGATAATGGTGGGTTGATTTGTTGGTACGTGACCCCTTTACCGTGACAACTAATACTCATCTTTAGTGGACTATGATTACTAATGACCCATAGCCCATCCATTATATACCGTGCCATAGGTAACACTGTACCCAACTTGACCTTTGTTTGGCAGTGTGTTGCAATTACGTCTGAATTGTTTAAAAACAGCGCCGTAACACAAAACTGATTAATGTTCATAGGATATATTGCACTTCGAATCGCACAGAATCCTATCAAGGGTTTGGAACAAGCTTCAAGTTCAGCTTCCGTAAGGAACGCGAACCGCGTACGTTGCGCGTCTACTGCTATTGTTGTGGATTCTAAGTCATACTGAGCCGTCATTGATTCTGGCGCAGGCCGACCTGAATCTCCAGTTACTAATGGTACCGGTAAATTGTGTACCTTATAAATTTCAAATTTCTCATTAAAATCGAGCAGTGGTATGGGCACGATCACTAAAATTCGTGAGTTTTCAAGAATGGTAGTACATGTAAGAAACTGATAAAATTTCCACAACTCTTTCTTTGGATCCCCAGGTAGGTGTAGGGGTGACTCTAAACGTAATTCAATCTCCGTTAACAACTTTCGAAGGTTATGCGGAGTAATCGTACTCGGAGCTAAACGTCCAAGAGATAACATATTCAACTGAAGTTGAAGATGTTCAAAATAAATCGTCAGACGTTGTATCATCTGTTTGACTTCTTCGATTACCAAATCGATTTGAAGATAAGTTGAAATAAAGGTTTCTAACTCGTATATCTGCTTCTGCATTTCTTGCGTTACGTTTCTTAATTTCTGATCAAGTTGCGTCACACCTTCCATCAACTGATTAATCGTGTGTCTATTTTCTGAAATCTCAACCCGCGAAGCATTTATTATGGTCAGACTTTCAGCCACCACATGTGCCAATTCTTGTTGATTATCTGCTAACACTTGTACATTTTCTTGCACGGCTCTCAAGTCCGATTCAGAAACAGTACCGAAAAGGAAATTGAGGGCACTACCTACAAACGGAATTAGTGATCTTCTTTTTCTGCCATACAACGTATTGTATTCTGCAAAACTCTCAGTAATTCCATTGTATGTATCCATCACTATCTTTAGTTTCTGACCTAACTGTGCGAAGTTCTTCACAAACTGTTTCCTTTCTTCAAAATAATGCGCAATGATATTCCAAGTGCTGTTGGTAATACCTTGCACGTCTTTATAGAGCTTATTGATCGCATTATGATATGGCTGTAGATCAATAACATAAGTTACCAACCATCGCGATCTCGTCGTGGTAACTTCATCAAGTTTTTGAAATACGACATTGTGATTAATATTTAAACCCTGCGCTAGCCCCAATACTATCAGACTCAAGAAAAACTTCATCTTGTTGTTGTCTGCAACATACAAGATACCACCAGAGACTTATACCACTGTCTCTGACAAAACCCAAATCATGCTTCATGATTTACACATTACAATAGTCCTCTCTCAGATCCCGTCTGAGAGTCGCATTTCTAATTTGAAGCCTTCTTTGGCAGAAGAGTCAGTATCGCTTCAAGAATTTCCCTAACCCCATTAGTCTGTAAACTAGGCTGAATCGAACGATTGTCGTCGATCTCCCCATCATCAGAACTGTCTGATGTGCCCTTGTTACAACTAACGTTTACTGCTGAGAGAGATCTTTTCTCTCTTGTCTGTAGGCGCTTTCTTAACTCCATTAACGGAACGTCCTCCTCGGATGAAGAATTCTCACGCTCTTTTCGCACCCCCCTAGTCAGTCTGTCTCGTGCGTTCTCTTGCCCTACTGCATCGTCACTGTCGCTATCGGATGATTCTGGAGCTACAACCTGTGTGGCTTTACGTAATGTTTTCCCCCTGGCTTTTGGAATAGGCCACTCGCTAATCTTGGCTATCCGCAAGTGTTCAGCATGTGAATTGACCTCGGTGCCATCGAGTTGATGCCTCACCCTGAAAGTAACAGGTGACAATTGTTCCACCACTCTATAGTGCGACCTCCACTTACTGTCTAACTTATTGTGTCTACGGTGATTACGAAGGTACACTGGATCACCGACCTTAATCTCGACAGGCTGTACATCTCTATTAGCATACTTAGCCCCTTTCTTCTGTGCTTTCTTAATTCGCCGATACACCTGGGTGAAGGCCTTGTGTTGCTGTTCAAGCGCTATCTTGTGAAAATCTTCACCAGCGTATCTTCTTCGGGGTCTAAGGATGTTATCTAACGGTAGCACTGGATCGCGACCGTACAGTAAAAAGAAAGGAGATTCCTGCGTAGTTTCCGAAACACAAACCCTATAAGCTGCTAGTACCTGGTTAATATGCACGTCCCATGTCGAAAAATCCTCTTGTATCTTTTTGGACAGAATGTCGTTAAAAGTTCTGTGAAAACGTTCGACCTTAGCATTGGACTGTGGATGATAAAGACTGGTCGTGACATGATCTATGTTCAGTTCTGCCAGCGTTTCTGCCATAACCCTATTCACATTCTCAGATCCATTGTCTGATACTATCTGCAATGGACAGCCATGTCTGGGTAGTATTTCTTCTACCAGCAGCTGTACCACTGACTGCGGCGTTTTGTCTGGTACAGGGAACGCCTCTACCCAACCTGTCAGATGACAGATGAATGCTATGACATAGCGATTCCCGCTAAGGGAGCGGTCAAACGGACCTGCCAAGTCCAATGACAACTTAGCGAATGGGTATGGAGGAATGTCCATTTCCTGTACGGGGGCCCTTTTCTTTTGTAACACCCTAGTCTGACAGATGACACACCCACTAACATATTCATACAGTTGTTTGTACATGTTAGGCCAGTAATACTTTCTACTGACTGTGTCATGAGTCTTGTCTATTCCTAAGTGACCATTTTCGTCATGGTACTGTCTGACTACGTACTCTACCAAGTGAGACGGAACATACAATCTGGCTACTGGTTCATCATCAGGATGAGAAAGAAATATAGAACATCCTCTATCAGCATGTACCTCCTATTGACTGTCATGGTTCCTTGTTCACTAATCAATAAGTCCTTTAAGCGCACTATTTCAGAATCCTTCTCCTGTTCCTCAATAATATCAAACCCTGGAAGATCAACTTTTTCCAGCTTCTCGTCACACCCTGCCCCTACTGTACAACTAGCGAACTGCTTGGGTGTGAATTGGTTGGAGTTTATGACTCCTATGACAAAAGCATTGTCATTGACCTCTCTGGTTAACTCTACTTCTTCCTCATGCTCTGGCATGTGAGTACCACTCGGCATTCTGGATAGTAAGTCTGCCAAAACATTTTGGGGACCTGGGATATATTCAATCGTACAATTATATCCCGAAATGCCTAGGGCCCACATCTGCACCTTCTTATTTTGCATTGGTGAATTAAGCAAATACTTAAGAGGCATGTGATCCGTGCGGATGACAAACTCCGCATTATGCAAATAGTGATTTAGCTTTTGAAGCGCATAATGGATCGCAAAAGCCTCTTTCTCTATCGTCGACCATTTTCTTTGGCTGGTACTAAGTTTATGGGATAGAAAATAAATAGGTCTTTCTACCTTTGAGCCTGGGGAAATGTCTGAATCCTCATCGCCTTTTTGCGCGAGACATGCCCCCACGCATGTGTCGCTGGCATCCGTGTAAAGGATGTACGGACGCCGTGTATCTGGATAGGCTAACACTGGTGCTACAGCTAACGTTTCCTTCATCAAATCAAACGCTTTCTGGCATTCCTCTGTCCAACTGAATCTCGCATACTTTCGTGTCAGTGCTATGATTGGTTCAGCCATCTGGGAGAAATTAGGAATCATTTTCCTGTAAAACCCAATCATACCAATGAACGAACGGCACTCTCTGACACAGGTCGGAGCCGCCATAGCCCTAATGACTTTTACCTTTTCCTCATCCGGTTTTATCCCCTGGTTACTAATGACAAACCCTAAGTATTTGGTTTCTTCCTCAAAGAACTGACACTTCTTGAGTTTCAGCTTCAGGTCATGCTGTCTCAATCGATCAAAGACTGTCTGAAGGTGACACAGATGGTCTTCTATTGTTTCTGAGAAGATCAAAATGTCATCGAGATAGGCACAGGAAAAACTTTCTAAACCGGCTAGCACGATATTCATAAGCATCATGAACAATCCCGGTGCTCCAACCAAACCAAAAGGCATTTTCGTGAATTCGAATAATCCCTTGTGGCATGCAAATGCTACTCTATCCCTACTCTCCTGATCCGCCATCTTGACCTGCCAGTACCCCGACTTAAGGTCCAGACTGGTAAAATACTTGGCCTTTCCAAGCAATGACAAAATGTCATCTATCAGCGGTAGTGGGTACGATGTTTTCTTTGTAATCTCATTCAGTTTTCTAAAGTCAACACATAAACGTTTCGACCCATCCTTCTTGGATACAATCACTAAACTAAAAGACCATGGGGACTGAGAACGTCTTATCACACCTGCCTGTAACATCTCTTCTAGAGCCTTGTCAACAATCTCTCTATCTTGAAGCGGGATTCTATACGGTTTTATCCTAATGGGAGGATGATCGCCGGTATCTAGTTTCATCGTGACAGTGTCAGTAGCCCCTAAATCAAGGTCGCTATTCGCGAACAAGTCTTGATTGTTCGTAATGAGCTCTGACACTACACCTTTCATCTTCTCCGGCGCAGTGACTTCCGTCAAGTCGACTGCCGATACCTGCCGATCAACCGACCCTATCTGTACTTCATGTACTTCCTGAACTGTCGTTACCTTCCCCACAACACAACCCCTTCTAACTCTATACGTCTTGTTTGTGTTGTTCACTATCAGTATGGGATACGTCTGGTGATTATTTTGCTTGACTACCGTGCTTGTCACTAATAGTCCCGGTTCTTGTGCTATGAATCCCTTGTCTGTTTCCGAAATCTCTAAGAGTGTCTCTCTTGCAAAATACGGAGCATTCTTCATCCGTACCTGGAGTACTTCTGCCGTCTGAGGTTTTATCACTTTCGTCTTAGTCACTCTGACTAAAGACGAAATGTGGATGTCCTGTTCATAGGGCACATAAACACTCCCGACTCTGAGTTTCTTCAAGTCAAAATAAATCCTCACCCCGTTTTTGTCTAACCAATCATTCCCCAAAATAAAGTTCCTGTTGAGCCCTGATACCACGTAGAACTTATGCTTAAATTTTTGCCCCGCTACCATAAATTCTAATTCTGAACTCCCCAATACTTGTAAAGCTTCTCCACTAACTGACTGTAACGACACATCTCCCTTTCCTAACTTTGGCTTATGACTGAGTTTATCGTAAGCCCCCTTGCTAATCAAAGACACCTCTGCTCCCGTATCGATCAAGCTACGAAATCGTTGCTTCCCAATTTTGAACACTATGCACTTCGGGCTACCCGCTACGTTAATGCTAAACAACTGACTCTTTCTACTTTTCCGGTCCTGCGTAACGGCTTCGTGTGCCGCAGAACCTTCTAGTTTTCCTGCCTCGACGGAAACCTTCTTTGACCTTGTGGCCGCCTGTTTCCGGCCTTTCTACATTCCCGCTGAATGTGACCTCGTTCCCCACACTTCCAGCATTGAATCGGGGGACGCATTGTTTGCTGACCAACCGCCCCTATCACTCGGCAATTTCTTGCCTGGTGCCCCACTCTCCCGCATTTAAAACAATTACGGTGACGAGCATGGCCTACTTCCGTCGCCTCTTCTCCACCCCTAGCTGTCGCTCTCGGCTGACTAACTGGCCGACTGTTTATCGTGCGTAGCTCAAACCTATGGCGGAGGTTTTCTTCCTGCATGGCCACCTGCACGGCCCTATCTAATGTGTTTGAGTTATCCCGCAGGACTTTCATCTTAAGAAAGTCGTGCGCCAATCCGTCAACAAAGAAATTTGTTAGTTGCCGTTGTACCACAGCAGCGCCCATCTGACTCGGGAAGGCTTCGCCGGCCAAAGTCATTAGGCGCTCTGCATACAGAGGCACACTTTCCTTCGGGTTTTGTTTCACCCGCTGTAGCAAAGCAAACGCATGATTTTCATCGGCGATTTCGCCGAACCTTACGGTTAGCTGCCTTTTCAATTCATCCCAATCCCCTGCCGCTTCCGTTTGTAAGAATCGATGGATAAAATCACTCACCACCCCCGAGCTTGCTTGATAAGCAATGACGGGGCGCCTGTTGAGGGCTTTCATTAGCACTGCATATTTGTCAATTTCTTTGATCCACTCCCTAAATTTGGTAGGCTTGCCGTCAAACGTTCCTACCATCTGCCCTATACTCTGAGCGTTAATTGCCTGACTCCTTTCCTCTACTTTTTCGCCTAAAATCCTACACTTCCTCTGCCATTTTTGTTTCTTTTTAAATGTAACAACAACACAACCCTAGCTAACTGGTCTGGCTCCTCTATAAGACTCAACAAGGGTTAAACGAAAAAGTCACTTACCCCGTGATCCTTTCGGCTGTTGGTCTTGAATGAGTCGCGGACGTCTCGTGGGCTCGAACTCTGTTTTTCTTGACGTGGGCTCGAACTCTGCTTTTCCTGAAGTGGGCTCGAACTCTGCTTTTCTTGAAGTGGGCTCGAACTCTGCTTGTCTTGAAGTGGGCTCGAACTCTGCTTTTCTTGACGTGGGCTCGAACTCTTCTCTTCTCTTCGGGTTGCTGGCTTGACTCTTCTCTTCTATTTTCTTGTTGTTGGCTTGACTCTTCTCTTTCTCTTTCTGGTCTGCTCGTCCACCCTTGCGTCGTTGGCTGTCAATTTGGTGCTGATAGTCTAGTTTTCTGTTGCTTCTTTGCTTTGTTTCTTCCCGTTCCGAGATCCTGGTCACGGCACCAAATAAGAAGATAGGTAGTGTTACACTACCGCAGCCACACGCAAGGTGTTGTTGATGGAAGACTTAGCCAGACAAGAGTGTTTCCAGAAGAGTCTTTTATTTCTTGGTCATCGTGTGTCTAATAGGTTGGGCACAACCAACCTACTAGCATGGCATACTAAAATGGCGAAAATACCGGAGCTCGGTCTCCTCGCTTCTCCGCTCTCTCTCTATCTGGTGTTTCCCCCCACTATATATACACGTTCTGTAGGGCATCGCCCCTCTGTCTCAATCAGTCAAAGGGGCTATTACTGTCACCCATAATATTCCCCATCTATCATGGTGGTCAGCGTCCCCTGACCCTATCTGTCAAAGGAGCTATTACTGTCGTCCCTAATATCCCACATCTGCTCTGGTGGACAGGCCCCTGACCTAGAGGTCAAGGAGCCATTACTGTCATCCCAATATCCCCATCTGCTTTGGTGAACAGCGCCCTCTGACCCTTAGCTGACCAGGAACCTATTACTGACTCTCATAATTATTCCTTGTCAACAGGAGTCTGTGTTCCTCACTACTACAGTGGGCTCATTATGTATTAATTAGTCCCAGCTCCCAGTTCGCTACTGCCCGCATCGTGACCGCTAAAGTGAGCTTGATGTATTTCCACTCGAAATTATCATTCATTAGTCCCAGCATAGTAGGGCCGGCCACTTGTCAACTTTACATGAGCTTGTGGTAGCTAAAGTGGACCGTGCCATTACCCTCTCCGTGCTCTGCCCGTGTTACTCAATTATACCCTCGTTATTTTCATATCAAGGGAAATTATAAAATTACCCGACCGTGAAATTGGCCGTATACACTTATAGTGTAACATTGATGATAATGAATTAGCTAGCCAAAACCGGCTCTGTTACATACCCGCCGACTTTAACACTACAGCGGCCTCGATGTAGAAACATTTATAAAATCATCTCAAATGGAAAATCAATATAGTCCATTCCATACTTTTACCATAAAATACACCATGCATGGGCAAATAACCACAAGTGCATGTGCCGCTTACCGCGACTAACCACAGCAATATTTAACCCCAAATCCTGTTAACACAGTTTAGGTGCAGACTGGAAACCTACAGTCTTTATCAAACTAAGCTTTGCATTGCAAGATACTGAGTTTAGGCTACAGTCATTAAGAGCTTGCCCGGGATACATAGCCTAAACAGTATGCAAAGTTTGAAAAAAAAGTCAGCTGACTGAGCCGCCTAGACAAATGAGACTGACAAATGAGTTATCCCCTACACTGAGCTGCCGGATCAGGATATTTCACGGCAGTTATCAACTCAACAGTCAAACAGACATAAAAGTCAATACTATTCAGTATGCTGGATTAAAAAAAAACACCACTTCAACACAAAATAAAGTTACATTAAATGAGGAAAGAAAATATTATTGACAAGGCAGGTGTGCAGTGATATCCACAACACAAGCGTCTCTAGACGTCTTTCTCTACTGGCGATTCCATGGAAGCACCGTGATGGCATAGGCACACTTAATACATAAGTCCAAATGTCCACAATGGAGTGTCAACACAAAGAACTACCTAGCACCAACATTATAAACTACCACACACTCGTCCATAATGTACGACACAGACAAACCACTCAAATACATCAACAAAAGGGTCTTATTGCATCAGGAACATCAGATCCAAACACCAACACATTCACATAACATCATGACATTCACATAACATCAACACAACAAAGCAACTGGAACATAAAAAATACGCGTCAGCAACATACTAGCTAAAAATCAACATAATATGTAAACATCACAGACGATACAAAACATACATGCTATGACTATGGCGCTCTCTGGCAACTCCCCAAAGTGTTTAGCACTAAACATGAAAGTAAATCAGCATAGAAACAAATAAATATACCACTAACAGCTCCGCACCAACGCCATGGTGACTTTCAGGAACACACGGCAATGGCGGAAGGGGTCGGGGGTTGGTGGGGGCGGGGGAGTGGGGGGGGGGGGGGTTGTAGACAAAGACAATAGACAAAGCGCACATGGCAAACACTGACAATATCAAAATCAACTATGCACGCATGCACTACAAAATAAGGGGTCTCTTTCAACCGCAAGTGGATCTATTTCAATCCTGAAGTGTACCTACCAATAGAGTATCACTTCTCCACAAATAATATGCATGTAAATCTTATTTTTCTCGGCTAAGAATTACATCGCATCGGAAACCATATCTTAAATGTGAATCCATAAAATCAAGCCTCATCACAGGCATCATATATGCAACCAATGATAAACGACAACATCAAAACAGTTTTAAAAATATCAAATCAAAAACAAGAGACTTGAAAATAACCAGTCAAAACACATATAGACACAGCATACAAACAGACACGCTCGCATATCGACTTCCTCAGCAGACAAACCTGAAACCTAGTACATTCATTCTACCAAAGAAAAGACAAACTTATCAAAACAGAAGCAAACACCCAGAAATCAAACAAATAAAACACTTGAATTCAAACGCAGCATGCACATCATAACGCAAAATACAAATACATATATATAGCATTCAAGCATAACATTCATTTCAGTCTATTCAGACACACTCACGCCGTTAAACACATACGCACTCGCAAACAATTAGTTTCAAGTTCGTCCTGAGGCTGTCAAAACAGTTTCAGCAACGGGGCATGAAGCCAGAACGAGCTGCCGTCAAAGGTTCATAACCGTAAAATACACACCATGTAGATACACCACTGAAACAGTACCATGAGGCAAAACATAAACATGGGCAAGGGCACTCTCAGTCCCATGGTAGCTGATGGTGGCACAAAACAGTCACGCTGGTAGAACTGTCCTTGTCCTTGTCGTTGCCCCGCGGTGGGACAACTGGCACGGCGGTGGCCCTGCTGACCACATTCCCAACACACAAGTATCTTGACTGAGTTCTAGGCTCAGATTCGCTCGGAGGCTCAGCCTGCACCTCGGCGTCTCGCCTTTCAGGGGCAGATGACACTGAGTGGCAGGGTGACCGCCAGGCAGTAGCTGCTAACACATGTCTCAAAAGCAATCGCTCGGACTGAGATGGAAGAGCGCCTCTTGGAGACTGCAGGCATCGACGAGGCGATTTCAGAGATCGTGGACACTCTAGCCAACCTAACAGGGATAGCGGAGCGCCTCTCCACTGCTCCTCCGCTGACGACTGACAACCCATGCTGCGAGTCACTATATGTACAGGTGATCGAGTCCAGCAGGCCATGGGGACAGCAGAGACCACCCGAATCCACGTAATCGTCGAAGTGGTCAACGGCTTCCCCTTCAAAGGCGATGGTCATCCACTCAACAAAGGTTGTTGGCGTGATTTCAAAGCACGTGGCGGGGACGTTGTCCATGGAACGGCTATGACTCGGTTAACCTCTTGCCCGAAGACCTCTACAGGACAGCGATCAGGCCGATTGCCAGGGAAGATGGGTAGGGATGGCATGTTGATCAGCCGCCCCTTAAGGTCGTTCATAGAACAGGTTTTGCTCTGTGGGTACTCGCTCGCCGTCCTCGCCATGGTGGTTGTCTCGCGGTGATGTCACCGCCCTCTACACCTGACTTACGTTTTCTTTCCTGTACTGCTTTTTGTTGTGATTCCTTATCCCCGCATCCTTATCGGCCCCACATCCTGCTCGCAGCGCCAGTTGTAGCCGGTTGGCTGAGAGGTGTGCAAAATGTGGGGGAATTAAAAGAGAGTCAAGATGGTAGTCATGGTACTTTGTATTTATTTTTACCACTGACAACATAAAAAACCAGTACAGGACAGAAACGTAAGTCAGTTATAAAAACACAATGCAGCCAAATGCCGGACGGCCAAACACAGGCTGCAGGAACTCCAGCCACCCAGAACCAAAAAGATTGGAATGTGCTTAGTCAGTACTATATCAAGCATGGTAAAGAGTATGTACGTGTCGCTGGTCACTTAGGCCATCTACAGACAACGCGCGTGCTTAAGAAATATGTACTGCACACGCGCAGGCGATAAGGTACTAGCAGGGTATTATAATGGTGTTCTCGCAGCTAGCGGCTGAATGCAGGAAAATCCAAGGTTAGGGGGAAAAATCTATGTGTCGGTGATGATAATTAGCAAGCCAAAACCCGCTCTGTTACACTTGCTTCCCATGAGGCCGAAAAATCAAGTCAAAAGGGGGGAAAGGGGGGGGGGGGGGGGGTTTGAAGGCGCGAATGCCGGTGAGCGGCCGGCACCTATTGCACTTTTTCACCACTCGCTGAAATATCGAGTGCGCGATGGGCGGAAACGAAGGGGTCCGGGGGGGGGGGGGGGGGGGGGGGGTTAAACTCCAAAGATGTCACTTAGCATTTGAAAGTATTTGTGGGGTAGGGGCCCGGAACCCCTGGACACCCACTCTCTACCCCCGATTCGTCCCTGCGAAACATAATTGTTGTAGGCTATTGAGATTTGGGAGTCTGATATCACGATTTATAAAAATGTCGAGATGGCCTGATAACAGCTGAGACGTGACAGCGTCGAGGCTTTTATCAGCCATCGAGACTGACATTTTTATAATTGTAATAATGGACTCCCAAATCCATTTTTAAAAAAAAACCGTACATACACTGCTGCGTTGCTCTTGTCACGTAACGGATGTGACATGTTTTATTTTTTTGCCAAGTCGTTTTTTTTGTCAATAAGTGTAGGTCGCCGACTTCTGTAAATAGCCTTAGTTTAGGGAAGTTAATAAATGTAGTGTGAGCGTAATCGTAAAGCCCGTGCGGCAAGCTTAACGGTGAGCGAGTACAGCGGTTGCACGCTTTCGTCAAGTAGCTTTAACAGAACAGTGTTCAGAGTAAAGTTAAACTGCAAGGTAGCAGAAGGATATTACAGTCAGTCAGCGGAGTTAGCCAGCGAAGTGAGAGTCTGGGTCAGGGTGCGTCCTCGTTTGGAGCCCTTGACAAGCTGTGTGAGGGTTGTTTTACCCTCCCTGCAAGACCACGACCAGTGTTCCTGGGTGTGGGTGTCCCGAGAGACTTGTGACCACGGCTGCTACTCACCAGAAGACCCCTCCGGTTCGTCTTCGTCTTGTTTGTCTCGTCCTGCCGGAGGACTCACCAGTGACAGGTAAATGTTCATGCCATTTTCTCAGTTAGCTGCTGTGCTCTCGGGTGTTTGAATGTGTACATAGGTTCGGAAGGGTATGTTCGTCTAGTTTTTTTAGTGATGTTTTAATCGAGTCTTTAACCATGTTTTTTAGGTTGGGTTGTAGTGTGGTGGGTGTCGGATTTAGTTGTTTATGTTCGGCTGTCGCCGAGTGAGTATATTTAAAGGGCCATGTTGTAAAATGAATTAAAGTGGGTATCCTTTCAAATATATCTGTATTAAGTCCTAGACGTGATGTAATAAGATTGTCACGTTGGGTGGTTGCTGGTGATTATTTCATATCGTTGTATGTACATGTGGATATTTTGATAATGTTGGTTTTAGCAGTGGCAATGTTATTATACAAAAGTGGTTGTGCTAGCTTAATGTTAGTGTAATGGAATAGTGCAAACCTGGTGAATGTTGAATGTACATAGGAAGCTTTCATATCCATGATTGTATATTTAATATGGCCAAGGCGGATATTAGGGTGAGACGAGACACAACTCACGTGGTTTGTGAGTAGGTGCGTGTCAAATAGGCCAGAATTAACTGTGTTGGCACTTTGACTGACAATGCGCCCTTTTCCAGTGCACTGGCTTCGATCATTGGCTTCGAAGACTGGCTTCGATCATTGGCTTCGAAGATTGGCTTCGAAGATCGGCTTCGAAGATTTCGTCGTTCTTCGATCTCATCCACGACCAACGGTGACGCATCATCGGGAGTCGGAACGCCTTCGCTAGCCGGTCCTGTTGGACAAGTACGTTGGCTACATCAGGCTGATTCTACGTTCTGGGCGTCGGTCACAGGCGTGCGTGGGCAAGCGCGGCTACGGTGCTCTGTGGTGTAGGGGTAGTACTCTTACGTTACGAGCCACCCTGTCTAGTGTGGGACAGAGGACACTGTACAGAGACAAAGTTACCCGCCTTGTATAGCCGTTGGCCATATTAGTCATTATCACCTGTTAGTCATATTCACCTGTTAGTCATATTCACCTGTTAGTCATTTTCGTCTGTTAGTCATTTTCACTTGTTAGTCATTTTTTATATGTTAATCTTTTTTAAGTGTTAATACGTTATGAGTGCATGTGTGGGTATGTGTGAGTGTGTGGGGCGTTAGGGGGTTGGGGTGGGGGTTAGAGTAAGAGTAGGTAATAAAGGATTTGTTTGTTGTTTATCGCTGGCGTTGTGTTATTTATTTAGAGTGGGTGGGTTTTCTCGAGTGTCTGCACTCATATTGTCCACGGCGCCCTGACTCTGTCAGGCGTGTCGTGACAGCTCTAATGGGTAGACCATCGAAAACCGATGATGTCGTCATTGTGCATGACTTCTATTTGTGGGTGCGGGTGCGGCTGGCCAAGCCAATCCTGGACCCACACCTGCGAGGGCAATGGGGACACTGGAACGTAGCTGTGGAGAGAGTCGACGCTGTCTTTCTGCGAGCTCTGGCACTGGTGATCCGTTCGCGCCGATTGTGTTCAAAGAGCGTGCAGGCTTTCCTGGTGGCGGCACGCCAGCCAGATCTGTCTTGTGCTTGTGCTTCAAGTTCCTTTACCGGGAAGACGCAGTACTTGAGGCTGTCTTTTATGCAGTCTTTGAAGCGTTTCTTTGGCCGTCCTTGCTTCCTGTGGCCTTTTGAGAGTGCACCATGCAGGAGTTGGCGTGGCATGTGAGAATCATCCATGCGTATGACATGACCTGTCCAGCGAAGTTGTGTCTTTAAGATCAAGGCTTCAACACTCACTAAGCCAGCATTGTCCAGGACTTCCAGGTTTGTCACCTTGTCTTGCCATTTGATGCCCATGAATGAGCGCAGGGATCTCATGTGGAAACGTTCAAGCTGCTTGAGGTGCTTTCTGTACAGCGTCCATGGCTCACGGCCGTAGAGGAGGCTGGGGAGGACTACTGCCTTGTAGACTTTGATCTTGGTTGAGAGCTTGACGTTGTTGTTATTCAACACACGAGTGCGCAGACGACCCATGGCTTGGCTGGCTTTGCTGATGCGAGCTGCGATTTCCTTGCCGATAGTACCGTCAGAAGAGATGATGCCCCCAGGTACCTGAACTGGTCGACAGACAACATGGATGCATCCCAGGTCCAAGCAGTGGCATCTCATAGACTATGTCATTGTCCGCCAGCGGGATACTCGTGATGTCAGAATCACCAGAGCCATGAGAGGAGCCGAGTGCTGGACCGACCATCGGCTGGTGCGGTCTGTCCTCAACCTGCACATTGCACCAGCACACAGGAAGAGGCCGAAGCTCACCCGACCTTCATTCAACCTGGCCAAGCTGAAGCGCCCGGACGTCAAGGAAAACTTCCAGTCCCACCTTGATTACCTGCTAACTGCCCATGGACCATTGACTGGCAACCCAACTGAAATATGGAACCAGTTCAAGGGGATGGTGACGGAGTCTGCCGAAGACGTGCTTGGACCCAAGCAGAGAGTACACTAGGATTGGTTTGATGAGAACAATGAAGAGATCAACAAGCTACTGGAGCAAAAGCGCAGTGCCTTCATCGAGTGGCAGAACGACATCAACTCCTTGTCCAAGAAAGACCGCTTCAAACACCTCCAGATAAAAACCCAGAGAGAGCTCCGCAACATGCAGGACACCTGGTGGGACAGCAAGGCAAAAGAACTTGAACACTTTGCTGAATCCAACAACTCCAAGGAGCTTTTCAGCGCTATGAAAGCTGTCTACAGCCCTGCCAGACCCAGCACAACCCCTCTCTTTTCTTCCGACGGCTTCACCTTGCTGAAGGACAAAGGCAGCATCACTGAGCGCTGGAGAGAACACCTCAAATCTGCTGAACCTGCCTTCCACTGTCGATCCCGCAGCCAGGGACATGATTCCCCAGAAGCCGACACTGGATGACCTTGACCTCCCGCCTACCCTGGACGAGGTCAAGAAAGCGATCAACCAGACTAGCTCCGGCAAGGCTGCAGGCATGGACGGCATCCCCGCAGAGCTCTTCAAAGCAGCTGGGCCTGAACCCTTGACGCCTTCCTCGACATTCTGACATGCATCTGGGCAGAGGAGAACATGCCACAGGAATTCAGAGATGATACAATCGTCTCCTTGTTCAAGAACAAGGGCAGCAAAGCAGACTGTGCCAATTACCGAGGGATCTCACTCCTGTCCATTGCTGGCAAGATCCTCGCGAGAGTCATCCTCAACCGCCTGATCAGCTCTGTATCTGAGGAAGCCCTCCCAGAGGCTCAGCGTGGCTTCAGACCCAGCCGCAGCACATTCGACATGGTCTTCTCTTGAGACAGGTCCAGGAGAAATGCACTGAACAGCACATAGACCTCTACGCTGTCTTCATAGATCTGACTAAAGCATTCGACACCGTGAACAGAGAATCGCTTTGGGCCATCCTCGCAAAGCTCGGCTGCCCCAGGAAGTTCACCAACATCATCCGCCTCTTCCATGATGGAGTTGTCCAGTCAAACGGCGACACATCCGCACCCTTCTACATTTCCAACGGTGTGAAACAAGATTGTGTTCTTGCCCCCGTGATGTTCAACCTGTTCTTCACTTGTGTCCTGACCCATGCAGTACGCGACCTTGAGAAGGGAGTGTACCTGAAGTATAGACTAGACGGCTCTCTCTTCGACCTCCGTCGATTGAACGCCAGGACCAAGACCATCGAGAGACTGATCCTTGAGGCGCTGTTTGCCGATGACTGTGCGCTGATGGCGCACACGGAGTGTGACCTCCAGAACATCGTCAACAGGTGGAAGCCTCTCGACTGTTTGGCCTCACCATCAGTCTCAACAAGACCGAGGACCTGCACCACCCAGCCCCTGGTACAAGAGCCCCCCCCCCCCCGCCACCCCCCACCCCACCCACCCAAACCATACATACACTGCTGCATTGCTCTAGAAGCACCTATAAAGCGTGCCGGTGACAGCATGAATAAGTCAGCAAGCTTGGGATTCATTTATAGGTCTGCGCGAGATAGCCGGGCGGCTATAACATCCATTGGCAAATCATCCGACGGGGGGGGTGGGGGGGGGGGGCGTCAGGGGGGGGGGGGGCGGGGAGGGGGGGGGGCGGTGGTGTCAACTACCCGGAACAACGCTTCAGCGCATTGTTTTAAGGCACAAACATCTTGATAATAAATATGCTGCTCTGTTTCACTTTTACATCACCTTGATGGCTTGGTCGAAGGAACGTTGATGTCACGCCGGCACTGAAATGCCTGAGCAGACTGACACGGGTCCAATGCCCTAAAGGCCATCGGGCCGTCGTTGGCCGCCGTTGGTCCGCGCCGCACGGCCGTGCGCGGGCCAACAGCAGCCGACGTCGCCCCGATGGCCTTTTGCGCCTTGGTGGCACAATAACTGCGGCAAAAGTTGTCTAAGCCGCCAGAAGCAAAGCCGATTACTGAGTCAAAAGAGTTTTGTAAAGCGACCAGCTAGTCCAGGCAGTAAATGGTTAAATGATCACCCGATTTCTCCAATATAAATGTTCCTCAATTTTATGTCTTATAAAAATGATTGACAAAAGGGCTAAGTATGAAACTTGAATGTCGTAAAATAATCCGGCTTCACGTTTGTACTGATTACGCACGAGTTCCTTCCCGGCGTTACCTTCTCAAAAGCAGTGCCGGAACTTGAACAGGTTCAGTCTGGTGCATGTGCCTACTCACGGAGTCGTGGACCCGGCCATGAAAAGCTGAACGATAGATAAGGCTCCGTTATAGTTGAGGCAAGACAACATTGATAACCAGTCGTTGTATCGGCGAATCAGTCTGTTTTAGCCTGCAGTCATCATCACTCAAAGCCCGCCAGTCCGGCTGAGTTCAGGCGGCTTTTACTAATATGACATCTCTTCACTGTGTTTGGCGGTTGTTTTATATAGTGTAGTAAAATGTTCTGAAACAACCGCCAAACACATAAAGCAAATTATTTTTTTTTTAAGTTGAACGAGTGACAGACCGCCTTTTTTTCAGAATGAGTAAATGTTTACGTTGATGTTTGTTTTGGATTCCGCAGTGGGATTTCATAGTGTGTATGGAAAAAATGCACAGTGTCTGTTGTTTTGCAATTAGTCTATTACGCCGATAAGCTTTTTTGGGCGTTTTGGATTGTTTTCAGTCCAAAGAGCAGACGAGCACACATATTTCACTGACTTAGGCCAGAAGATCTTTAAACAGAGGTATGTCCCACTAAAACTTGGTAAAATCAGTCAAACCGCGCATAGAGGTGTGTGCCAAATGGTAAGGAATCACTGAAGCAAGATAGTCAGATCTGCCCTCCTCAGTCCCCCATCCCGAAAGACCCTCCACCCCTACCCCCCTCCTCCCCCCCCCCCTTTCCGCCCACCCCACCCCACCCCACCCTCTCCTTCCGGCCTCTCCGGCCGGGTTTCCACGCCATTGTTCTTACATTTGTGTTTGCGTTCACAGGAGGACGAGTCACACCATGAGCATAGGTGATTCTCTGGCCGGCTGCGGCTTCGCCGCAACCCCCACGCACAAAATGAGTATCTGTTCGACCGGCACGACGCAGCGGCTGACTCGCACCATCAGCAGAACCACTTCTAAGCCCCGCTCAGCCGAGGACATTCGCGCCAGGCGGGAGCAACAAGTAGCCACCATTCGAAACCTTCGCACGTTGCTTAGCGATTCCAAAACTGAACACGGTAGCCAGCAGCCACAGAGCGGTTACGAGTAGCCCCACGCTGGTTGTCTCCCGGCCTTCGATTCGCTGCGCTAACTAGCAGCGAATCGAGGGAGACAACCAGTATCAAGGTGGTTGCAGCGGGCCCGGGCGCAGTCAGAATTTAAGCAAACGACTCGGATAGACATGACTGACCAGATGACGGCACAAGCTGTCACAAAGCACGGTTCGTAGTATACAATGTATTAGTCCAGCTGGGAGTCTCCGACATTGTGACTGAAACATACACACTTCATACAGTTGGTTTTCATCGGCTTGAGATCCTACCCAATGCGCAAAAGGCCATCGGCCCGCCGGTGACGTCCGGCCGCCGTGCGCAGCGGGGCCGGTAGTCTACGTCGGCCCGATGGCCTTTTGCGCATTATGTATAAGCAATCCGAGTAAACAGGACTATCAATATGGACACCACCGATATGCCTACTGACAGTGCCGGAGTGGCTCATCAAATGTGGATGTCAAATCGTCGGTCCAGATTTTGGACGCTGGACGGCTATCAGTGACGTCGCTGTCAACGGGCCTTTGCCGCTGATGTGCCGTTAAACAAACTGGGGCCGATAACGATGTCAGCGATACTGTCAAACCCTTTGCACCCGGAACTTGACCGGACTAGACCTTTATCAGTGTCCAGACTAACCGGCGTAGCAAATGTTGAGCCGTTTATGTTGTCACAACAAGGCAACTGACGTATGACAGACCTACAAGGACTGAACTCGAGTGGTCAATGTCGGCGTATATTGTTTTTAGGACTGACGATGTATGTCACAGGGGTGTCAGTCTTGTGTTATAGTCCGTTTGAGCAAAGTTTGTCTCATGTTTTTTTGCAAATAACTTTTGAACGCAGATGATTTTAGGACTACTCTCTGAAGAAAACATGATCACCAACTTTGGTCCCAACTTTTTTTTAACTTCGTTTAGTCATGACAATAACAGTTTATCCGCTTCTTTCGAGAAATGTTTAACATGACCCATTCAAACCCCCTAAACTATTCCCTAATCGAACCCCACTCAGACACTGCTGACACGTATTTATTTCTACAAACCGGCGTCACGCTCTCTACGATGAAAGTTCAATAGCCTGGACTTACAAGGCATCTGATCATAGTCCGTGCATAGCTTGTCATGGTTTCTGCATCAGTGATGCAGGTCAGTGCTCGCCGGTTGGGGCCTGAACAGGGTATACACTAAGCATAAAAAACAAACACACAAAAAGAAAACTTTACCAAGTTTTGGAGACGATATCTTTCTAATGCCTGAAGATTTAAAATTCTGTCTGCAACACGAACAAGCTTACACACTTGAGGATACAACTGAATGCAACAGACTGCATTTTCCCCCGTTGTGTTACCTTTAAGCCTTTAAGTTACAACCATTTGAACACGACACCCCGAAAATTTAAAGTTGCAAGGTTACATTTCCATGTGAGACGCGTTGCTTATCAAGCACTACCTACGAAACGGAAATATCCGGAGCTTTGTAAATCTGATTGCACCACTAAAAGGGCATTTATTTATCTCCAAATGCTGCGAATTATTTTTATTTTGAAAGAAAACTGTTGCTGTTTTGGCCTGAATAAGACATGCAACCACCTCCCCCCCCCCCCCAACAAACAAACAAAAAAAAATCACTTTTGCAGGTTTCATACGCATATCTCCCATTTTCAGGCTAGTTATTTAAATTCCGAGTGATATCGTGAGAAGGTTGGTCATTTCTCTTTAAAATGCAATCAAAAACACTCATTTGAAGAAAAAAATATAGATTTTATCGCAACAAAAGCCGAACTATCCCCTGAATCAAAACATTTTGTTGGTCTCGTCCGAGGAGAATGCAAACATTTGTTTTCTGAGAGTCAAATCGTCAGATGGTTTAGAGCGTTTCATGATGCGTTTTTACTCCAGTAATGCGCTTGACACAGCATAAGTAGTACCACAAACAAAAGAAAGAAAATAAAAGGGGGTGGGGTGGGGGGGGGGGGGAGGGGAGGGGAGGGGGGGGGGTCTCCAGGGTAAGATCATGATGTATGATCTCGAAACATTTATTTTTCTCATCAATAACACACATTTTCACCGTCTCTTTGAGTGTTTATGTGCTTACGTGCGTGCGTGTGTACGTGTGTGTGTGTTTATGTGTGCGTGCGCTAACGTGTGTATAACTGCTTTATTGCTTCATGTTCGTGTGAGTAATCGACTCACTACGTGTTTATTTGTGTTGTTTCTTTATTGTACACTGAACCACCATTACACTTGTCAACATAACCACCACTGATCAAAACAGCAGGACTAAGACAAAGAAAGAAGATGGGATGAACCATAACCCACAAAGTTTCTTCTATGTGAGAACTGTCCTCCCTGTCAAGGGTCTCTACCTTTTGTCTTTGACCTAATTCTGATGTTGAAATATCTCCTATTGAAAACGTCTTGCAGATCTACCAATGCGTCAGTGAGTTCTGTAAGGGCCGCAGGACATACGCGTCATCAGTTGGTTTGTGAAACGTCATTTGTCATGACGGAAGTTTCAGTTTTTACGTAATTTTATATTTTACGTGATATGAGTTTCACTTTCGCTTCATATGCTTGAGAAAATGGTGACAAAACTAGAACTTCACGGTACATTTTCAGTCTTGCTATAATGTGTGTGAAAGCAGGTTGACTACCTAGCTATATGATTTTCTAAGTACACGGGTCACGTGCATGCTCTTTTGAAAGCGGCGCCTCGGTGTCAGTGTGTGTGCGTGTTAGTGCGTGCGTGCGCGGGCGCTCAAAACACCTCCAAGAGGCATAGATCCTCATGCGCCCGGAGGGCTCATGCGGACTTATGCCTCCTGGAGATGCGTGCATGTTTGTGTGTGTGTGTGTGTGTGTGAGAGAGAGAGAGAGAGAGAGAGAGAGAGAGAGAGAGAGAGAGAGAGAGAGAGAGAGAGAGAGAGAGAGAGAGAGAGAGAGAGAGAGAGAGAGAGAGAGAGATTTGCGTCATATTTAGAGTATTGTGTCTGAATGTCTAGTGGTGACAAAGTTGCTTCTTTTTCGTCACCGCCTACCCGGCACCGGCCTCCACGTGGCGTAGGTGGGTAGTCCGCTCAGTCCCTGACTGAGTGGGCTAGCGGACGGGTGCCATCTTTGTCCAGGATTAGGACTTGATGTCAGCAGATATGTTGTTCAGCCTTTTCACTGGTCCGGTTTTTAAGGAGCTGTGCTAACCTAGGTCGTACCATGTTGGATTGGTCCTTAAAAATACTCGTGACTTTTTGGTCCTTTGGATCCCAAGTGTTTGCCGTGCTTGGAGACCCGTGTCGGGGGAGAAGAGGATCCTGGTGGCTGAGGTTCCCTTTGGGCTGCGGCTCACTGGTGCCAACACTCCACTTCGGCCTTGACTTCTACCTAAACGGGAGGCTAGTCGTACCGGCCTAGTCAATCGGCTCTTGTCACGTTGAGCCCTATCCCACTGTTGACATGCGGGTTGCTATACGGAGCACCATGCTATAGCTTCTGCTGCTGATTAGGTGCTTTACGCCAGTATTCCCCTGCATTCAACGGTGTGATAGAAGGCGGTGGCTCAAACGGTTCAATCGGGCTTACCCCCTTGAGTATATCTTTCGGGCAGTCTCCATTGTGCGTCGGCTGGAGACCCGCCGACAGTTGCACTTTCCCTTGTTGGGCTCGGTGGCGGGCGGGGACCCCCGGGGGATGAATATCTCTACTAATATAATATGGATAAAACCAAAAAACCAAAACTAGCACAGAAACGGCACATAGACACCGACATTGAACATGACAGTGATTCAGACTGTGAGGAAGCGACACCTCAGGCGTCGGCCGTATGGCCTCGCTTCCTCATTGTCCATAGCAAAGTGAAGGAGAAACCAGTTACCAAGCTGCATCCTTTTCTGGTGGGGGAGACCCTCAGGAGCCGTGTTGGCAGGCCTGACGCCCAGCGCCTCAGGTCTGGTGACTTGCTGGTGGAGTGCCGTACTCGGGCACACTCCAGCGGGCTACTGGGGCTCTCTTCCATCGGAGACACTCCTGTGGAAGTCACACCCCACAAAACTATGAATTCGTCAAGAGGCGTAATCAAAGATCAAGCTTTGGCAGAACTGTCAGAAGATGAACTTGTAAGGAACCTTAAGTCTCAGGGGGTGACTTGCGTCAGGCGCTTCGCTTCCAAGCGAGGTGGTGGGGAGATCCGTCTCCCTACCATCATCCTGACGTTTGGCACCCCCACCCCTCCTACTACCATCTGGGGAGGTTACTACTCCCTGAGAGTGAAAAAGTACGTCCCTCTTCCCCTCCGGTGCTTTAAGTGCCAAAAGTATGGCCATGGGCAGAAGACATGCCGTCAGGCAGAGGCTTCATGCGCCCGTTGCACTAGGCCCGGACACTCTGCTGAGTCCTGCACAGCCACCCCCCTGTGTGTGAATTGCCAGGGGGCGCATATGGCTTCGGATAAGAAATGCCCTCGTTGGATATCCGAGTGCAAGATTCAGCAGGTGCGTGTGGAGAAGGGGCTGTCCTTTCTGGATGCCAAAAAACTGGTTGAAGGCCCTGGTGCAGCTGCGGCTGCCCCAACCTCTAACACCTCAGTGTATACTTTTAGTGCAGCGGTGGCAGGCAAGCGCCCCACCAAAGACTTTTCATGTCAGACCCCAACTTCTTGGTTGGGGGCGGAGCCTCGGCTCATCTCGCCCCTGGAGAGTAACCCTCCTCCGGTGGTGACAAGGAGCCAGGGAACGCAGAAGGCGGACACTGCCGGTCCGGTTGTGCCGCCTTCTGTTGCCCCTAAGCCTCAGCCCCCACCCAAACCTGTTAGTCAGTCAACTCCAAAGCCTTCTGGCTCTGGTCAGCCTTCTAAGGCCGCTAACTCTAGCGGCAGGAACGCTGCCCAGGACCAGAAGTCTAAGAAATCTATGGGACCGCTGTGCGCACGGGCCCAGAAGGGGAACACAGATGTGCCCCTTCAAAACAAATATGCTGCACTGGAGGAGCGGATGGAGGGAGTGGAAGTTGTTGTTGCTGATGCTGCGGCAGCTCCACCCCCTTCCTCTCCGAAGAACCAGAGGAGGCCCGGGAGCCGGCCCCCCTCTGTTTCTTCAACTCCTTCCAAGGTAAAGGAAAAAGGGGGGAAAAACTCCTTACCCCCAGATCAGACTTAATCATGGACTCTTTGCTTCAGTGGAATTGTCGTGGTTTTCGAGCTAACTTTGAGGAATTACGTCTTTTAGTCAAGTTCTATAACCCCTCAGTCATATCTCTTCAGGAGACTTACCTGAAGACTTCTGACCCTGTGTCTTTTAATGGTTTTAATGTTATACATAAAGGCTCTGATTCGGAGAGGCGCTCGGGTGGAGCGGCTCTTCTCATTAGTAGCCAAATTTTATGTAGCCCCGTTAGCATCGACACCTGTCTTCAGGCTGTCGCTGCTCGGGTTACCTTAAAAAAGACCATAACCATATGCAGTATTTACCTGCCACCATCACTGCGGGTCTGTAGCAATGATATTTTTCACTTAGTAGATCAACTGCCCCCTCCCTTTATTCTCATGGGGGATTTTAACGGTCATGCTCACCTTTGGGGTAGTGACCACTATGATGGCAGAGGTCAGATGTTAGAAGATGTTTTTTCTCAACTTAACCTATGTGTCTTTAACGATGGCTCACCTACATACTCTAACTCAGGTTCCGGATCTAGTTCTGTTCTAGACCTCACTGTGTGTGATCCTTCTCTCATGCTGGACTTTGACTGGAAGGTTCACGACGACCTGTGTGGTAGTGACCACTTCCCAGTAGTCCTGTCATCGGTCAGCTGTGAGGAGGATTCGCCGGTGGGGCGCTGGAATCTCAAGAAAGCTAACTGGTCTCTGTTTGCCTCTCTCTGTCAGTCTCGTCTTACAGAGGAGGTGGTCATGTCAGCTGAAGAACCTGTTTCTTGTTTTACTTCTATTTTGTTGGAGGTTGCAGGTGAAACCATCCCTAGAACTTCCACATCACTCCCTCGGAAGCCGAGAGTACCATGGTTCAATGAAGAGTGCCGCAAGGCCCAAACAATGCGCAAATCTGCTCAGCGACGTGCATTTCGTAATCCGTCGCAAGCAAATATTTTAACCTTTAAAAGACAGCGGGCGAAAGCCCGTTATATTTTTAAACGTGAACGCCGTGCTTCCTGGAGACGCTTCGTCTCATCTTTATCTTCTAGGACTCCGTCCCAAAAAGTCTGGAAGGCTGTTCGAAGAATTGGGGGCAGGGGTGGCTCGGCTTCTGTCGGCCATCTTAGAGATGGTGCCAGTTTGGTCACAGATAAAAAGGCTGTGGCCAATTTACTTGCCTCCACCATTGCCCATAATTCTTCAACAGAGCATTATTCACCTTTCTTCCAGAGAGAGAAGGAGAAGCGAGAATCTTGTGCTTGTGATTTTATATCGGATAACTTGGAAGACTATAATGCCCCTTTTACGTTTTCAGAATTGCAGCAAGCCATGCAGAAATGTACTGACTCTGCTGCTGGATTAGATACCATCCATTATCAGCTCATAACACATCTGCCTGAGGATTCACTCCTTGTACTTCTCAAGGCCTTTAACCATATCTGGATAACCGGTCATTTTCCGCCATCTTGGCGCCAGGCTGTGGTTGTGCCAATTCCCAAGCCGGGTAAGGATCCTTCCGACCCGGGCAACTACCGGCCAATAGCTTTGACATCATGTTTATGTAAAACTATGGAATGCTTGGTCAACGCCCGACTGGTGTGGCATCTTGAGTCACAGGGTCTCATCACAGACCTCCAGTGCGGTTTCCGGCGCTTCCGTAGTACAACTGACCATCTAGTCCGCTTTGAGTCTTTTATCCGAGATGCTTTTGTCAACAAGCAGCATGTCTATGCAATTTTCTTTGATCTTGAAAAGGCATATGACACTACCTGGAAGCATGGTATAATGTCTGATTTGTCGGACATGGGTTTTAAAGGGCATCTGCCCGTTTTTATTCACAATTTTTTGTCCAACAGGTCGTTCCATGTCCGTGTGGGCTCCACCCTCTCCGACTCCTTTGAACAGGAGATGGGTGTCCCGCAGGGCAGTATTCTATCTCCTGTTTTATTTAGCATTAAAATAAATAACATTGTAAAGGCCGTCAAGGATGATTCTGAATGCTCTTTGTTTGTGGACGAATTTGCTTTGTGTGCACGAGGTCGAGGACTTGCGTCCCTTGAGAGGCGCTTGCAGCTGTGCGTTGATCGCATCCAGGGGTGGGTGTCTCTCAATGGATTCAGATTCTCGCCCTCCAAGACAGTCTGTGTGCATTTTAGTAACCAGACGAAATTTTTTCCAGAACCTAGCCTGAGCATTGCTGGAGTGCCAATTAAGGTGGCTGAAGAGGCTAAGTTTTTGGGGGTCATCTTTGACAAAAGATTGACCTTCTGCAACCATGTTAACTACCTTAGAACCTCTTGTCGGAAGGCCCTCGACATTCTTCGTGTCGTTGGTCGTACTGACTGGGGTGCAGACCGCATCGTCTTACTTCGACTGTACCGGGCCCTTGTTCGGTCCAAACTGGATTACGGCTCTGTGGTATATGGCTCGGCTTCCAAGTCTGTTCTGCAGCGTCTGAACACAATTCACCATCAAGGTCTGCGCATATGTCTGGGAGCCTTCAGGACATCTCCAGTTCCTAGTCTGTATGCAGAGGCAAGGGAGCCTTCTCTCAGGCTCCGCCGCATCCGCCTCATGCTCAGCTACGTTCTGAAGCTGAAGGCCCATCCAGAAAATCCTGCCTATGATTGTGTTTTTAACCCGTCGTTTGCAGAGATTTACGATGCCCATCCGGGAGCTGTCCGTCCACTTTCCTTGCGTGTCCGACCTCATCTGCAGGCGGCCGGAGTGGACCTGGACAAAGTTTCGGAATCTCTGCAACACGTCACTCCACCCTGGCTACTACCAGTTCCTGACATCTTGCTGGACTTGACTGCCCACAAGAAGGATTGTACTCCACCAGCCATATACCAACAGAGCCTCAATGAACTCCTTTCAATTTTTCCTGGCTATTGTCGTCTTTATACGGATGGGTCCAAGTCTGAGGATGGAAGAGTGGCTGCGGCTGCAGTGTCCTCTCGCCATCCTAGACGCCCATTTAAGCTCCGTCTCCCTGACCATTCCTCTGTATTTAGTGCAGAACTGCAGGCCATTCTGCTAGCACTCAAGCATGCCTATCAGTCTCGGGAAAGGAACTTCCTGATTCTGTCTGACTCTCTTTCTGCCCTGCAGGCCCTTCAGGGCGCGGGAACAGACCATCCACTGCTGGTGCAGATTAGAGAGCTCTACGCGGACTTGATGAAGGAATATTATGACATCATTTTTATTTGGGTCCCAGGCCATGTGGGCATCGAAGGCAACAGAATCGCAGATTCTGCTGCCAACAGTGCCCGCAGTGACCCTGTCCCTGACACACAGACTGTCTATAGTGATTTTAAACCTGTTATTAGTGCGTTCATAGCCCGCGAGTGGCAGTCCGAGTGGGACAAAGAGGAAGGGAACAAGCTTCATGAAGCTCTTCCTAAGTTGTCTGACAGTCTACCTTTCCGCTGCGGCAGCCGCCGTGAGGAGACTGTCCTTGCTCGGCTCCACATCGGGCACACATATGTTACGCACTCTTACTTACTTAAACAGGATGAGCGTCCATGGTGTTTTGCCTGTGATGAGCAGTTTTCTGTTCGACACTTTTTGCTGTATTGTGCTGACCTAATTGACACCAGATATAAACACTTCACAGCAGACTCCTTGAAGGTTTTGTTCCGGGATGTTCCCCCGGACAAAATCTTCAATTTTTTGAGAGAATGCAATATTTTTAACAAGATCTGAGCATTCATAGACTATGTGAATTTTTTTATTTGCCCTTTTTGAGAGTCTGTAGACGTTTCTTTTCCAGACATGTGCGACATTTTAGCCTGAGATTTTTAATCTATATTTACATCTTGTCTTAAGACCTTGCTTTTAGTCTGGCTGACCAGATTTTTACCCATCCCGCCGTGAGATGGCCTTAGTCGCCTGCTCGGCGTTAAACCCAAATAACTAACTAACTTTTTCGTCACCGCCATGTCTGACTTTCTCCGATGTCAAGGTTTTTTACTGTTTTAATTTTTTTAAAGAATTAATTTTTACTGAATAAGTTGAAAGGCTACAAAGCTGGCAAACGAACTCATCCAGTGCCTTTCTCCAAACTAGCTATATCGGGTCACCTGCTTGGCTCTTCTGAAAGCGCGACGATGTGTGTGTGTGTGTGTGTGTGTGTGTGTGTGTGTGTGTGTGTGTGTGTGTGTGTGTGTGTGTGTGTGTGTGTGTGTGTTAGTGCGTACATGCACGCGCGCTCCAAACATCTCCAAGAGACATAGGACTCCGGGCGCATGAGGATCTATGCCTCTTGGAGATGCGCGCATGTCTGTGTGTGTGTGTGTGTGTGTGTGTGTGTGTGTGTGTGTGTGTGTGTGTGTGTGTGTGTGTGTGTGATTCAATGATTCAATGAAGCTTTATTTATCAACGGTTGAGGCATTGACATCGTCACAGACATAGCCATTTTTCAAACCTGCCGTTGCTACAAAACTACGAGACAAAATACAAAAAAAAAAATATATATATATATATATATATAGTTAAATGTAAATGAAACTGACAAAAACATTGCTAGTTTAGGGAAAGAAAGTCCCATGACAATCTCACACACCTAAACTGACACACACACACACACACACACACACACACACACACACACACACACACACACACACACACACACACACACACCATCACACACAGAGTTTGTAATTGGGATCATACATAATCAGGGTTACAGGGCAGTATATATTTCACAACGTAATGATTACGACTGCTTCGAGAAGTACTTGAAGAGACTGATTTTGAAACGGGCTAGAGAGGAAGCGGATTTTACATAATCAGGAAGCGTGTTCCAAGTCTGCGTTCCCGCGAATGACAAACTAGATTTGTATATATCAATTCTTGTTTTGGGGACTAAGAAAAGTTGCCTAATATTACCAAGCCTAGATTCCGACTTAGAGAAAAGAGTTGTGATATATTATGGTATTTTCTGTTTCCACACTTTGAACATAAAAATAGCCTTATTGTATTTGAAGTGGTCTTGCAGCGGCAGAAATCCTATTTTGGCGAGTTTTTCTTCTGTTGTGAGTCGTGGGTCAGGAAGGATTTTTGCTGCCCTTCTGTGTAACGAGTTGAGTCTCTTCAAGTGGACTTCACTGCATCCATCCCACACCGTTGACGCGTAATCAATATGAGAACGTATGTGAGCATTATAGAATAGTTTGCGCGTGTCCGAGTCGGTGTAATATTTCAGTTTGGACAACATGAAAAGATTTTTGGCTACCGTTCTGCATAGAGTGTCCGTATGAGCCTTCCACTTAAGCTGACTGTCAATTGTAATCCCTAGTAGGCGGTGTTCATTAACGTGTTCTATTTGCCTGCCCTTTAATAAAAGGTTAAGTAACAAGGGTGCTAACTGGTGTTTTTGACGAGTGGCGATTAGCATAGATTTGGTTTTAATTGGATGAACAATCATAGAATTCCTGTGACACCATTCAGACACTTCATCAAGACTATGCTGCAAGTTGGAAGAAATTACTTGTATATCTTTGTTAGTCATATGAATGGAAGTGTCATCAGCAAAAAGATCACATTGTACGTTCTTGCAAGTTATATGAAGTGGCAGGTCATTGATGAATAGACAAAATAATAAGGGAGAAAGAGAGAGAGAGAGAGAGAGAGAGAGAGAGAGAGAGAGAGAGAGAGAGAGAGAGAGAGAGAGAGAGAGAGAGAGAGAGAGAGAGAGAGAGAGAGAGATGAAATGAAACTTTATTTCTCAACGGACGAAGTAATTAGCACATGTGCCATTTTTCATACTTGGCGTTGCTACTCTACAAGCACAGGGTAATAATTGTAATAGTACCAACTTGAATTACACAAAAGTTAAGATTAGGAGACATCATGAAAAGACATTAAATGAGAGAGAGAGAGAGAGAGAGAGAGAGAGAGAGAGAGAGAGAGAGAGAGAGAGAGAGAGAGAGAGAGAGAGAGAGAGATGATGATGATGATGAAACTTTATTACATAACGGTAGAAGTTTTGACAGATACAAATACGTCATTTTTCAAACTTGCCGTTTCTAACGTTCTACAACATGAAATATAATGAAGACAAACAAAAAATATTTAACGCAATCAAAAAACATAACTAAATAAGTACAGACACACGCAGTACAGAAAATGATACTACTAAGGTAGCAATAAACAAATACAAAAAAGGAAGTAACACTACTCAGCACAAATTACATAGGAGAAAAATCATAGCACAGCAAAAACAAGCACAAAGTACCAAGAATCAAACATACATACACACACCTTTACAGCCGTGTAAATGCACGCACTAACACATATACATTTACATAACCTTTCATCAGAATGACAGGATAAAAATAATATATCTAAGCAGTTTCCATCAGGTATATGTGTAGTTTTGTTTTAAAGGAGGAAAGGTGGGTTAGTGTTTTTAAATGTTGAGGAAGTGAATTCCATAAAAGTGGTCCCGAAAAGGCTAGGCTTGATTTGAATAAGTCAATGCGAGGTAGTGGTAATCGAAGAGTACTGTTCCTCGAGGACCTTTCACACTGTCGTGGAGTAAATTTAGCTGTTAGATACTGTGGAGCTTTCTTGTGGAGAATTTTAAACATAAGTATGCACTTGTTGTAAACGAGTTGTTGACGAAGGCCAAGAAGTTTGAGATTTTGCAGTTTTACAGCGGTAGGAATGGGTCTTATATCTACATGTTTAATGGCTCTTTTGTATAGTGAATTTAGTTTTTTGATATGCACATCACCGCTACCATCCCAAACAGTGGAGATGTAATCAACATGAGATTTAATGTGTGCATGAAAAAACATTTTTCGTGTATTTATGTCACTCACACTTCTCAATTGTGATAAAAGAAAAATATTTTTTGATATTTTCTTACAAATATTAGTCACATGTTTCTCCCAACTTAGTTGCTCATCTATACATATTCCAAGGAAGTTGCGTTCATGAACTTGTTCAATAGGTTGGCAATTAAGACTGAGCATTAGTGAAGGGGGGTGAAGTTGATGTTTTTGTCGTGAGGTGATTAACATGCTCTTCGTCTTATCAGGATGTAGTACCATGTGGTTTTTACAGCACCAATCAGAAACTTCGTCAAGACTGGATTGTAAACGACGACTAATATCATGACTGTTCTTACCAGGAACGTGAAGGCTTGTGTCGTCCGCAAAGAGATTACAATTAACGTTAGGGTCGGAAATATGTAAAGGAAGGTCATTTATGAAAAGTAAAAATAGGAGGGGTCCTAGAATTGATCCTTGAGGAACTCCAAATTTAACATGGCCTTGCCTAGAGTACTGACCATGGACGTATACTTTTTGCTTTCGGTCTTCCAAATAGGATCTGAGAAAAGTTATTGTAGTTTCGTCCATGTGGTATATTGTAAGCTTATGTAAGAGAATCTCATGGTCCACAAGATCAAAAGCTTTTTTAAGATCTAGGAAAACTGCTCCCGACATTAAATTTTTATTAATTGACTCTAGCCAGCAATCTACAATATGTGTGAGTGCTGACTGGCATGAATGGGTCGGGCGAAAACCGGACTGATGAATGTTTAGTAAATTACCCTTCTCAAGGAAATTAAGAAGATGCTTGTGAATGTGCCTCTCTAATGGCTTTGACAAGGCTGAGAGCAAAGAGATCGGTCGGTAATTATGAATATCTTCAAGGTTTTTAGTTTTGGGGATCGGAACTACCTTTGCTTGCTTCAGGACTGTAGGAAAATAACTTTTATTTATACACAGATTAAAAATGTATGTAAGGGATTGTATTGTGTAAGGCAACGACAATTTTAGTGATTGGTTATCAATATCATCAATCCCTCTACTTTTCTTATTCGGCATGTCAGAAATATACTTACCGATTTCTGCTATTGATATATTAGGAATTACGAATTTTTGTGTTATATTTGTTGCTTCGCTGAAAGATCTCAGAAGACTTGAGATACTATATTGCGTACTGATATTTGATGCCGATTGGGCTAGATTTTCAGCGGCTGATAGAAAATATTTGTTAAATTTGTCTGAAGTTAAATGAGATGGTATTTCTGGGGCTGCTTTTCCTTTAGTAATAGCATTTAGTGCTCTCCAAATGGATGCTGTGTCACGGTTTTCTGAGATCATTTGATTGAAGAATGCTTTTTTTGCAGCCCTTACCAGATATTTTACTTGATTACGTTGTTTTTTGTAGTCATCAAAGCGTTTTTCTTTTCTAAGTTTGTCTCTGAGCGACATAGCATTTTTAATGTCCAATGTTAACCAGGGCGGCATGGTAGTATGTTTAACGCGTTTTACCCTGAGGGGCGCGTGCTTGTTAAGGACTCCGAGGAACAGACTCATCCAGCAAGACAAGGCATTGTCAGGGCAAGTGTGGCAGTATACATCATCAAAGGGTGTATTGTGCAAATCGTGCATGAATTTATCCCTATCAAATTTTTTATAAGAACGATACATTATAGTTGTGTGTTTGTTTTTCTTTGGCCTATCAAGCTTCAGAGCAATTGTACAACATACCGGGTTATGATCACTAATGGCTAAGGTCGGGACATTCGCACTAGTTATTCTGTCTTGTTGGTAACATAAATATGATCAATGAGCGTTGATGATGTAGATGTGATTCTAGTTTGTGCTTTAATTATTTGTGTCAAACCAAATAGCGATGTGGTCATGGTCCATGCTGCATTTGATCCCTTAGGTCTAGATAGGTCGATGTTGAAATCACCTAGGAGAAATATGTCACATTTGCTCCGACTTGCCTTGTCCATCAAAGCTGTAAACTCATCAAACCAATCCCAGCCGGCTGCCGGATTTCTATAGACAAAGCCGATTAGTATAGGTGATGACTGTGGTGTTTTTAACTCGAGCCACATACACTCCACTTTGGTAAATTCGAGGTCTAGACGCCGCTTGGCGTAGCTAGATACAGACGTATGCATGTAAATCGCTAGCCCTGTGTGTTGAGGCAAATCGGCATCTTTACGAAATATTTTATAGTTAGGAATAGAGATGTAAGCATTTCTGATTTTGTTCTTAAGTCTTGATTCAGAAACACCAAAAATGTGGAAGTGTTCGGCCGGCTGGTTCAAAAACACACAGAGATCTGGCACTTTATTGACAAGATGATAGATATTCAGGTGACCTATTTTAAGTCCACCACCACAAAATAAATCATTTTTTGTACCACTGTCAGGCATACTATCACTATGAACGTCAAAGTATATAAAAGTACAAAAATTGTCTTATTTAAAGAGGTATATAATTATAAAATAA
>BTPG01000006.1:150365898-150510898 GCA_036245525.1 Semisulcospira habei
CATACATACGCACACGGCGCTTCGCGCCAAATGTACGTTCAGCAGCGAGGTTAGCGTAACTAGATATGACGTAATTCACTTTTATAGTCTTGTTACTTCAACTGATTCACGGTTAGAGGATTAGGCCTTCCCGCCTTTGACATCATGGACATGCTATTAATAGAAATTCGCCCCACCGCCCTATGAGTTGAAGTCCCTTCTATAAATAGAAGGGTGGACTTAAAACGGGAAATAAGACTCACAGAATAACTCGTCAATATGAAGTGAAACCACACATTCTGTGGACAGTGCATCGAGTCAATACCGATGCAAAACGATATTCAGTTCAACCGCTGGGGGGATGAAGGGGGGGGGGGGGGGTGTCAAAGATGAGATGTAGTCGACATCACATAGTGATCTCAGTCTTAGAACTTTTACTTCTCTCTGTCAGTGTGTAACTTGAAATAACACACATTTTTTACCGTCCCCTTTGCGTGTGTCACAGTGTGTGTATGTGTGTGTGTGTATGTGTGTGTGTGCGTGTGTGTGTGTTCTGGGGCGGATCAGTTACCTCAACGGGTGAGGGAGGGGGGCCAACTTTTTGTTTGGGACCTTCAATCTGATACAAAAGGCCTCCCCAACGCTATATCTTGCTTCCAGGGGCCGATTTAAAAGTGTGTGTGCGTGGGGGGGGGGGGAGGGGGGGGGGTTGTGAGAGAGAGAGAGAGAGAGAGAGAGAGAGAGAGAGAGAGAGAGAGAGAGAGAAGGCGCGTGCTTGTTAAGACTCTCACCATACGCCAAAATATTCAACAACGGGGTGGGGGGGGGGGGGTCCAAACACACCAAAAAGGGACTTTGTTATAGCATTTAAAAGAATATTTTTTATTTTGGGGGTGTGTTCCGGCCCGAAACCCCTATAACACCCCCCCCCCCCCCCCCCCGCAGATCCGCCCTGGTGTGTGTGTTGTTGTTGTTGTATTGTTTTTGTTTATATAATAGTGTAAATCGAATATTCAAACTTAAAATAGTAACACACACCGCCGTTAGCACTAGCACACACAGATACACACTGGTAAACAAACACAAGCACGCAAACAAACACACACTTCAGACGACTTTATTGTTGCTGTAACACAGCAAATATTGTCTTGCCACCGCAGGTGCTGCTCACATTCACTCACTCGCTCATTCCACAAATTACAATAACAGATCTACAGAATGGACAATGACTCGGGACGGGTGAAGCCCGTCGCCAAGGCATCTAATGGCCGGCGCCCGTGGCCTCATCCCGACCCGAACCTCCCTAACAAAAACAAAATGCTAAGACAGCCCTATGTCTCCTGAACACACTAGTAATACTATGCTCCTTTGTTAAATTCCTACTTGACTAAAGCTAGTACATAAAAATACAAGTTAACACCAGAAACAAATTACCGCCGTCGAAAGGAAAATAATTTCCTACGGGCAACATAAAACAACGGTCAAAGCTGCACCTGGAGGCCCGTCGCTATAGTACAGCGCCGGTGTTCAGCGGAGGGCACCGCTCCGACAAAGTCCGTCAACATCATTTAACATGATGGTAACAGTCATGAGAGAGTCATTATCATGAAATACAACCAGCACCCCCACACACAGTCATATTCACTAGCACGCTGCTTGTTGGGAAATTACAGCGAAAGTCGGCGTGCCAGGCAGTACGTGATGATAAACACGGTTCTTCTCTGTTTGCTTCCACGCTCTTCTGTGGGGTCAGCAGTGGGTTAGTCTGTGAATAATGTAGGGATGGAGCCCGGAACAGCACATGTTTAGTAATTCCACAGTTCATGTGCACGCTCTTCCGAGATGCATAGGCTGGCACGACTGGTGAAACAAGCCTGAGCCCGGCGGTCCAGATTCCGAATACTCAGTGTAGGACAAGATTAAGACGAGTGTTATAGTCCAAAATCGGTACACCACAGCTATCACATAGATATGTCCGAAAGTACATCATTGTTTCCTCAGAACTTGATGGCACAACAATGCCTGGAAAATAATAATAATAGGAATCGCTTCAAAGCACAGTTGGCGGATTTTGCCGGAGCGGCCGGCCAGGAGATGGCGCCATCTTGCCACACACTGACATGCGACACAGACACGCACTTAAGGAGACGGTGAATATGAGAAATAAGCAATCCAGACCAAAAAGGTGACTGCCAAGCGTGTAAAATGCAAAGAAGTACCCAACGGAGAAAGAAACACGCTTAGAAAAGACGGGTACAACACAATTTATGAATATTTCGGGTAAATTCCCTTTGTCAAAATAGACAAACAAACAAACAGAGAGATTAGCCGCTACTTATCTTCATTAGCAGAAGGAATGTGGCAACTGAAGGAGGTGACGTAAAATAAAAGAGAAGAAAAGGAAGAACAAAAGTGCGCAAAAAAGTAAAAATGACGTCAAGGAAAAAATCACAAGAGAGAGACTCGGAGAGAAACTGAACACGAGAGACAAGAGTGTGAGTAAGCACGCGCTGGAGCGAGCAAAAGTAAATGCGTGTATGTGAGGCCAGAGATGATGATGATGAAACTTTATTACATAACGGTAGAAGTTTTGACAGATACAAATACGTCATTTTTCAAACTTGCCGTTTCTAACGTACTACAACATGAAATATTAGACAAACAAAAAAATATTTAACGCAAACAAAAAACATAACTAAATAAGTACAGACACACGCAGTACAGAAAATGATACTACTAAGGTAGCAATAAACAAATACAAAAAAGGAAGTAACACTCCTCAGCACAAATTACATAGGAGAAAAATCATAGCACAGCAAAAACAAGCACAAAGTACCAAGAATCAAACATACATACACACACCTTTACAGCCGTGTAAATGCACGCACTAACATATATACATTTACATAACCTTTCATCAGAATGACAGGATAAAAAATAATATATCTAAGCAGCTTCCATCAGGTATATGTGTAGTTTTGTTTTAAAGGAGGAAAGGTGGGTTAGTGTTTTTAAATGTTGAGGAAGTGAATTCCATAAAAGTGGTCCCGAAAAGGCTAGGCTTGATTTGAATAAGTCAATGCGAGGTAGTGGTAATCGAAGAGTACTGTTCCTCGAGGACCTTTCACACTGTCGTTGTGGAGTAAATTTAGCTGTTAGATACTGTGGAGCTTTCTTGTGGAGAATTTTAAACATAAGTATGCACTTGTTGTAAACGAGTTGTTGACGAAGGCCAAGAAGTTTGAGATTTTGCAGTTTTACAGCGGTAGGAAAGGGTCTTATATCTACATTTTTAATGGCTCTTTTGTATAGTGAATTTAGTTTTTTGATATGCACATCACCGCTACCATCCCAAACAGTGGAGATGTAAGAGAGAGAGAGAGAGAGAGAGAGAGAGAGAGAGAGAGAGAGAGAGAGAGAGAGAGAGAGAGAGAGAGAGAGAGAGAGAGAGAGAGAGAGAGAGAGAGAGAGATGATGATGATGAAACGTTTTATTGACAGGATAAAGTTTTAGGCGAAACGCCTCTCTTACAAACTGTCCTGTTAGAAAAGAAATATTAACAGCAAAGAGTAAGAAACACAATAACACAATAAATCGAAACATGAAGAAATAAACTGGAAAAAAGCAATGCAAATAATGCGCACACATATCAATAATAGTGAATAATAATTACATATATATATATATATATATATATATATATATATATATATATATATATATATATATATATATATATATATATATATATATATATATATATATATATATATATATATATATATATATATATATATATACTTACACACACACACATATATAAGTAGTCCGTTCAGGTAGTAAGTTACTGTAACAAGATGTTATATAAACGAGTTTTGAAGGTTCTAGAATTAGAAATAGATTTAATTTGGGGTGGTAGTTTGTTCCAGGCTTTGGCACCTGAGAACGAAAGGCTGGTTTTATATGCAAATAATGCGCACACATATCAATAATAGTGAATAATAATTATATATATATATATATATATATATATATATATATATATATATATATATATATATATATATATATATATATACATACACACACACACATATATAAGTAGTCCGTTCAGGTAGTAAGTTACTGTACAAGATGTTATGTAAACGAGTTTTGAAGGTTCTAGAATTAGAAATAGATTTAATTTGGGGTGGTAGTTTGTTCCAGGCTTTGGCACCTGAGAACGAAAGGCTGGTTTTATATATATCGAGCCTGGCCCTTGGTAGCTGTAACAAACTGTTCCTCGTGTTTTGTCTTTGACTATCCAAAAATAACATACGAAGGCAAGATGGGGTTTTATGGTGAAGAATTTTATGCATAAGTATGCATCGATTAAATGTGAACTGTTTGTTTAGGTTTAGCAGTCGGATGGTTCTAAACTTTTCGTCGGTGGGAGAGGGACCAGGCACAGTTAACTTTACCCCTCGACGGTACAATGAGTTAAGTTTCTTTAAATGTACGTCACTGCATCCATCCCAGATAGTGGAACAGTAATCACAGTGTGTCTTAATATGGGCATGGAGAAAGAGTCTTCTAGTCTCAGTGTTAACTATTTGACTTAGTTTTGATAGCAGGAATAGATTTTTAGATATTGTTTTGCAGGTGTTTTCGATATGTGGTTCCCAGCTGAGCTGGTTATCTACTGTGACTCCAAGCAAACGGTGTTTTTTTAACTTGATCAAGGGGCTCAGAGTTCAGGTATAATGTTAAGGGCAGGAGACCACGTTGATGTTTTTGGCGTGAAGTAATTAACATACTCTTTGTCTTTTGGACACTAATTATCATATGATTATGTTGGCACCAGCTTGAAACCTCATCAAGACTTTGCTGGAGAACTTCGTTTATTTTTGGCAATTCGCTGTTTGATGTATGTATGGTAGTGTCATCAGCAAATAAGTCACATGTTGCATCGGGATGTGAGATAGAGAATGGTAAATCATTGATAAATATGTTGAATAACAATGGGCCCAAAATTGACCCCTGAGGAACACCACACGTTACTAAACCTTCACTCGAGTAATTACCATGAAGCAAATCTTTCTGTCTTCTGTCACTTAGATAGGATGATATCAGATGTACGGTATTGGAATCGATGTGATACATCGGTAGTTTTTTTTAATAAGATAGAGTGGTTGACTAAATCAAAAGCTTTTTTAAGGTCAAGAAAAACTGCACCTGATAACTGAGAATTATTAATGGCTGTAAGCCATTTATCAATGATATGTATAAGGGCAGTTTGGCAAGAGTGTTGCGGGCGAAACCCAGACTGCATTTTACTGAGTAGACAGTTCTGTTCTAGAAAATTTTGCAGATGTGTATGGATATGTTTTTCAATAGGTTTTGAGATAACTGGTAGAATGGAGATAGGTCTAGAATCATTCAATGAGTTTAAGTTTTTGCTTTTGGGAAGGGGAATGACCTTAGCTGTTTTTAACTCATCAGGGAAAATATTTCTTTGAATAGAAAGATTGTAAATGAACGTTAGAGACTCAACTATGTAGGGCAGAGCTATTTTAAGAATTTCGCAACTGATGCCATCTGAACCACATGACCTCTTTTTCATATTAGATATATATTTACCCACGTCAAAAACAGTCATTGGGGGGAGTGAGAAAACACAACCAGCAGTATTGTTACTGTGAAATCGTAGTTGCTCAGAACATTGGTATTTCGCAGGATCATTTGTATTAGTGCGTGCTAAAGTCTCAGCTATGCTAAGAAAGTGGGTATTGAAGGTATCTGCAGTGAGCTCAGGTGCAATGTTCATGTCTCTGTGATTGTGACCTTTAGTAAAGGTGTTGATAACTTGCCAAACAGAGCGCAGGTCCTTGCCGTCTGCAATGATCTGTTCAGCATGTTGTCTTTGAGCTTTTCGGACCAAAGATTTGACAAAATTTCTTTGCTTTTTATAGTCAACAAATTTCTTTTCTTTCTTAAGTGTATCTCTGAGTTGCATGGCTGCTTTTATTTCTCCAGTTAGCCATTCAGGAATTGTGGGATGTTTGACACGTTTTGTTCGCACTGGGGCATGTTTATCTAGAACACCGAGGAACAGTTCATACCAGCGGGTGAGGGCTTCATTTGGGTCATTGTAATTTAACACATCATTAAATGGGGTATTGGATAAGTCATAGAGAAAGGCATTCTGGTTAAATGTTTTGAAAGACCTGTAAATAATAGTAGTATGCCCTGTGCAAGATTTCTTAGCTAATTTGGCAGACAGCGAGAAAGATACTGGGAAGTGATCACTGATAGAAAAATTGAGAACATGGACATTATTAACAGCATTTACATTTGTAGTATAGATATGGTCTATCATTGTCGCAGAAGATGAAGTAACTCGTGTGGGCGACTGAATAACTTGTGTTAAACCAAGAAAAGAGATCATTGAATTCCATGAAGAGTCTTTTAACAAATCAACATTAAAATCACCTAGGATATGTATATCACCCCTGCATTTCTGTACTGTGTCAATCATTGATTCAAAGTCATCAAGCCATGCCACTGTGGCCGCTGGATTTCTATAAATAAACCCTACAAGAACGGGTGATGACTTCGATGTTTTTATTTCCAACCACATGCATTCAATTTGCTTTGATTCTAGGTCAATGATTGATTGATTGTACATTGCTTAACGTCCCGACAGCAACAAGGCTTTCTCAGGACGTGCCTGCACTGCTTGTGAAAAAAAAAATAAACAGAACATTGAATGTATGTCGCCAGCCGGTCAAATACATTAAATAAACCTAACACATGGGGCCTAAATAAAGCTAAGACCATTTAGCAACACACATCCAATATCAAGAGCTACAGGCAGTGCAGACAGTAGGGAGAGTTTTAAAAAGGCAAATACAGGTGAATGGACCAAGGGTAGACAGAAACACATGCCCCAGAATAGAGAGAAAAACTCACCCTGTGGGGCTGACCAGGGTGACCCTGGGAACTAAAAAGTACCTAACCCCACCCAAGTCCCCCAGGGCAGACCCGGGTGGGGGATTCTAGGTCAAGTCTTCTAGTCACATATTAAATTATAGAGTCATGTATGTATATTACTATGCCAGTTTGGCCTAGAACAGTGGCATCACGACGTAGAATAGCAAAATTAGGTATGGAGATTGCCTGATCACTGATATTGTCTGTCAGGCGGGATTCAGTGAAGCCAAAGATATGAAATTGTGATGGCTGATTTAAGAGAATAGTGATGTCAGGTATTTTGCGGCAGAGATGATACACATTAAGGTGGCCAATGTTCAAGAGACGATCTGGGTTGTTGGTATTTGGTGACATCTGTCTTTCTGACTACAGGATAATGGGAGAAAAAAAAAAAACTGGTTGCACTTGTGAAATAACAAGAGAATGAGAAAGTAAAGTTAAATAACCGAAGCTAAATACCCGATAACAGGTTTAACACGAACGATCTAATCTATGCAATAAGTAATGACACGCAATAAGATTTCCAAACACGATACGTGTCACAAATGAGAGTTCAATGTTCCTATAACTCAATGCTGCTTTACAAGATACCCTAAAATTATTATTATTTAAATCGCAGAAGCGTCTAGCAATTTCTTATGTCCGGACAAATCCCAAGAAAAGCACAAGCAGATACAAATATGCTTGTGATGAAAGTGTCAACACTCGCACGATATGTCAAGATGATGCCATCGCAGCACACATTTAAGATATTAAATAGATAATAGTAATCAAAATACAGTAAGACATGCTATCCATGAATTACTATTTTCATCTAGTAATATATCAGCATATAATACTGAAGGAATCATAAGACACTCTATGCCCGTCACATTTCTATTGTATTGAGTATGAGTGCCCCGCATAGCCTGACATATTAGATAAGTCGACAGGCGGACAATGAAAAATTCTAGTGATTATGATGTAGTGAATATCACCAAAGAATTAAAATAAATAGAGAGTCATAGTCTATTCTATGCTCACCGCCTTCCTCGTATAATGTGTACGAGTGCACGTCAAGACAATATAGTAACGGGAAAAAAAGCGATGGGCATAAAATAAAGTATGCTACTGAAATGCTGAAAGGATCCTGCCGAGAATATCATTTCAAACGCAGACAGAGGTCATATTCAGTTTATATGCTTAACACCTTCGACAAGTGAAAAGTCTCAGATATGCATCATTAGTAAAGTGGCAACATATGCTAGTAAAGCAATATTTCATTTTCTCTCTCAGACGCAGCTCACAATCAACGGTCGATGAAGATCTTGAATCAGCATCACATCGGAATATATTGTTAGAACTACAGGGTCATACTCTATTCTATGCCCTGCGCCTTCCAACATGTATTGGACGGTGAGTGTCTAGACATGTAGATTTCCAGTTGGGCTAAAGCGTGGGGCATAAAATGGAGTAAGCCAGTGACAACACTGTGATTGAGACTACCAAAATAAAACAAGAAGGCCATACCCAAGTCTATGCCCATCATCCTCACACAGAGATATGAGGTGTATGAAGGTTATGAGCATAGAGTGGGGCATGCCACCGTGTATCGTACTGCAAACTCAGCTCATAATGTAGGGTTTTAGGAGTTCTGCAACAAGCCGAAGGGGGTCAAAGGGTTGTGCAGATGGAGCAGAAGGGGCCATGAAGCCAGGTGAGTAGACAGGCTGCCCCATCTCCAAGGGGTTGACGCTGGGCTGAACGTGTGTGGGTGTGGGTCGTACCATCTGTGGTGGTGTAGGCCGGTAGACATGCTGGGCAGACATACCCATCTCAAAGTTGTTGCTATAGAGGGGGTGTGACGCCATGTGATGAGTACGAGGCTGGTAAAATGGCTGACCTGCAGAAGATGATTTAGTAGCAGGGTCATAGTGTGGGGGTGTCAACATGTGTGCATCTGTTATACTCTGAGCCCCAGTAGACGTATGCTGAGGAGAGGGCGCTCCAGCAACCACTGCACTGTATAGACGTGTCTGGCAGAGCTCTTTAGACCGCTGAGAAGTCTCTGACTGCAGAGACTGCTGAGAGTGTGGAGTGTGCCCCCAGGAGTTAAAGCTGTGTTGTCGACGGTAATTGTTTCGAGCGGGCGTGTGCTCTGATTCTCTGCCCGCTGTAACCCTGTGTGAGCGATTTCCGGTGTGGGGGTTGTCACTGGATGGAGACGCGAATACAGCAGCTACGTTGAGTGCCAAGTACCTTGTGCCACGGGGGCTGGGGTGTAGTGAGTCTCGGTAGAGAGCTTGACAGGGTGCTTGATTAGCAGTGAGAAAGATGCTGCTATGGTCTATGAACTCAACGCCAAGTTTCTTGCAAGCTGTGCTCAAGTTCACATTTGACGTCATGGTTGCTGGCTTTTTTGGGTGTGCACCTTTCGCAGGTACAATGGAAGACATGTGTAGTCTGGCAGCGGGAAAGGCTTTTTTACATGTCTGAAGGAGATGGGACCACCTGCGTTCCTCCACAGCTGACTTGTCAGTGCAGTCGTTAACCCCAACATGGATGGTGAGATGCTGCACGTGGTGATGTGGGCCTGGCTGGGTAGTTACCCACTTCTCAATGTCGGCAATTTGTAGACCAGGGACTGCACATTTTTGGACTCTACTGCCTGCCGGCACCATTCTGTAGACATCAACTGGACGGAGCACGGAGTCCCCAACAAAGAGGAAGGTAACCTCGCCCATGATAGGCTGCTGGAGAAGCTGTTCGCATGATGAGAGGAAGTCATTATGTGTAGAGGACGTAGCTGGCCGATCATTGCTGACGGGGACTGCACCTTTTCCCGGTATAGCCGATTTCATCCTGCCAGTGCAGTCCCCGCTCTTGGGAACAATAGGGTTTGAGTCTTCACTGTTGTCAGCTAGGACAGAAAAGCTATTACCTGTGGAGACAGTGGCAGTGACAGCCACTTCACACGTTGTAGGCTTCTCAGTGGACAGTGAGGACCTGCAGGCTCCTGACGGCTTGAAATCAGTGACCTGGACGCCCGATGAAGCCACATATTGTTGCGGTGCTTGCAGTGCTGCGATGTCCTTATTAGCAGCGACAAGCTGACTAGCCAGGGTGATGTTCTCTTTTTCCAGATCAGCGACCCGGGACTCGAGAGCTTTCAGAGTGGCGCCAAGCTGACTGGCTAGCGCGACCTTCTCCCTTTCCAGGTCAGCCACCCGGGACTCGAACGCTTTTACTGCAGCGTCAAGCTGACCTAGTAGGGCGTTGTTTTCGTTATCCCGGAAGATTCTACAGCTTTAACTGCAGCAACACCCTCCTTCCCAAGATCAGTGAATCTGGCCTCGAGCGCTTTTGAGGCAGCTTCAAATGTATGTGTCAATGCATTGATTTCCTCCCCTACCTGTGCAATCTTTGTAAACAAGTGGGGCGTGTTGAAGACGGTGGGTAGGCGACGATAGCGGCGCGCGGAGCTGCAAATGCGTTTGATACTAGAACTTCGTGGCGTGGAGCAGCAATTCAGGAGTTCCTCTTCATCTATGTCTGACCACTCCGGTTCAGACATGTCATGCTTGCCCTTTGCGACTGGAGAATGGCAGCATTTCAGCAGTGTCTCCTCGTCGATGTCAGACCACTCGGCTTTGGTAGATGTGTCAAAGCAAGTTTCTTTCAGAATTCCAGGTGTGGGAGCGAAGTCTGAAAATACCGCAGGCATCTGGATGGAGGCCAGCTGACGTGCATACGCCTTCTCCAGGGCAGCGGTTGGGGAAGAGAGAGAGAGAGAGAGAGAGAGAGAGAGAGAGAGAGAGAGAGAGAGAGAGAGAGAGAGAGAGAGAGAGAGAGAGAGAGAGAGAGAGAGAGAGAGAGAGAGAGAGAGAGCGAGAGTGAGAGAGAGAGAAAGATAGAAAGAGAATTGATTGATTGATTGTACATTGCTTAACGTCCCAACAGCAACAAGGCTTTCTCAGGACGTGCCTGCACTGCTTGTGAAAAAAAAAAAAACTAAACAGAACATTGAATGTATGTCGCCAGCCGGTCAAATACATTAAATAAACCTAACACATGGGGCCTAAATAAAGCTAAGACCATTTAGCAACACACATCCAATATCAAGAGCTACAGGCAGTGCAGACAGTAGGGAGAGTTTTAAAAAGGCAAATACAGGTGAATGGACAAAGGGTAGACAGAAACACATGCCCCAGAATAGAGAGAAAAAACTCACCCTGTGGGGCTGACCAGGGTGACCCTGGGAACTAAAAAATACCTAACCCCACCCAAGTCCCCCAGGGCAGACCCGGGTGGGGAGATAGAAAGAGAAGGTACGGGAAGTACCCTTGGGCACGAAGTAGGCTGAGTGTCTAATACTCAGAGCCTGCTAAACACCAACCAGAAGGCAAACTTTATATCACCTTCAAGTTGAGGACTACCTCAGGGAAAAACGGGAGGACCCCGGGGGAAAAAAAACCAGCATTTAGCACGGCACACAACAAGTAATATGTCATTTGAAACAAAGCAAATAATCAAATTCAGTAAGAGAATATTGGTATAAGTGGAGAGTAGGTAGTTGTGAAACCGTCTTCAAGGGTAACTCATAAAATTAAAAAAAAAAGGGGGGGGGGAGAGAGAGAGAGGGGGGGGGGGGAGAAACGGGGGCGGGGAAGAGGAGGGGGGGGGGAGGAGGAAGGGGAAGAAGGGTAAAGGAAAAAGCGTAAAGAGAGAAAGAGGGCTAGAGATAAGTGTTAAGGGGGGGGGGGAGGAAGAGAGAAAAAGAGGGAGAGAGAGAGAAAAAAAAAAAAAGGGGGGGGGGGGGGACAACCAGCCAGAGCCACCAGCCCCACCCAACAGGCACCCACCAACCCACAGAAAAACACACAGGCATGCAACAAGACGACCACATACATCCCCAAGGGATGCACATGATCGCCCCGCCACACAACCGCGCATCACTCCGTGGGCCGGAGACCGGGCGCCCGACAGGGAAGAGCAAGGGATCAAACTAAACGTTCGGCTAGCGCCGAGAAAGTCCCCAAGGGAAGTGCACATATCAACCAGCGCCAGCCTCACCTATCTGGTTAGTGAGTAGTAGCCTAAAACAAAAGCGACACAGTGAGGTAAAGGTACAGTTAGCAGACACAAGTAAGGTAAAAAATGTTAATCTTTCATATTCATCCCGAGTGGCGCCACAGTGCCCAGTTTATTAATCAGAAATTTTTCACTGTCTTTCCTGGCCCAGACAGTACTGGCTTGCATAAGCCAGAGGCCTTCTTCGCCGGCAGGGAGTGTTGAGCCGCCGAGACGTCACCTACCAGGGCCAGGGTGTCCCGCTGGCCGGAGAGGTCGCGCAGATAGAAACGTGCCGGCAAAGGTGGAGTCGCTCTCCATCCTACTGCGGCAACAATGTCCCGTACTGCGCAGTTGCGGTCAAAGGCGAGGCTGGTCGAGACCGCAGCTCTGATTTCGTGCGCCCGAAATGAATATGAGGTGAATATGAGGGTTATTCAGTTCAAGTTGCGTGAAAAGTACACTTTCTGATATGACAAAGCGATACACTACATCTCACCCTCGACATCTCCTCCTCCCAACCACCCCCTCAGTCCGCGGCCTCCTCCCCATTCCCCCTTGCGGTACTACGTACAAAACCTCAGGAAACGCTTCCGAAACCATCAGACCACATCAACAGTTTTTATTCAAAATAAAAATCATTCGTAACGTGTGGAGATAAATGGTTTAAATGGTGAAATCAGATTTAGTAAGCTCTCGATGAAACGCGAGTCGGCAGTGCCGCGTGATAAAACAACGCGTCTCATATGAAAATGTTACCGTGCAACTTTCGATTTTTTTTGGGTGTCGCGGGGGAGGGGTGGGGTGGGGGGGAGGGGGACACGAGGCAAGCCGTTTGCTCAAGGGCTGAACGGTGCATCACTGTGCCATACAGCAGTGCGCTGTGTTAACTGTGTTTGGCGTTCAATTCGCGCTAGCCTCATGAGCCTGAACGATGATATGACTCGAAACTGTGTGGGCTTCTTATACGTATCAGTGCAGTGTACATATTAAATCCGCCACGATCCCTGAAATTCAGTAATTGCTTGGAAATTCAGTTTCCAAATTTGGTGTCACACTGTGTACCGTTATCGAATCTATCGATTCAATTAGAGTGATTTAAAAAAAAAAATAGTTCAGATATCTCAGCGGCGATTGTGCATGACTACCTGCGTTTCATCATCTCAGTCAGTAATAACGAAAGAGAAAGCCCTGAGACCCAGGGGCGGACTACGCCGGGGATGGAAAACCCGCTGACCGCTGGTTGGTGCTAAAGAGGGAAAAAGAAGGGCGGCCCTGAATACGATGCCGTCATCAGGCGCTGGGCCAAAAATTAGTCTTTTTTTTTTTTTATTTAGACAGCTTGACCCTCACCCACCCACCCACCACCTGACGTTGGACCTAGTCGGACTCGGCTTCACTGTTTCAGACATATACATAACAGTCAGTCTGTTATGTATGTCTCTGACTGTTTCAAGTCAGTTGTCGTTTGACTGAGACTAGTCACTCGGTGACAGAGAAGAGATCTTGATTTCTCAAAAACTCTGCCGAGAGACTTTCCAAAACGGCCGTGGCCATCACTCGACTACGAAAGATCAATCTGCCGCTCTGCGCGGAGGGGGGGGGGGGGAGGGGGGGCGTCGAAGAGGGCCCGCGGGGGGGGGGGGGGGGGGGGGGGTAACCAGCCTCCAACTGATGAGATGCAAGACTTGAACAAGAAACCGTTTCCAAACCAGTATCAGCATTGAACTGCCAACCCGACCTCTGCTGCATTGCAGGCGATTTTTGCGTGGCGGCCCGGCAGCTGAATCAGCCGGTATCTATATATATATCCCGTAGTCTTGCCGACCGTTGGGGCACCACCGATGACTTGGCAACCAGCTCCCTCCATTCCTCTCTGTTCTCTGCCATTCTCAGCGTATCGCCAAGCTTCAGTCCTGTTCACTCTGAGATATTGTCCTCCCATCTTTTCCTCTGTCTTCCTCTCCTTCGTCCTCCTTGCACAGTGCCTTGCAGGATTGTTTTGGCAAGCCCTGCTGAACGCGTGACATGCCCATACCACTTCAGTTTGCGTTTTCTCACAATGGCTAATAAGTCTTCATACGGCCCGATGGCTTGCCTGATTCTGCTTCCCACTTCCTCGTTTGTGATGTGATCTCTGTATGAGATGCCAAGCAGCCGTCGAAAACATCTCATTTCAGTGGCTTGTATCCTCCTTTCAAGGTCTGCTGTGAGGGTCCATGACTCACAGGCATACAAAAACACTGAGATGACTAAGGAGCGCGTCAGTCTGATCTTGGAGCAGAGTGTGATGTTTCTGTCCTTCCATATGGTCTTCAGTCTTGTCAGTGCTGTTGTTGTCTGCGCAATCCTGGACAGTATTTCTGGTTTTGATCCCTCATCTGACACAATGGCTCCTAAGTATTTGAATTTCTTAACTGTTTCCAATTTTTGGCCTCCAACCATGATTTCAGTGCCAATGCCACTGGCGTTATTGGTCATCAGTTTGGTCTTCTCTGCACTGATTTCCATCCCATATGCAATGGCTGTACTATCCAGCTTTTCCACCAGCTGAGCTAGCTCCTTCTCTGTTCCTGCAAGACCATCAATGTCGTCCGCAAAGCGCAAGTTCGTGATTGTTTTGCCTCCAATACTGACAGTTCCTTCATGATCTTTCAGAGCGTCCGTCATGATTCTTTCCAGGAAGATGTTGAAAAGAGTAGGTGAGAGCAAGCAGCCTTGTCTGACTCCAACTGTAGTCCTAAACCAGTTTCCTATTTTGCCGTTAAAGCAGATTGCGCTAGTGGCCTTGTTGTAAAGGTTTGCTATGACTTTGATCAGGTTAGCATTGATGTTGTATAGCTTCATGGTGGACCAAAGGGCTGCATGCCACACCCTGTCAAACGCTTTCTTAAAATCCACAAATGAAGACATGATAGAGGTCCTGTTGGTGCTGGAGGTATCTCTCACATAGAACTCTCAGGTTGAAGATCTGCTCAGTTGTGCTGCGCCCTGGTCTGAAGCCTGCCTGTTCCTCAGCTATGATTTCCTCTGCCTGTGGCTTCAGCCTGTTCAGTAGGATCTTTAACATGACTTTGCTTGGGTGGGATATAAGACTGATCGTGCGATAGTTCTGGCATAAATGTAAGTTGCCTTTTTTGGGGAGAGTTATTATAAGTGATTGGGTCCATGGTGTGGGCCAATCCCCTGACTGCCAGATCTTATTGCAGATTGTTAGTAAGGCGCTTATCGTGTCTTCTCCCCCTTCTTGGACTAGCTCTGCAGGGATGTTGTCCTGCTCCTGCGGCCTTCCCTATATGATTTTCAACGACTTCACTGCAGCCTCTACTTCTTCTCGGAGGATGGGATAGTTGCCATTGTTGGTCACGGGTGGGTTGACAAGTATGCCTGGGTCCCCTGCAGCTCGGTGGTTGTACAAATCTGAGCAGTACTCTGTCCATCTCTTCAGTATGTCTTGGTCTTCAAGACAGTTCCCTTCACTATCTTAAATGATCGAGGAGCGTCCTTGTTTTACACTGGTCAGGTCTTTCACCAGCTGGTATGCTTTTTTGCTATTATTTTTGTTCAGATTTTCTTCTACGTGTTTACACTGATCTTATTCTTTGCCTTTTTCATGCTCGGTAAGGGCTCGGTAAGTTTAGTCCCCGCGCCGTTGCCTAGGAGCCGGCCATCGGCTGCCGCGCCGCCACTGACTCGTCTTGAGATTCCACTCAGTCCCGGTATGATCTCCGGTCTCACTGAAAGGCCGGGAAACTGATGTGATGAACGGTCAGTCATCGTGACTCAGTGACTCGGACTCAGAGACCAGGCCGCGAATCGGTCCGCGGCACTGCCGGAGTGAAGTTAGTTCGGCCACCGCTGACTGACTGACTCGTCGGAGTCAGAGCCGGTCACTACATATGACTAGTGCGGCTGGCGGACCCGCGCCGGCCGGCAAGGCGGCTTTTTCAGTTTAGTAGTCACGCCGGGTCACTGAGTTCGCGTCTCAGCCAGTTTTGCATCAAGAGGAGTACAGTTCAGTTCTCACTATTGATTTAGGGCGTACGCAGTTTTACCCATTTTTTTTTTTCAAAGACTGGCCACACAGGGCAATTGCTTCCGGTGCATGTAGTAACTTTCCGCAAGAAATAGTTAACTTCAAATTTCCTCCCTTTTTGCCATCGTTTTTAGGAGGTAAAACTTCAAATGTTTGCCTTTTTTGGCGTTTTGAGCAACAAAAGGCATGACAGGTGGTGTGAAAAAGAGCAAAATCTGGGTAATTTTAGTCGACCTAGTGTGTTCATGGGAGCCTAATGGGGGCATGTGCACGGTTGTAAGCAGGCTTGCAGACGACAGTTTTGTCATGGGGTACTTAGTGCATTCGAGTGTTGTGAAAAATGCTAACTCTTAATTTTTTTAAGAATTGCTGAAAATGTTTCTCCTGTGATGTGCTTCGCGTGGATTTTTTGTTTTGGCAGAAAGGTTCTTCGTTCATAGTTTTATGCTGCAAGAGGCTAACAGATAACAGTGTGTGAAAAGGGGGCGTAACCTATTTGCCCTGTGTGGCCACTGTCCGGCCGGCAGTCACTTCCGTGAACTAAAGCGAAAGTGTACGTGCAACGTAAATTATCTGCCCCATTTTCATTGACTATTGTTTGCTTGCGATAAATAAAAAGAAAAAACTTGACTGCATTATACATTTAATACATTAACAAATACAAAACATCGTGGTATATATCATACACATTTGTACTTTTTTCATGTACTACATGACAACATGATCTAGGACCGCAGCAACGCTTGCCATTTTCAAAATGGCAGACAGGCAAAGCAAAACTCTATTCGTGCGAAATTTACCTTTTTCAGCGTCGAACGAAACTCTTACTAAAGTTTTTGGAGAAATTGGACCCATCAAGACAGCATTTGTAGTAAAGGAAAAAGGTTATTTGAACAATTTGCTCGTTTTGCTTATTTTCAAAACGTTTGTGTGAGAGAACAGTTGTTCAGAAGCATTAAGCACGTGTTGCACTTGCAGGCTCTAGAGCTCTGGCGGCCGGAGACGATCATTTTTCATGAACCACACAGAAAATAATATTTCTGTGTTGTTCATAAACACCGATCGTGCCGGACCGCCTGAGCTTGCGCATGAATTATGAAGAGTGTTTTTGTTTTTTTTCAAGCTCTTACTCTTAGTGCTTGAATTTTTTTTGCACCCTAGTAGATTAACACTAAGTAACCTAGCACTAGTAGCAGTTTTACAGCTACTGGCACCGTTTTTTTCTCCAAACTTGGCGATACTCGGCGAACAATAGTTTGAAAGAAGAAGTGGATTTGTGAGAAACAGTATTTAGGGAAGTACGTCAAACAGCAACACAGGTAGACTCCACATAAGAAACATGCTATGAAAGTGTCTCTCCACCATCTTCAGTCATACATACCCCCACAACGGGTCTGCCCTGGGGGACTTGGGTGGGGTTAACTACTTTTTAGTTCCCAGGGTCACCCTGGTCAGCCCCACAGGGTGGGTTTCCCTTCTATTCTTGGGCATGTGTTAACTGTCTACCCTTGGTCCATTCACCTGTATTTTCCTTTTTTAAACTCTCCCTACTGTCTGCGCTGCCTGTAGCTCTTGATATTAGATGTGTGTTGCTAAATGGTCTTAGCTTTATTTAGGCCCCATGTTGTAGGTTTATTTAACGTATTGGACCGGCTGGCGACATACATTCAATATTCTGTTTTTTTTTTCACAAGCAGTGCAGGCACATCCTGAGAAAGCCTTGTTGCTGTCAGGACGTTAAGCAATGTGCAATCAGTCATACCCCACTGCTGTAATGCCCCTAGCCACCTGTGAAAATAGTTTTATCTTTTAAACTAATACAGGTGCATGTCAACGCAGAGTCATTAACGTTCATGAGAACTTAATGGGAAGAAGAAGATGTTAATTTTTCTTGCAGCCTGATAAAAACAACTTGAACTCGTTAGCTCCAATAACGGTAAACATGATGACATAAAATGTATAAATATTTAGTTTTGATAATTTACATGTCTTCCACAAAGGGTCTACTTGTGTAGGACATGGGACATGCACACTAAATAAAAGGGCATGGCATAGAGCAGTGTCGCCAAACAAAAACAGAGCAGGAATCTTTTCATCAAATCATACTTTATGACTGTACTGTGTACATTTGTGAAGCTATTTCTGTTTAAGAAATAACCAGAAAATAATGAATTTGTATAATTTTCAGGTGCAGACAAGTGTAGGGGCTTTGGCTATGTCAAGTTTTCAATGCTGTGAGTAGACAGTAGTAGACTGTTTTAATGAATTTCTGTTTTGCAATAAAACTAATGTGTTAACAGGTATACAAACTATCATATTTATCAGGGTTCATTTTTGGAACGTGCCCAATGCCAATTGACGCATTGAGTCTCATGTTGGCCAATTGCTTTTCCGAAGTGCGCGACATCGGCCGCATCGTTTTTACATGCATGCATGCCAGCCGTGTGTTTATTTCTTACGCAACTCTATAATCGATGCTTGAAACAAACCAGCTAACCACAACTGGCTTATACTGAAACTGAAAAAGGTACCCTTACAATTCGATCAATGCCGTTCACTGTGATCGCTGTAGGAATGTGTCGGGGGTCATCACACTACTCAACATAGCCTGAATTTGGTTCACTCATTAACTATTCGACCAATGAGAACCAGCTGACCTAATTCTCAGAAAACTTTTCACTTTGAAAGAAGGATTGTCTCCTGGTTAGATCACTTTGGCAATGAATGTTTGACCCACTGCTCATTGAATTGGTCCATTGAATTTTGACTGAGTGGGCCAATTGGCCCACAGCTTATTTTTAGAAAAATAAACCCTGATTTATACTGATATATTTTTTATGAATATGCTGCAACCCCCAGAATATCTCTTTTATATTGTAAGTTTTGCAGCATGATGCTGTATTGACATCTTGTGTCGCCTAGTTCTCACTTCTGTGGGCATTTAATGCTTTGCATGACTGATACTTTGTTATAATGTTAATATTATTTTCTGCAGTGCAACTGAATTTGAGAAGCTGCAAAACACTGCAGTGTGTTTTGTGCTCTTTTTTATTTTTTAGAGAGGATGCTGTGAAAGCAAGAGAGGAAGTAAAGCAATTCGAGGGCAGAAAGATTTTCTTGTCTTTCGCTAATGCAAAACAGACTGACAAGAAGACAGATAAGGCTAGAATAACCAATACAGACACATTTAAAGGTTTAGCCACTGCTGAAAGTGTTGATGCTCCAACAAGCAAGACTCCACAAAAGCCGCCAAAGGTTGCCGACACAACCCATTGTGATGATTTCAAGGCCTCTTACACTCGTGCAAAGACAGTTGCTGTGTGTGGACTGCCAAAAGGGACAACAGCTGACAGACTGCAGGAGATGATGAAGTATGATTTGTTTGTATGTTTTATTTTTCAACTGAAGTGTGTTGTGCTTGGGTGTGTATTTATCTGCATATTGAGACAGGTAGATGATGATGATTATGATGACTGGCTGATCTATATCAAGGTGTTTAAAACTTTCTTGTTCTTTGTACTTTCATTATATCTGCAAATTTAATAGCAGTCTGTTGTAACCCCAAGACCGCGTTTCCTAAATTTTAGAAGTGTCAACTGAGGACTATGTACCAGTCGCAGGAGATGGATCGACTATGATAATTTAAAGGTAGTGTCTGAATCTCTGATTAGCTTGACGCCCCTTGAATTATCTTACTTACTTACTTACTTACGCCTGTCACCCCTACCCGGGTATAGGCCGTCGACGAGAGACCTCCAGCAACTCCTGTCCTGTGCTTCTCCTTCGATTCTACTCCAGGTGGTTCCCAGTCTCTTGATGTCTGCTTGGAGGTCTCGACGCCAGGAGTTTCTCGGCCTACCTCTTTTCCTCTTTCCCTGGGGGTTCCATGACAATGCCTGCCTAGTGATACTGGAAGCTGGCTTTCTCAGACTGTGACCGATCCATCCCCATCTTCTTCGCCCAATTTCATTCTCTGCTGTTATCTGCTCTGTTCTCTCCCAGAGTCTGACGTTGCTGATCTTCTCTGGCCAGTGGATTTTCAAAATTCTTCTAAGGCAACTGTTCATGAAGGTCTGTACTCTGTTGACTGTGGTTTTTGTCAATCTCCATGTCTCTGCTCCATATAGGAGAACTGCTTTTACATTGGAGTTGAAAATCCGGACTTTGGTGTGTTGTGACAGCTCTCTGGAACTCCACACTTTTTTCAACTGGAGAAAGGCTGCTCTGGCTTTACCGATTCGTGCTCTGACATCTGCATCAGTGCCGCCTTTTTTGTCTATGATGCTCCCGAGATAGGTGAAGGACTCCACCTCCTCCAACGGGGTGCCAGCAAGCAAGACTGGTTCTTCCCTGGTTGCGTTCAGCCTCATTGTCTTTGTTTTCTGTTTGTGAATGGTGAGGCCCACTTGGGACGAGATGTTAGCAAGCCTCGTGGTCTTGTCCTGCATTTGTTGATGAGTGTGGGACAGTAATGCCAAGTCGTCTGCAAAATCGAGGTCGTCAAGCTGTGTCCACAGTGTCCACTGTATTCCACTTCGTCTGTGCTCTGTGGTCATCTTCATGACCCAGTCTATGGCCAGTAGGAAGAGGAACGGAGACAGCAGACACCCCTGTCTGACACCAGTTCTGACCTGGAGCTCTCTGGTGAACTGCCCTTCGTGGATCACGCGACATGTCATGCCATCATAGCTGCTCTTGATCAGGCGGACGAGCTTTGTGGGTACACCGTAGTGTCGTAGGAGTTTCCACAGAGTCTCTCGGTCCACGCTGTCAAATGCTTTCTCATAATCCACAAAGTTGACGTACAGCGGGGAGCTCCACTCCAGAGACTGTTCCACGATGATGCGGAGAGTGGCGATCTGGTCTGTACATGATCGGTTCTTCCTGAATCCTGCTTGCTGGTCTCTCAGCTGGGGGTCAACGGAGCTCTTCATTCTCTCTAGGATGATCCTGTTGAAGACCTTTCCTGGTACTGACAGCAAGGTGATTCCTCTGTAGTTGGAACACTTGCTGAGGTCGCCTTTCTTGGGAAGCTTGATTAGGTACCCCTCCTTCCAGTCAGCTGGCATCACCTCCTCTTCCCAGATCTTTCCAAACAGTGGGTACAGCATCTCAACTGTTGTCTCTAGGTCTGCTTTCAGAGACTCCGCTGGGATGCCATCTGGCCCTGCTGCTTTGCCATTCTTCAAAAATGCCACTGCTTTTCTGATCTCTTCCTGGCTGGGTCTGTCACAGCTGATGGGTAGGTCGGTCTCTGCCGGCTGGATGTCGGGGGGGGTCGGGTGGGCTAGGTCTGTTCAGTAACTCTTCAAAATACTCGGCCCATCTTTCGAGTTGGTCTGCTCTGTCTGCAATAGGATTGCCTTCTTTGTCTTTTGCTGGTCTTTCTGTATGGCCATACTTACCCGACAATCTTCTGGTAATGTCGTAGAGCTGTTTCATGTTGCCGCTGCCTGCTGCCTTTTCTGCCTCTGCTGCCAGGCTGTCTGTGTAGGCCCTCTTGTCTGCCCTGATACTCCTCTTCACCTCGCGGTTGGCTTCCGAGTATTCCCCCCGTGCCCTTACTTTGGCTGCTCTCGTGCGACTGTTGTTGACCGCTGCTTTCTTCTGCTTCCTCGCTTCTATCTTCTTCAAGGTCTGTGCCGACAGCCAGTCCTTGTGGTGGTGTTTCCTGAACCCTACAGTGTCTTTGCAGGTTGAGTTCAGCGCCTCTCTAACTGCCTTCCACTGCTGCTCTGTGGTGACCGCCTCCTCTTCATTTACTAGCTCCTGTAGCGCTTGAAACCGGTTGGACAGCACCAGTTTGAACTCTTCTCTAACTCCAGTTTCTCTCAGGAGGCCTACATTATAGCGCTGTCTTCTTGTTGTCTCTGTGCGGCTTTTCTTTAGCTTGAGCTTCATTCTTAAGGTAAGCAGATGGTGGTCTGAGGCGACATCTGCTCCCCTCCTCACTCGAACATCTTGAAGGGATCTTCTAAATTTCTTTTGAATTATCTTGGTCGATCCATTTCTTTCTGTAGTGGCCGTGGGTTGTGGCTGAATGGGTTAAAAATGTGCACAATTTAGTGAATACAGGGTGACTGATTTAGTGATTACTTGCAAATAATGGTAAAATATCACTTGTATAGCTGGAATATGCATGGGTGGGACTTTTCAGGCTACAGCCGAATTTCTGGATTAAATTTTTTTTTTCCTACTTAAAAAGTGCCCCAAGACCCTCGCTTAAAAAGTGCCCCAAGACCCTCGCTTCAGAATTCAACCTTTTTTTCGGTCCCACATATGTAATACGATGTACACATCTTACTCTTAATTTACTCTTATGTAGCCAGTACTACATTTCAGATTGTACTTGTTATCATAAATAATTAAGCTGCCTGTTCATAATCATAATGTTGGGATACTTGCATTTATTATTATATTATTGCAGCTTTAATTTTTTTAGGAATAGTAGTAATTGAGATTTTTTCCTCTCCATTGTACTTGTAGGGATGTCAAACGTGTGGCACATGTGGATTTTCCAGCGAAGGGCCAGGAAAATACAGCTCATCTCAAATTCAAGTGTGTGCGTGATGCTAAACGAGCCATTCGAAGACTACAAGGTATGCTATTTTTGCCTTGTGTTTGATAGCAAAAGTGGGTCTTTATGAGCCTGTGACAAAACGTTGTGCGCGTAAAAACCGACATATTTTTAGTCAAGAAAACCGCACTACAACAGAAAATTAGTTCTTTTTGTGATTCCGCTATGAAGACATTGTTGTTGGAACACTTACATATCTCACAGAGTTTCCTTTTCACCAAAATGGACTAATCTATAGATGATTTTCATGTGTATGTCCAATAGCATGTCCAGTGTGACAACAAACATTTTTATCTACTGAGTGACAGGGAAAAGTTCGTCAGTCATTGTCCTTAGATGAGGTAACAGAAATGTGTGTGCGCGCGCACACGCGCATGTGTGTGTGTGTGTGTGTGTGTGTTTTACACAGCTGTTTAATCGCGTGGGTATCGCTGGCCTGGCTAGACGGTGTAGAGGGTGTAAGTGGAAAGTAAGACGTTAATGTGTTCGCTGATAATGATGTTAATAATGTTTTAGGTTACTGTATTAGTTTATAGTTTTAACTATACATGTTTTAATCTTAGTATTATAAGTCTTACAGATTTAGTATTAATATCAGGTACAAAGGCGATGTTAGAATGTCCTGATATTTATTAATGTTTATTAAATGACTTTTATTTGATTGTTTCCCCCCATCCACACAATTGCAATTGCCCTTGAAGGGATAAATAAAGTTTATTGAATTGAATTGAATACAGATGACTGAAGAACGTTTTTTTGTAAAATGTGGTAGTCACATGAAGAACTGTGTTTTTGTGATTTAAATTGACTGTCCACTGTAACAACCAACACATTGTTACAGAAAAATTAATTTCAAAAGGAATAAAACACTCATCATACTTCCACCAGTGAGAACAGGTTAACTATACAATTAATTTCTTTTAAAACTGAAAGAGAATAATTAAAATAAAAAAGATAAACTGACATTAGTGACAATGTGATCATATTTATCACCGTATGCCCACCGAAACAACCAACATTTTCAAAATGGGCCAGATTTAATTATTTGTTCTTGGAAATCATCTGTTTCTGCATTTACATTATTTAATTTCACATGCCCACATGCCAGATACATCAAAACTAACCGGTACCTAAAATAAGCCTATTATAAAGACATCTCTGTTGGTTGTTACTTTGGACATTTCTGTTGGTTGTTACTTTTGGTACAAACGACCTTTTGTCACAGGCTCATGTATGTATTACATATGATTGGGCCAGTAGTTGTCAGTCCGGCATCCTTGGTTAACTTTGATGTTCACATTTTCTTGGAGACTACAATACAATAATATACTGATCAACAAAAGAAACGCAAATTTTTCACCATAGTGCTTTTCTTCGTAAATATGCTTTAATCCGGGTTATTTTGACATCATTTATTAGAAAATGTTATGAAGAGTGTGTTATGTCGTGTGAAAATAGAATGTTGTCTTTAAAATCTCACATCGATGACTTATGACATCATCAGTGACACTATCATCACGGGATATTGAAAGTGAAATGGGGAGCAATTGCAGAGGACACAGCTGAAAGCCAACCAATGTGCAGTGTCACTAGGGTCCGTGACCTGTGCATGAAAATCCTGCCTGTTTGCTCTTGACCTACTTTTCGTTTGTCCTAGGCACCTAAATAATCAACATGACCTACAAACATGAAAATAAAAAAGTTATTTATTTTAGGTTAGTGGCCATATTTACCTGATCAAATGGATTATGGGTGTGTTCTTTATCTCTGTGTCAGTCACTGGAGCATAAAATCAAATAAGATTTATTTAGAAATGATGTGCACTGGAAGTTTAGGTTCTCTAATGAATTTTTTTAGTCAAATTTCGTTTGAGGCAGTTAATAACATTATAAGCAATCCACACAACTTGTGTGTTAAAACATCACAGAAAACTTGCTTCACAGAGTGTGTCCAGTTTTGCTTATTTTCACCACTAATGAAACCCTGTGTACTCCAAGGTAGCCATGTGTGATAACTCATCCTATTTTTGGTGTGAAGGTGGCTCAGACAGTAGGCTGAACATCTGAAGTAAGCAACAAATAAATTTTGCTTGTTTTGCTGTCAGGGTGGCTCTTTGTTTGCGGAGACATTTTCACGTTTTTAATGGAAGTCAGTATACTTTATTAATCCCTCAAGGGGAAATTCACTGTCTGCCCATACAACATATGATATCATCATTCACTCAGTCAATTCATTAAATAACCTAGTATAAGTCTCAGTTAAAGAGATGAACTGTAACAGATGTACTGGTAACACAAAGAATCTGTGGGCCAAGTTTGAAGACTGTAGCTTAAATAGCCAGTCTACGAACTTGGCCAGAGGATACTTTGTGGCAAGACCTTTCTAAACTGTAAACATACCATTTTCAGTGACATCTCTCAAAGGTCAGTGTTACAGAGATTTATTTTTATAAAAAAAAGGTTAAAAAAAAAAAACACCATATTTTGACAAAAAAAATGTTACAACATTATACTGTTTTCAGCTTCATGCCCTAGCTTGGTATAGATGAACCTGATGATAAGACCTTCATTTGCACACTAATTTGGTTGAGAAAACTTGGCTTTGGCAGGTATAAATGCCAACTCTTTAAGACACTTCAACAGTTGCTCATTTCAGTGGCCTGTTGGAAAGGTTAGGGTCACAATGGTCATATTAATTATGTGGATTGGTCATCCACTTTGCAGGGTCTGCACTGTTTATGTTTTCTTTTATTTAGGTGTTTCGTATACATGTACATGTAGTTGTGCCAAACTTTAGCAGTTTGTGGATGGAATGTATGTGGCCTGCGTGCTATCTATAAAAGAACAAATTGGGTTGGGTGGGGGGGTATCACTATCAGATAATAATATTTTGAAGGTAATTTCTGTAGTGCCTAATTACAAGGGGCCAGTTTCATGGGTGAGCTTAGTCCTGCACCAGACACTAAGCAAGATGTGCCGCTATAGTGGCGCACCTTGCTTAGTGGCTGGTGCAGGACTAAGCTCGCTCATACAACTGGCCTAAGGTACTTTAGGCATTTTATTATTATTATTTATTATTATTACATGGTATTTATATGGCGCATTTCTCATATTTATAATATAACTCAATGCGCAGAATGTAGCCGCGAACCGAACCCAACAAGCACGCTCATGTGAATCACACGCATTCACTCACACACTGTACGTAAACACAGAACATTCACGTGGTGCTAAGGGCAAGCTCAAGCGAGCTACTGACGGTATTTGGAAATCGTTTTGTATTTGAAATTTTATTAAGTTGGCTGAAACTGATACCAAAGTGAAGGGGGAGGAAGAGCCGGAGTACCCGGAGAAAGAACCCCCGACGGTCCGCCCGAATTAACGGTGACATTTACTAGAGGAGAAAAGTCCGACGCCGGAACCCGGAATCGAACCTCGCACCTTTAGCATTGGTGGCAGGCGCCTTAACCACTGCGCCACGGACCGCCCCGCAGTAATGAAATGAAAACTTAAGTTACAACAATGAAGCAAAAATATACATCAATGAGACACTAGTGTGTCAAGGCTAAAAGTGGTCAGCTTCTGTACCATATACACTCCGTTAATTTTGGTTGTTTGGTCTGACATGGGACAATGGTTGCGAGACAATTGTGTAAACTGCACTAATTTTGAGTTCACAAAGAGTCTTGTTGTCTTTGGTACAGCTAAGCACTTTAGGTCAGACACTGTCTTAGACCTCATAATATTAGTTGCTAAGTTCTATGTTTACAAATGTAGATTGTAAGAAACCCTGCCTAATTTAAGGCACTGTGTTAGAATTATGCACTACCTTTGTGAGAAGTACTGATTTGGAATTATTGGTCAGAGCAACAAGTTTTGTCATTATTTTGTGGTATCATTATGCTACACTTTTTGGCGGGTTGTAATGCTGTTAGAGGCACTGGCTGCAGCCTCACCATTGGTGGTAGTGTGCAGGCGGCTTCTGGCACTACCTACCAGTTATTTTACTAAGGTATGCAGGGTTGGTTCAAGGTATTAGTGGTGGCCTAGCTCGATTCCCTTGTGCATGTATCCATCTGTGCTGTTTATAGTACTGAGGAATGCATGCCCAGGGGGTCACATTTGTGTGACTGTCCAAACCTTTAAGCTTTGCTTGTCATTTGTTGTGTGTTCGAGCTGTGTGTGTACTAAGAGATTGGGGGAGGGGGGTGGGGGGGGGGGATAAATAGGAACGTGGGTGGGGCGGGGAAGGGGTACATATTATATGTGCTATATTTTTTTCTGTACATATTGTCTGTTCTTGTGTGTAACTTATGTAATGTATGCTTATTATATATATACTGTATGCTTAATCCCAACAACAACAACAAAATTCACAAAAACAAAAATAACAACAACAAAATTTTGGTTGTCAATGACTGACTGAACCCTGATGCGAAACAGAGTGGAGTCTTTGCCTTTGGCTGTGGGTAGCTGTTTAGTCACAATGACTAAATGACAAAAATCGCTGCCAGTGGCCAAAGTGTTCACATTTTGTTGTTTATGTGCAAGGTAATATATACTGATATTAAATTAATACCCAGTAACATTGCCAGTAAGTCATTATTTGGCATTCTGTTTTTAGTGATGGAACTCCAGGCTACACAGTTATCCAAGGATGGTGTGGTGTCCATTCCTAAGAAACAGCAGGTTGAACGTGCTGTGACAGTGCACACAGATCCAATTGTGGCATCACCAGCAGTTTACCAACAGAAAAAAGCTCGACTCATTGTGCGGAATCTTTCATTTAAGGTGAGCTTCCACTTTGTCTTGACGTCCCCTACAGGACTAGAAGAGTTTTATGATTAACCTCTTTGATTTGCAACCACCAGTACTGTTTTGTGGCTTCATGCTTATAGGTGTTAAAAGCTTGTGTCAGATGTATACGACAAGGGGGGTGGGGTTGGCAGCAACAGGAATCAGCGCAACAGAAAGGCTACCAACGTATTGATACATTAGGTGAGATTGCCATCAGACTAGGCAGTTGGTGCCTGTTTTATTTATTTTTTAACGTGCATCACTGATGCTGAAACTGTGACAAGCTATGTATAATAATAATAATAATAATACCGTTATTATATAGGCGCTTTTTCTCAATTTTGGGAAAATCGACTCAAAGCGCCGCACCTGAAACCCAACACACACACACTCACGAAACAGACACGGATTTACGCCATTTAAGACAAGCACAGTACAAACACAGTACAAGACAAACGAAGGGCCAGTCAGCTACTGAAGTTACAGAGATTTTTGATCACTTGTATTTGAAATTTGTAAAGTGGCCTGAGACCGGTACCAAAGCGTGGGAAGTGGGGTGGGGGGTGGGGGGGGGTGGAAGAGCCGGAGTACCCGGAGAAAGAACCCCCGACGGTCCGCCCGAATTAACGGTGACACTTACCAGAGGAGAAAAGTCCAACGCCGGAACCCGGTATTGAACCTCGCACCCTCGGCATTGGTGGCAGGCGCCTTAACCACTGCGCCACGGACCGCCCCAAAATGGATCAGACACCTTGCAAGACCACATTATTGAAAATACAACATGTGGAGCGTGAATTTTTCAGGAATGAATATGTGTCAGGATATATTTCAGCATGTTTAAAGACGTCGTGTTCAAATTTCTTGAGAGCAGCACCATTTTCAGGACTAATGGAAAATTAAAATAAATTAGACCCAAGTTTGGTGTTCCACCTTTTTTGCTTACAGTTGTCTTGAAATCATCCGCGTTCAAGGCATTTGCAAAAAGTATGAGGCTGGCCTTGCTAAGTTAAATGGACTAAATATCTGTATTTGTGCATTCCATTTGCTATGTTCATATTAAAATTAAAATTAAATAGTTTCCTACCTGTTTATAAGTCTGTCATTTTCTTAAACTGAGGAAATGTTTGTGAAGTTCTGAACTTTTTATGCTGTATCACTCGTCTGTTTCACATGTTAAAAGGTTTTGTTTGCAGGCAATTTAAAGGGAGCAACTGAAGCATTTTGCTGAACACTGAAAATTAATCAACAGCATGTGTTCTTGACTGCATTGTTATGCATAAAGTGTGTGACATTTGTGAAAGTCATGAACACTTGCTGAATTGCAGTCTCAAATTCTAGCATAATCAAACCCTTATAATTATTGCATGTAATCATGTCTTTATTTCTTATAGTTATACTGTAAATCACCATCTCCTTTCATTAAACTATGAAAATTCATGTTTTAAGATATATCGTGAGTGTCACAAATTTGGATTTCTCATGTTTCGGGCCATATCTGACTGTGTTATAAGTGAAGTTGACCCTGCACTAACACTCTACATGAAATAACACTGCAGCAAACTGTCCATGATAAAGGAAACATGTGTTCAGTCAACATCAGTGTGTATTAATAAAGACGATTGTTTTCACCCCTATGTCACACGACAGATCTCTTTAAATCAAACCGTACCATGTGACCTTGCTGCAAAAACCCTTGTAGCAACTAATGGTGGACTTCCTGTAACCCTCTTTGTGATGCATCTTTGGTGTCAGTTTTACTCCATAAAAGAGCACCAAAACTTTCTTAAAATGAATTTTTCTCTAAAATGTATTTTTCGAAAAATACTTACCGATGGCATTACTGACAGAAAGATACGTCTAGCTACCGATTTCAGCCTAATTCTCCGTTGTGTAAGCAACACAACCGGGGAGGCAACTCAGGGAGTCGTTGATTAAAGAATTCCCCGAGTGACCTCCCCTCCCTTCCCATAAGGCCCTGTGGGCCATTACGCCAGTCATACGCTAAGCGAACGTAGCTGGCGGCAAGTGGGGCAGGTGGGAGGGCCCTTAGAGTAATGCCATAGGTAAGTATTTTTCAAAAAAATACATTTTAGAGAAAAATTCATTTGTTTCCTAAAAATACATTACCGATGGCATTACTGACAGGAAGAATAACAAAAAGGAGAAGTTTGCTGCCCACCATACCTCGCCATAGTAAAATGTGAAGCGGGGCGCCCTGGGCGCGAACTCCTGACGATTTCAACTAAGCGTTAACCTAGGGCGCCGGGAGGGAATGATGCGCCGCTGAGACATCACCAACGAGGGCCAGGTTCTCCCGCTGGCCCGAGGGGTCCCGGAGGTAGAAGCGGGCGAAGGTGGAAGCTGTACGCCACCCGACGGCCGTCACAATGTCCCGCACCGCACAGTTATGGTCGAGGGCGAGACTCACAGATGCCGCTCGGACCTCATGCGCTCAAATCCAAAGTCGCTGAGCTCCTTCCATGGAAAGTTCCTCATAAGCAGAGCGGATGATCCCGTGAAGCCTCAAAGATGTTGTCTGTGCCGAGATATCGTCCCTGCCACGTCTCAGGGGAAGGAAGAGGCGTTTCCGGCCCCGTCGGAGGGGTCACGATCGGCACAGATAGATTCGCAAGGCCCGTACCGGGTCCTGCAGGCGGGACTCTGAGGAACAGTCAAAGCCCTTAAGCAGGAGAAGGGTCATGACCTGTGCTCCGGCAGAGGGAAGCCTATTCTTGGCAAGAAAGGATGGGTTCGTCATCAACTGGATGGAGCCATCCACGCGAAACTGGAGGCACGCTGGGTCCACTGACAGTGCATGCAGCTCGCTGACCCTGGCAGCCGAGGTGAGGGCAAGTAGGAAACAGGTCTTCCTGGTGAAGTCGGCCATAGTGGCTAAAGGCAAAGGTTCGAATTGGTCCGAATTAAACCACGTGAGGATCCAAGCCAGGTCCCAGCGCGGGAGCAGTGAACACTGAACGGGACGCTGCAAGTCGAAGTGGGCGAGGAGGTCGGCGAGGTCCTTGCACGCGCCCAGATCCGGCCGGCCCAAATGGCGGTAGGTATCTGTGACCATAGAGAGATATCCCCCGATGGTGATAGGGGCCAAATTCTGCTCCCCAAAAAGCCACAAGAAGAACTCGGCCAATTGGGGCATCATCAGGGCTGTTGGAGACAGGCTTCTGGGGAAACACCAGGACTGAAGGACTCTCCACTTGCCCTCATATATTCTCCGGGTGGAAGCCCTACAGGCCGTAGCGATCGCCTCCACTGCTGCACGCAAGAAGCCTCTTACGGTGATGGCCGCCCGCACAACCTCCAGGCGTGTAATAGAAGTCTCTCCGGACACGGGTGGAAGAGAGCTTGCCGCGGTTGTTTCAGCGTCGTGCGCGGTGGGGGCAATAGCAGGGGAGCGTCCGTGGCGAGGCTCACCAGGTTGGTCGACCAGCTGCGTGCCTAGCTGAAGGGAGCCACGAGGAAGAGGATCGTGTTGGAGCCCTGGAGCTTCAGCAACACCTTGGAGACAAGCACGGCCGGGGGGTATGCGTAGGCTACCAGGCCGTCCCACGGGATCGACAGGGCGTCCACTGCCCAGGTGAGAGGGTCTGGAATGGGCGAGACAAATAGGGGCAGCTGCGTGTTCCATCGCGTCGCAAAAAGGTTGACCATTGGCGTCTCCCAGCGCGCGCCGATCATCCGGAAGATCTCTGGTTTGAGGGTCCATTCGGTATGAAGCAGCTGGCCCCGGCGAGAGAGAGTCTGCGAGGACGTACAGGTGGCCCCGGATGTGCCGAGCCCGGAGAGAGATGTGGCAATCCCGGCACCAGAGGAATAACTGGTAGAGGAGCATGCATAGGGACGGAGAGCGCGTCCCACCCTGTCTCTGGATGTACGATATGACGGTCGAGTTGTCGGACAGATTTAAAATCTTGTGGTGATGGAGGCGTGACTCCCAATGCGTTAGAGCCAGCCAAACGGCTTTCAACTCCAGCCAGTTGCTGTGTCTGCCTTGTAAGGACAGTGGCACCGGCCTGAGACCTCGTCGAAATCCGGGAGTAGGTGGGCACCCCAGCCAGAGAGGCTCGCATCCGTGCAAAGAGATATCCGCGGAGGGGGGGAGTAGAGGGGAACCCCCGACGCAAGCCAGGTCGGGTCCGTCCACCAAAGAAGGTGGGATCGGATCAAGGGGGACACAGGTACCAGGGCCGTAAGGTCTTTGGAGGACGGACACCAATGGAGTAGGAGATGGAGCTGGTGAGGCCGCACGTAGCTAAGCATCGGAAAGGTCGAGACTAACCGCAAAGTCCAAGGGACGCACAGCTAATCGCACTGCAAGCGCTGTCTCCATGCGAAATGAGGGGGCTGAAATGAATCTGTTTAGGGCCGACAGGTTGATGACCGGATGCCACCGCCCGCCAGCTTGGGAACCAGAAGGGCGGCTGTAGAAGGCGGGCGAGTCGTGACGAGTGACCACTTCCATCGCAGTCTTCTGAAGTAGAGAAGCAATCTCCTGTCACAGTGCCACCACCTTGGCCGGGTCGGAAGGGATCAGAGTCCAAACCGGCGAGCGGCGGAGAGGAGGCGGCTGGCGAAGAGATATCAGGAGTTCGTCCAAGATGGTGGAGAGCACCCAAGGGTCGTCCGGTATTAGAGACCGCCACTCGTCACTGTGCAGGGCGATGCTCCTGCCGACAGGGGGCTCCGTGGCCGCCGGCGGGGGAGGCAGAGAGGGGTAGTCACTGGGCCCACCCCCGCCCGAACCTCCTGTAGGGGCGGGGGAAGGAGGAGGCAGAAGAGGGGGCAGCGCGAGCACGGCCGGAGAAAACAGGTCGTCCTGGTCAAGGGGCGGGTCTGAGGCTCAGCAGAGGAGGACCCACGGCCCTGCGGGAGGAGTCTGCGTGGGGGGGGGGGGCGCGCAGCCAAAGGTCCTTGGTCGCCTCCCTCACAGACTGCCAGGTAGGGCCAAACAGGAGGGCACCGCCAAGGGGGGCCTGACACAGCTGGGCCTTCACGGTCGCGGAAACGCCGATACATCTCTGTAGGACCCCGTCACTCCACATAAGATCACAGTCGGCAGCCGCCGCCGCCGCGTTAGTCGAAGCGTGGTACACTGCCCGATTAGCAGTCACCGCGATGGAGCATAAATCACTCAAGGGGTCAGAGGCATCAGGAGACTCACAGAAATCCTCCACCCGTCGTACCACCGCCTGGGTCGCCAACTGCAAAAATCCCAAAACGGCCAAAGAATTACGAATCAGGGTAGCCGTCTTGTCTAGGCCCGCGGGAGTAGATTTACCCACCGCGGCCCTACCACCGAGCTGCGCCTCTGCCGCTAGATCCACCGGTGGTAGGGGACACAGGAAGGACTGGGAGTGTCCCGCGTACCAGTGTTGTTGAAACTTGATCTCCACATCCGCGGGCCAGCGGCGATCGGAAAAGAAGCCCGTGTCCGACAAGCCACCCTGCTGCCAATGGGCGTTAAAGGCGTCCATGAGGTCCAGAAAGCCAGTGGGCTGCGGTAAGTCTTGAAATGTTTGGATTGGCGTGATACGTCGACCGAAGCTGAAGCCTTCCGCTTAAGGGGAGGAGAGGGGGGGGGGGGGGGAGGGGCAAGCTTCCGGGGGAAGGGTGGCTGAAATCAGGTGGGCCGCATCGAGAGCTCGGCAGTACTCCATGCCAGAGGCAAGGGGGGGGGGGGGGGGGGGGTGGAAGGGGGCGACAAACTACGAGTCGAGGAGGGGGAGCCCGCCACAGGGGCGAGCGAGGGAGCCGCCGGGGAAAGAAGGCGAGCAGGGCGACTCAAAAGCAAAGACTGAGGCTCCAGGAGCACGGAAGCGGAGTCCTAGGGGTGCAAGCTAAGAACATCGTCACGATCCCCCCAAACGGACCCACCAGGCGAGGGGGAGGGGGGGCCGGAACCCTGGAAGGGCTTTCAGGTGACCGTTCGGGCACGACTGGAAAACTAGAAGTGGTCGCGCGCCCCATCCGCTGGGCAGGAAGGCCTGGGGGGAGGGGGTTGTAAATAACGCTCACCTGAGAGGAAGGTCGGCAGGGCGATGGATGGCGATGCAGCCGCGAGTCGTCTCGAGCCCGGCAAAAAAGGGAGGAGCCACGTTGGGGGTCGAAGTGGCGACGATCCGGGGAGTGTGGCCGAAAGACGCTGGAGTGGCGTTCCTGGTTAGAGGGCTGCGGCTTGAAGAACGACATCACGCTGCAACCCGCCGAACCAGACTAGTGGAGATGAGCTGAGAAGGAAGTTCATGTGTATGCCGTGTGTGATCATCCGTGCGAGCGTGCCTGAGAGAGGCGCCGAGCGAGGCCCCTGCCCGCCAGGGGCGCTAACGCCGGCTGCAGATGGGTGGGGAGAGGGGGGGACTCAAGTGAGTTAAGGGCCCCAGATTCTTACTACTCGTGGGGTGCAACTCGGTAGAGGCCTCAGGTGGGACCCCATGCAGTGGCTAGATCCAGCTGGGAGGGGCCATCCCGATCACGGTAAGTCCCGACTCAAAGCCGAGCGGGAAGAAGCAGGCGACGGGCGAGTGCTGAGATCCGAGGTGGTCAATCTCCGGTGCAAAGCAAGGCCCACAATATCCGAGGATGCCGGTTTGCGGACCCCCAGGAGGCCTGAAAGCACAGGAGTGGACATTGTGCTGGCAGAGGGGCGTAAGTCCTCCGGCGGTTGGCCGAGTAAGCGAGGAGGAGCCGCAGGCCGGTCGCGATGGTAAAATCCCAAAGTTGTGTCCAATGTCGCTCCTTCCACTATGAGCACACAAGGCACGGTCGGGATGAGGAGCAGCCCGAGCAAGGTAGACACAGAGGATGGGAGTCACTCGGCCACTGAAAACAAAGCAGCCCGGGCAGGTACGTAACAGCGCACTGCAACAGAAAACAGGACCCGTGAAGGACAGGCTGTGCCTTGTCCGTCTCATCTTTGCTGTTAGTTGTACCAAAGCAAAAACGGGACAGTGACCGAGCACGAACCCGGAATACAACAAAAAGGGCTCGGTTAATTTGAAAGCAGTGTAAAGCTGCAATATCGAGCTATGCACAGGCCTCGCCCTGTCCATCCCATTTTTTTTCCGTTAGTTGTACCAAAGCAAAAAACGGGACAACAACCGGGCACGAACCTGGAATACAACAAAAAGGGCTCGCGGTTAATTCGAAAGCAGTGTAACGCTGTAACATTGAGCTACGCACGAAAAACAGGCGCTGGAAGCAGCCTAATCGAGTCAGGCCGGAACCGGTCGAAAACACCGGCTCAGGTATCACCCGAGACCTTACCTCATGGCAGACGAGTAGGCAGACAAGCATGCCGTTCGAGGAAGAAATTCCACCAGGCACCGTCCGCAGAAGAAAGGAGGCAGGCTGGGCTAACTCCACACAAGAATAAATCCAGAAAGCGCAAGCGAAATCCAAGAATTCACAAAGGCCACATGGTAGGCGGAAGCCGAAACCGGTACATCCGTTCGCTAGGCAGCTAAGCGTATGACTGGCGTAATGGCCCAAAGGGCCTTATGGGAAGGGAGGGGATGTCACTCGGGGAATTCTTTAATCAACGACTCCCCGAGTCGCCTCCCCGGTTGTGTTGCTTACACAATGGAGAATTAGGCTGAAATCGGTAGCTAGGCGTATCTTCCTGTCAGTAATGCCGTCGGTATTGTTTTTTTAGGAAACAAGTTATATTGCCCAGGATCAAGCATCTCAACAGTCAGAAAACTGTCTGCAACAGATACTGCTGACAATATGTGTATGGGTCCTTTGTGTACTATCTTAGAGCTTTATTATGTAAGTACAATGCCAAATGTCTAATTCATCGTTTGCAGGGTGTATTGTTTTTATACCCAAGTCGCGGATGTATCGTCTGCATCGGCCTGGTTTTGAATTAATTAATGCATATTTATGAGCCTACGTCACAAGGCCGCAGAACCAGGCCGACTATAAGTGTATCGCAGTGCTACAGGTCACGAGGTCATCAGTGTGGTGTACACACGTGTCAGTGTACACGTGTACTGATGTTCTCTGGCATCCCTTTGGCGTAATTTTCCACGAGAATATAGAATAAACCTTCCATACTCACTGTGCTGTCAAAAGCACAATGCTGGTTCTGCTTGACCTGCTAGTATTTACTAGTAGTAACGATTGCCGTGCTGCATCGTCAGTGCACGGCCGGGGGCGTGGCTTGTTCGACTCTCCGCGCAAAGCGACTGAGCCAGCGTCCATGGTGCCTAGTTTGACCTTTGATTCTTTATCCCTCGGAAACACGAAACAGAACATTAGTATTTATACCACTTTCTGCACTGCAGTCAATTTCACATCTCGCACAGCGAAGTCTACGTAACTGAAAGTATCACTGGAAAGGACAAATGCACCATCGCAGCAGAAACACTACCTTTGTGAATCGAGTGAATGAGAACCCACACAGACAAAAACGTGTCACAACCAGCGATGTGTAATTTTGAGACACACCGTAGTAGATAACTAGCTCGTAACTATATGATAAAACAGGTTTAAAATCTTGCGAAATCAGTAAGAGATCAATTCTACTGAAGATCATGAATTCTGAAAATCACTAGCGCTCGCGGAACTATAGGCAGATTGACAAAGACAGTAGATTACTGACTGATTCACAGAGCAGGAAAGCGACAAATTCCAGTTGGGCAGTCAAGCCAAGCTCCATATTCCCTTGTCCGATGTCAATTCTACTTAAGGGTATCTTGTCTCCCTCTTTCTTCTCTTCAATTCCGGGTCTGTCATTGTCGGCGTGAGCCGACTGATCCTTTTTTTTTCTTTGCTGGTTCATCCACCATCTTGTCTGTGATCGGTTATAATTATGCAGATGACCTAAGGTTGTATAGAATATTTATGACGTCTTCTACCATCACATATCAGAAGCAGTCTTTTCACGGTGCCCCGTCGCAAGATTCTGGTGGGCCTCTTTTCGCTTTGAACAGACGAAGAAAGCATTTGGTGGGACAATAGGGTGGTCACTATGTATACTGAAGCACAGTAAAAGCTTTTTGCGAACTGAAACCTTCATAAAATTCAGTTGTGCCCCTTTAAGTACAAAGTCTCTTGGTGTTGTTCAAAACAATGTGGACGGCAACATCATGAAGATCTTATATTATGTCATGTCTGTTATGTATGTACATGTATGTTTAAACGTCGATGATGTCTTGTGTCATCCTGGTCAGACGATTTCAGCTTGATGTATTTTACAAATGAAGGAGGAATAAAAACAAATAAGTTACTGATAGTGGGGGTTTGCTACATGGACCCTTACAGGCCTGAGGGAGGTCAAAGTAACCATTGTACCCCTCAGGCCTTCAGGGCACAGTGGTTACTTTGACTTGGCTCAGGCCTGTAAGGGTCCATGTAGCAGACCCCTGGTTTGAAGTATAAAATCACTCGCTTGACCACCAATGCCAAGACTGTTTCATCTGCGCAAAAGTTGCTGCAGCAAGTACTTGCAAAAATAAATGTTTATTTAGAGCTTAACGTCTTTTGTCCACCACGAAGGTGATTTCAAAATGGGGCACCAAAAAAGGGTCTGAACAAAACAAGTACTTGCAAAGAACCTTTCCGTGTGACTAATGGAATCTTGGGTAAGACCAAATCTGTTCAACTGCCCAGCACACACCCAATCCGTGACCTCCCAGAACTGTTCTCTCGCTTTTTCTGTTCCAAAGTCAGAACAATACGTTACAACATTGACAAATGTGATGATGCTCAGACATCTTGCTCATTTGAATCTACGTATTTTGCTGGCACTCCTCTTCCATGCTTCAGTCCAGTGACTGAAAAGGTAGTGCTAGACACCATGAGTAAGATGTCTCTCAAGACCTGTGAGCTAGACCCTGTGCCTTCGTCCCTTCTTTTTGAATGTAAAAATGCAATTGTACCAGTTGTTACAGCTATTGTAAATGAGTCCCTCTTGCATGGCACTGCACCTACCTGTTTCAAAACTGCAATTGTTAAGCCGCTCTTAAAGAAACCTTCACTTGATCCCAACAGTTTGAACAACTACAGACCCGTATCCAACCTACCTTTTCTTTCAAAGCTTCTGGAAAAGATAGTGCTCACGCAGCTGCTAGACCATATCAAGAATAATGGTCTGTGGCATGTGTTCCAGTCAGCATATAGGTCTGGTCATAGCACGGAGGCAGCATTTCTGCGTGTTGTAAATGACCTACTTGGTGCTAGCGATGAAGATCTAATCTCTGTTCTGATTCTGCTCGATCTGAGCGCAGCGTTTGATACCATTGACCATGACATTTTACTTGCCCGCCTTCGTGATGTGTTTGGCATTCAAAGCACAGCACTAAAATTTTTCCAATCCTACTTTGTTGGTCGCTTGCAGATGGTTTCAGTGGCAGGATTTGAGTCCCACCCTGTTGAGCTGCTTTGTGGCGTTCCACAGGGGTCGGTCTTGGGGCCTGTTCTCTTTACTTTGTATACACAGCCCCTGTCGCATGTCATTGAGCGTCACTTTGTTTCTTATCATTTATATGTAGATGATACAGAATTGTACAAACACTTCCTTGTGAACATGTCGATCAAATGGTGCAGTCTTTGGAGGCTTGTATTTGTGATGTTCAGAAGTGGACCACGCAGAACAAGCTCCAGCTGAACAGTGACAAAACTGAGTCCCTCCGAATGACGTGCTCCTCTACATGCAGTGCTGATCTTCCTGAGTCAGTGATGGTGGGCGAGAGTGCCATCTCCTTTTCTAGCTCGGCCCGTAACTTGGGTGTCATTTTTGACAACAGGCTGACAATGAAGGAACAAGTGAAGAAAGTTTGCCAGCTTGCCTTCATTGAACTCAGAAGGATCAGCACTGTTCGACATCTGCTGACAGTTGAAGTTACCCAAACACTTGTTACCTCCCTTGTGCTGTCCCAAATAGACTATTGCAATTCTCTTTTGTCCGATGTTTCGCAAAATCTTCTTGACCAAATCCAGAGAGTCATGAACTGTGCTGCACATCTGAATTTTTGTGTACCGAAACGTGAACACATTATGCCTCTACTAGCTGATTTGCACTGGCTGCCAGTTTCATACAGAATTCAGTATAAAGTCTGTGTTATTTGTTTCAACATCATCTCTGGTTCTGCCCCTCCTTACTTATCTGATCTTGTCCAGCTGTATACACCGTCCCGCTCACCACGCTCTGCTTCAGACACTCGTGTTTTCCGTATCCCTAGACGTAATAAGGTCACTCGAGGTCATCGTGCATTTTCTTATTTTGGTCCCATTACATGGGACGCTCTCCCAGCTGATGTGCGTCACTCATCATCTCTTTCCATTTTCCCCCCACCCGGGTCTGCCCTGGGGGACTTGGGTGGGGTTAACTACTTTTTAGTTCCCAGGGTCACCCTGGTCAGCCCCACAGGGTGGGTTTTTCCCTCTATTCTGGGGCATGTGTTTCTGTCTACCCTTGGTCCATTCACCTGTATTTTCCTTTTTAAAACTCTCCCTACTGTCTGCGCTGCCTGTAGTTCTTGATATTGGATGTGTGTTGCTAAATGGTCTTACCTTTCTTTAGGCCCCATATCGTAGGTTTATTTAACCTATTAGACCGGCTGGCGACATACATTCAATATTCTCTTTAGGTTTTTTTTTCACAAGCAGTGCAGGCACGTCCTGAGAAAGCCTTGTTGCTGTCGGGACGTTAAGCAATGTACAATCAATCAATCAATCTTTCCATTTTCAAATCCAAGCTTAAAACACACATTTTCTCTGTTGCATATACATAAAGACCATTTTGTCTGCCGGCTCATCGTGTGTGTGTGTGTGTGTGTGTGTGCGTGTGCGTGCGTGCGTGCGTGTGTGTGTGAGAGTGTGTGGTGTGAGTTTTTTGCCCTTGTAAATCAATGTATTTTTTTTGGTTGTATGTGCTTGTTTTTGTATTCTGCTTCACTGTTTTATTACTGTGATTGTAAAGCGCCTAGAGCACCTTGGTGATTAGGCGCTATACAAATTATCTTTATTATTATTATTATTCACCAATAACTTATATCATTCCTTATTTGTTTTATTTCCATTACTTTCCTTACAGTGCACAGACCAAGATCTGCACAAGGAATTTGAGAAATTTGGTACAGTGTCTGAAATCAAGATCCCAAAGAAACCAGGTTTGTATCAAGCTTTGTAATAAATCTGAACATAATAGCCCGCTTTTATCTTTTACAAATGCCAACTGCTCCACTACTGGGACACCACCAAACTGCAAGATCCACTCTGGTGGATAACTGCTTTCATCCACTGCAGGCTACGCAGCTGAGAATTTTACGTGACCAAGAGAACACAGGAAAAGGAGAATTTCAAGAGGCATTGATCTTTCTGAGCCCTGGCAGTGTGGGGACTCACAAGGATCTGTGGCTCTTGTTAGCCCAGTTTGTATTAGTTGGTCCCGTAAGCAGATCAGTTACATGGCGATGTGTTTTTTAGTCATTATGACCTAGTCTTGGTCACTTGCAGTGAAGGGGTTAGCTAACCCCTTTGACTGTAGGTAGTGCTTTTTGGCTCACATGCGAAGCAAAAGTGAGTTTATGTTCTGGGCCAGTGGTTGTCCGTCCATCGTCATCGATGGTAAACTTTAACGTTGGCATTTTCTCTGAGACTATTCAAGCCATAGTTTTCAAACTTGGCCCAAGGATACTTTGTGGCAAGACCTTTCTAAACATACCAATTTGAGTGACCTCTCACAAAGGTCACGGGATCAGGAAATAGGTAAAAAATCACTCTATTTTGACATCATTTTTTTTTTCTCAAATACTATTTACAACTTCAAACCCAAACTTATTTTTTTCTCAAATACTATTTACAACATCAAACCCAAACTTGGTACAAAGATACCTGATGTTAAGACCTTTCTATGCATACTAATTTGGTTGCTCCCTCGGAAAGGTCAAGGGTCACAGGAGCTGAGGAAATAGGTAAAAAATAACCATATGTTGACAAAAAATGTTTTTTCTCAAATACTAAACACAACTTCAAACGCAAACTTACTACAGAGATACCTGATGTTAAGACCTATCTAAGCATACTAATTTGGATGACACCTCAGAAAGGTCAAGGGTCAGAGGAGCTCAGGAAATAGGTCCGAAGTAGCCATATTTTGACAAAAGATGTTTTTTTCTCAAAAACTATGCACAACTTCAAACCCAAACTTGCGACAGAGATACCTGATGTTAAGACCTGTCTATGCATTCTAATTTGAATGAGCCCTCAGAAAGGTCAAGGGTCACGAGGTCAGCAAATGTGTGTAAAATGCCAATTTTTGATAGAACTGTATTATTACCAACAGTTTTGCAAACTTTTCAAATTTGGCACAGAGGTAGCTGATGATTTATAAGACCTTCCTATGTATACTAATTTAGTCAACTCATCACAAAGGTCAAGGGTCACAGGTGTTTGACAGATGTGTGAAAACTGATTACATTTTGAGAAAACATGGATTTTGCTGGTGCAAAAGCCATCCCTTTACTTATTGCCACAAAGGTCACACATGTAGATTGGACATGCACGTGAGCCATAAGGGCTTTGCCTTTCTTGTTCTCAAGTACTATTTGCAGCTTAAATGCAAACTTGGTATAAAGATACCTGATGGTGAGACCTTTCTGTGCATACTAATTTGGTTGACCCATGGGAAAGGTCACGAGCTCAGGAAACTGCCATATTTTGACAAAATGCTATTCACAACTTCAAACTTAAATTTGGTACAGAGATACCTGATAGTAAGACCTCCCAATGCATATTAGTTTGGGTGACCGTTTGAAAGGTCAAGGGTCACACAAGATCAGGAAATGGGTCACAAATAGCTATTTTCTGACAATTTATTTCTTCTCTCAAATTCTGTTTGCAACTGCCATCTCAAACCTGGTACAGAGATATGGTAAGACCTTCATATGCATGCTAACTTGGATTACCTCTTGGAGAGGTCAAGAGTCACAAGAAATCAGCAAATGATATGAAAATTGTCGTTTTGTAGAATTTCAGTTTTTATCAAGATTTTTCCAAAAACTTTTCAACCAAATTTTGCAGAAAGGTTGCTGATGATAAGACATTTCTATGCATACTAATTTGGCTCACTACCTTTACTTAAAAAGGTCCAGGGTCATGCATGAGAGGTTGACAAAAGGGAAAAATGTGTATATTTTGAGAAAACATGGATTTTGCAGGTACAAAGCCAACCCTTTCCTTATGTTAGAACACTTGATCACTTGCTCATTTCGGTGACCTGTTGGAAGGTCAAGGTCATTAATTATGTGGATCGGTCATGCACGTGAGCCTTGGTCGCCATCTTGTTTAGGCGACCGACCACGTGTTCTGTGCTCCCATTGTTTTAGTGCTTTTTCGTTGGATGTACTGTGTTTACGTGTGCTGAAAGTCTGCTGGGAATAACATAAGAGTGCGCTGATGAGGATTGTATGCTTGTTTTTCGTCGGATCTGCTTGCTGCTCGAGTGGTATCGTATTGAATAGTGTCTGTCGTTTGAACTTTGTTTACGTCGCCATTTTGCCTCCCCCGCAGCGCAACCCCACCCGGGTCTGCCCTGGGGGACTTGGGTGGGGTTAGGTATTTTTTAGTTCCCAGGGTCACCCTGGTCAGCCCCACAGGGTGGGTTTTCCTCTCTATTCTGGGGCATGTGTTTCTGTCTACCCTTTGTCCATTCACCTGTATTTGCCTTTTTAAAACTCTCCCTACTGTCTGCACTGCCTGTAGCTCTTGATATTGGATGTGTGTTGCTAAATGGTCTTAGCTTTATTTAGGCCCCATGTGTTAGGTTTATTTAACGTATTTGACCGGCTGGCGACATACATTCAATGTTCTGTTTCTTTTTTATTTTTTCACAAGCAGTGCAGGCACGTCCTGAGAAAGCCTTGTTGATGTCGGGACGTTAAGCAATGTACAATCAATCAATCAATCAATCCCCCGCAGCGCGGCCGGCTCGCTGGGCCTTTCGCTGCCCTGTTTTATGTGTTGCGCGCTAGTGTGTGAAGTGTTTACTGTGTGGGTCTGTTCGCTACCTGCGATCGCATCTGTTGCTTGGTTGTTGTTCGTGTTCCTACCCTCCTATAGGTTTTACGTGTGCTGCCCCAAATTTGTCATCTCCCGTCGACATCTCGCCCTCCCCACTTTCGATCTCGCCGCTGACCGACCGGGATTGTCCGCTTGTCAATTTTTCCCCTGTATCCTTTCTGCCCTTTCAGTGCTGGTTGGGGGTATTATCAGCGTCGCAACCCTACCACACTCACACACACACTGGCACACACTCACACACACACACACACATACACACACACACACACACACCTACTGTACTTGATCTCCCTTCTGTATTTCAGGTCGCTCCCCTACCACACCGCTCTCTCACACACACACACACACACACACACACACTCTTACCCACACCCTACTGCACCCTAGTCCTGTCTTTCTCTTTCTTGTCCTCACAAACAATTATGCTCATCAGATATACACGCCGACAACTGCTATCTTTACGTCGCCACGCCACCTACTGCGCTGCCGGTGCCGACGACAGTGTCGCAGACGCCTTACGCAGCATCCGATTGCGAAATAAAGGCCGCAGGGGTGGAATCAGCAGAAGGCACGACTCACCACCACGCACACAACCACACACTTCTTTCCGCTTTCCTATGCCCTTCCGCCTCCTCCCGCCTCCTATAGTCTTCTCTCCATCCCTTCTTCTCCCATTTCTTCTCCTTTCTTCCTCATCTACTGCTCCCCGCTCTCCTCGGCCACCTCTTCCCCACCCTCCTCCCCCTCCCTTCCCTCACCCGATCCCCACCCGGGTCTGCCCTGGGGGACTTGGGTGGGGTTAGGTACTTTTTAGTTCCCAGGGTCACCCTGGTCAGCCCCACAGGGTGAGTTTTTCTCTCTATTCTGGGGCATGTGTTTCTGTCTACCCTTGGTCCATTCACCTGTATTTGCCTTTTTAAAACTCTCCCTACCGTCTGCACTGCCTGTAGCTCTTGATATTGGATGTGTGTTGCTAAATGGTCTTAGCTTTATTTAGGCCCCATGTGTTAGGTTTATTTAATGTATTTGACCGGCTGGCGACATACATTCAATGTTCTGTTTATTTTTTTTTTTTTCACAAACAGTGCAGGCACGTCCTGAGAAAGCCTTGTTGCTGTCGGGACGTTAAGCAATGTACAATCAATCAAAAACCCTTCCCTCACCCCCTCCTTTGCCTGCTTTCTCCTCCTCGTCCCCTCCCCCCCTCCCTTTCTCCTCCCCTTCACCCTCACCCTCCCTCATCTTTTCCTAGGCTACTCTCCTTCCTCCCCCTTTCTCCTCCCCCCCTGACTCTCCTCTCGCATCCTCTTTCATGCCCGGTTCTCCTCCGTCTTTTCCTCCTCCCCCTCCCCCCTTCCCTCCTCTTTCCCCCCTCCATCCTCCCTTCCCCCTCCCCACCCTCCTTCTCCTTCGTCCTCTTCTTCGTCCGTTTCTTCTCCTTCTTCCTCTTCTGCCTCATCCAACCTAAAACTGTGTCTGTTCAATGCACAGTCTGTCTGCAAAGATGGCAAAGCCGACGTGATTTCAGATTTCATTCAAGACAATGATCTAGATGATGTTGTGATCACCGAAACGTGGCTCCGCTCAGCTGGCGATGAACCCATCATCGCCAGCGTCACTCCGAGTGGCTGCCGCCTGGCCTCCTTCCCGCGTGCTTCCAGAGGGGGCGGCATTGCCATCATCTACAGGGACTGTCTTTCCGCTCACCTCTCTTTATCTCAGTCCCTCCCTTTTGCTCATCCCTCCTTTGAATCCGTCGAGGCCGTAGCAACACTCCCTGGGCAGTCCCTCATCTTCTCATGTATTTATCGCCCCCCTCCAAGCTCTCAAAACAAACTCACAAGCTCCATGTTCCTCACCGAGTTCGACCTCCTCCTCGACTACTACACCACACGACCCGGAAGACTTCAACTTCCATTTCGGCAAACCCGACCACCCTGACACAAAACGCCTTCGCACATCACTTCAAACCACAATCTTATGCAACACATCACCAAACCCACCCACCGACTCGGCCACACCCTCGACTGGATCATCACCCGCACCTCCGATCAGCTCTTTCTTGACTCTGACACCACCTGTGTACTTCCCTCTGACCACCTCACTATTCTCATCTCCCTCAACCTACCTCCCCCGAAAAAACCCAAGCTCCTTGTCTCTCGGCCAAAAACCTTGGCGTTATCCTCGATTCTTCTCTTTCCATGACCAGCTTTGCCTCTGCCACAGCACAGGCATGCTATTTCCACCTCCGCCGCATCAGTTAGATCAGAAAACACCTCACTACCGCAGCTGCCACCAAACTTGCTTTCTCTCTCATCCTATCTCGCATCGACTACTGCAACTCTCTCCTTTCCGGCCTCCCTCACTCCACCACTTTCACCCTCCAGCGTGTCCAGAACAATGCTGCCCGCCTCGTCATGAGAAAGAAAAAATTCGACCACATCACTCCCCTGCTCAAACTCCATCACTGGCTTCCCATCCCCCAACGCATCCAATACAAGATTCTGTCTCTCTGCTTCAAATTCCTGAACAACTGCGCTCCTGCCTATCTCTCCAACTTACTCCTCCCCGCTCCCTCCACTCCACCTCCAACCCTCTCCGCCTCCACATCCCCCGCACCGAACTCAGCACTTTCTGCCCCCGCTCCTTCTCTGTATACGGTCCATCCGCCTGGAACACTCTCCCATTCTCTCTCCGTCAGAAACACTCTCTCTCCTCCTTCCAGTCCGCCCTCAAAACTCACCTCTTTCAACAATTCTAGCACTATATCACCACACTCCCCACCCCAAGTCGACTGTCGTAATGTATTTCACTTTTTGTGGTACGCGAGCCATTGTCTAAGTGTGCGCATGCATGCGTGAGTTGTGAGTGCGCGCTTAGAGTTATAATTATTATAAGATAAGCGCATTATAAATACCGTAATTATTATTATTATTATTGAAGGCTTTGTCGTTCTTTTGTCATGATGATCCCTGCAGGTATCATCATGACAAAAAGCACTATCAGCGCCAAAGTGTAAATACTATATGTGAGATTGGCATTTCAAACTAGACAATGGATGTGTGTTTTCTAGTTTTGGTTTCCTCTCACCATCTTTCCTTTCCTTCACGCTATTAACCCCTTCACTGCCAGCAGGGTTTGTGATAAACGGTAATTACCAGTATTTTACCTTTTGTGAACAGAAAATATCGGAAATATTTAATAATAATAATAATAATAATAATACCGCTATTATATAGGCGCTTTTTCTCAATTTTTTGGGAAATCGACTCAAAGCGCCGCGCCTGAAACCCGACACACACACTCACGAAACACACGGATTACGCCATTTAAGACAAACACAATACAAGCACAGTACAAGACAAACGAAGGGCCAGTCAGCTACTGAAGTTACAGAGATTTTTGATCGCTTGTATTTGAACTTTTGTAAAGTGGCCTAAAACCGGTACCAAAGTGTGGGCTGCCTGTCCCAGGGTCTAGTTTTATTTGAGGCTGGACCGATTAGAATTCTGCCAGTGAACACTTGTGTCCCGTGTCTGCTGGAAAGCATTTCTTGGGGACCAGTTGTGATTTGAACTGGAAAAGAAACAGGAGGGGTGGAAGATGGGGGGGACTGATTTTGAAAAATCTTAGCATGAACCCTGCTGCCAGTGGACGCTGATTGTACATGTATTTTTGAAATCATTTTAAATTCAACATCAAGGATCACCATCAATGGAACATGGACACAAAGTGATTTTAGCAAGAATCATAGGTAGATCCTCATGAGGTCCCAGCAACTGCAGGGGCTCATAAGGATCTATACCTCTTGCAGTTAGGTGGTGGTCAGCTTTTCTTGGCTGTGAAATGGATTAATACTGACTTGGACAAGAACCCAAGACTCTATGAGACATTGGAAGATGTGTTCTTTCTTCAGATGGGCGACAATGCGGATTTGGTTTTGTTCAGTTTTCCACACTGGATGCAGCCAGTCAAGCTCTAAAGGAAGTGAATTCTAAAAAGATCATGGGTGAGTTTTCTGTCTTTGTATTTGTCATTCTACTGCTTTGTGCAGTCATTGCATTAATGTACCATTTCCATCTCTCTGGGGGAGTTTTGTGTGTTATTTCCCTTCACACTGCTTAGTAATGTTACTAAATGCACAAATATACCCATTGCTCCCAGTAATAATAATAATAATAATAATGAGTACTTGTATGGCGCCTAACCTTGGATTAGAGCTCTAGGCGCTTAACAAAAACTAATTGTACAAAAATAACTAATTACAAAAACACAATTTACAAAAAGTATTTAAAACAAAATACAATGCACTCTATAAACAATCTATAAAGTCACCATGCAAAAATAAAATGCTACGCTTATGGACTCGTAATCGCGCGCGCGCGCGCACACACACACACACACACACACACACACACTACTTCTAATAGAGATAGAGATGACTTCGACATGACAGGTCTATGACAAAAGTCATTCGTAGCAGACAGAAAAAAGATGGGTCTTTAGGGCTCGCCTGAATGCCTCTCTCGAATCCACATATCTCAGTTCGCATGGGAGATTGTGACTGGCTGGTTGAGTATAGCTCCAAATTTCTATAAATAATATTGTAAATGTTGATACATCTCTCCTACGTTATAACAAGGGGATGAGGTGTATAATTTTATGTTATAGTAACGAGGGATTAGGTGTATATGTTACAGTCAATCCTTGAAATAAGGAAATTCATGAATTTCCTAAACTGTTTAAGAAATGCATGAATTGCCTGTATTCTAGGCATTTCATGAATTTCCTAAAATTTTGGCCATTTTCGACATCTACACAGATTTTCTAAACGGCATCTGTAATGTGTGAAAGTAACTGCTAATGGGTAGGGTATGGGGAACAAGGACAGCTATTGCCTATGCAGCACGAACACACTGATCATTTCGGGCACACTGCAACTGTGCAACTTTGATTTACCAGGACCTTGAAACAGACATGCTATAAAACTAGCCCATCCTTTTATCTGTCTTCAGTATATTATGTCAGTGTATTTCCTACCAGACACAGACTACGGAAGCTCAGTGATGTCGTTTTCGTCGGCAAATCGGCCATTCACCGATAAAATTCCAAAATGTCCGAAAGAGTGAGGTTCTGATCGGCCCGCTGTCCTAAGGTTTTACGCCTCATTCGGCCACCCTTTGTCCGTTTTTTGTTTGCTTGTCTCATGTCTGTTTCGTTATTATTGCTTCTGGCCATATTAATTTCCTATCGGATAAATAAAGGTGTTATGAGTTGCGAGTTATTGTCGAGCATCGCGTATCGGAAGCGCCAAGCAGACGACAAAATGCATCAGCAGAGAGAGAGAGAGAGAGAGAAACTCCCCTTGTTGCTAATGGCGTGCTTCCGGCATTACCAGTTTCGTTTTCAAAATGCCGCCGAAAAAGAAACCAAAACTTATCAGTGGCCAGCGCTTCCTCTCGTTTGGCCACCCCACCCGGGTCTGCCCTGGGGGACTTGGGTGGGGTTAGGTATTTTTTAGTTCCCAGGGTCACCCTGGTCAGCCCCACAGGGTGGGTTTTCTCTCTATTTTGGGGCATGTGTTTCTGTCTACCCTTTGTCCATTCACCTGTATTTGCCTATTTAAAACTCTCCCTACTGTCTGCACTGCCTGTAGCTCTTGATATTGGATGTGTGTTGCTAGATGGTCTTAGCTTTATTTAGCCCCATGTGTTAGGTTTATTTAACGTATTTGACTGTCTGGCGACATACATTCAATGTTCTGTTTATTTTTTTTTTTTTCACAAGCAGTGCAGGCACGTCCTGAGAAAGCCTTGTTGCTGTCGGGACGTTAAGCAATGTACAATCAATCCTCTCGTTTGGTGTTGGAGAGAAAGAAATGTGGCCGAAATGTTTTCAAAATGTCCTGAAGGTTTGTGACTGAATCGGCCAATTGGCCTATGCTGAAAATTTCTAGCAACATCACTGGAAGCTGGATCAATAGACAGTCCATTACATAAACTCAGCTTTGCTATAACATGTGAGCTAAAAATCAACATAAATTCTGGATCTACGATTTATATTGCAAGTAAATGGCAACTTAAAGGCCCTTAGCACTCCTGGAGTAGTCTCAGCATTGTATTAAACTGTTCGATGAATATCAACACCTGATGCATGATGATTGAGTGCCAAAAGGTGGATGTGAGAGGGGCAACACTTTTCCTTTACAATAAACTATTTTTTTTAAAAAAAAACCTGTGTTGGTGTGGCTGTGGTGTATGTGTGATAAAAGCTTGGAGAAATACATAATACTAATACTATTAAGTATACAGCAGCTGGCAATATTTTTAACATACGATCCAAAAACGTGTCGAAAATGTGCTGAAACAATGGCGTCAAAAAAGGACTGCCAAACTGTATTGTGAAACCCTGGAAGTAACTGACACCTACCTCAAGATTTGTAAAACTGCTTCTAACACTGCATAAAGATGTCAAACTAAGATGTGAAAACAGTTTTGTTGCGAAATACGTCCCGACAAAGATGATTTGATGGAAAATACACGTGTCGGACACCAGGGTCACTCGGTAAGATCATCGCTGGTCGAATCGATCTGTTTACTGAGGTAGCATTTTGGTTAGAGATTACCAGTTCATCAAAAATAGTGAGCTCAAAATACCATTCCACAAGATCAGCAGCAAGGAGGCTTGATGAAAACTTGAATCTCCATGAAATTTGCTTCTTTAAAAATTATCAAAATATTCAGTAAGAAATGTTGTCCGACATTTTTGCCAATTTTACGAAAATTGAAAAGAAAATCAGATCCAAATTTTTACATGACTCGTTGAAGATCACGTGACACTGCCATATTTGATTTATTGATCGAAGGAAGCATGCATCTATACATGGAGCCTGCTGAAGTATGCCCACAGTAAGAACATTGAAAACCTGGCATCTGCCAGTTTGTCGCATGTTGAAGGCTTAAACTACAATGTTTCCTTTGGTGAATGCATTTACCTGAAGAAAACGAAAAGAAATGATTGAGTGTGTATTGTTCGCTTTAGGCCGAGAGTAGTTATGTAGTAATGGATGAATGTAGGGCAACGAAAATCGTTTCTTACCATTTTCAGTCAGGCTGGTGTCTGACACAAAGATGGGGGGGGGGGGGGGGGGGGGGGGGGGTGTCTGCGTTTTTTATTTGGATCTTTAAAGTTTCAGTATGTGGCACAAGACATCCTGCCTCAAAATGCCGAGTCTGATTAATTTGTGTAAGGCTGATGTCCGACACTGAAAACTCTTTGCTGCCATTATTCTTTTGTTAATACAGTTAATTTGAAATGTTATGACTGGTGGTTCTTTTTTTAGTGTGTGCATGTACTTGTGTGTGTCTTGTCATTTGACTTTGGCAACATATTGACAATAGGAGAAAAAGCTTAAACTTTGGTTGGTGTCAGACACCGGGCCTTACATCAAAATGATATCACAGATTAACAATGTACAACACAATTTCACTAAATTAAGACAGATTATCTATAAGGAGATCTCTCCTTTCTAATATGCACAGAAAAAGGTTTTATTGTGAGGGATTTTTTTTTATTAAAACAGCAAGGTTTTTGTGTAAGGTTTGATGTCCAACACCCGACATACTTTCTCGTTGTTTTGCCAATTTTGTAAAAACCACTGCAGCACCTATCTTTTGCTTCAGTAGATTTTTTTGTCATATCAAGTAGAATTCATTTCACCATGACACTGGTTCCTATTCATACCTTTGTTTTGTACTGTGTCTGTCCTCAATGTGTGACCACCTTTTGGCACTCAATCACATTTGTTTCCTCAAAACACATTCCCCCCTTGGCTTGACTTCGCGAACGAAGATTTTATAGGAGTTGCCCACGACGTCTGCAGGCATGTTCGTGGCTGCGGAGGCCAATCCGAGACAGGCAGGTTCGACCACAGTGGCTGCAGGGGAAGGTCTGGCCAGGGTTCTGAGCTGCGGCATCTCTGTTTTTTCTCCTGAGCCGCTTGTCCTTAAGGCTAGCTCTGCGAGAGTCCTCAAAGGAGACAGCTGCCTTGTAAATGGTGGAGCGCCAGGTGTCACGGTCCGCAGCAAGCGAAGACCACTGGTGGTGGTCGATTTGGCAGGCACTAAGTGACTTCTTGAGACAGTCTTTGTATCTCTTCTTTGGTGCCCCTCTGTCACGGTGTCCAGTAGCAAGCTCGCCGAACAGGGTGATCTTTGGTAGGCGATGATCCTCCATCCTGGAGACATGCCCCGCCCAGCGGAGCTGTGTCCGCAGCAGCAAAGCCTCGATGCTCACAGTTTCAGCCTGTTCAAGGACCTCGACGTTGGTGACATAGTCACTCCAGTGAATGCCCAGGATGGTACGCAGGCAGCGCTGGTGGAAGCGTTCGAGGAGTCGTAGTTGGCTGCGGTAGAGGGCCCAGGACTCGGAACCATACAGCAGGGTGGTGAGGACCACAGCTCTGTACACGCTGATCTTGGTGCCTGTTTTCAGCTGTTGATTGTGCCACACCCGCTTGAAAAATCGCCCGAAAGCACTGTTCGCTTTTGCCAGCCTGCTGTCAAGCTCCTTGTCCAGCTTGGCGTCCGACGTGATAATGCAGCCAAGGTAAGTAAACTGGTGCACTGACTTTAGTTCAGACTCGCCAATGGTGATGTGAGGAGGGTGATACACTGTCTTGGGTGCCGGCTGATGGAGGACCTCTGTCTTTTTCAGACTGACCTCGAGTCCAAAGAGCTGGGCAGCATCTGCGAAGCAAGACGTGATGCGCTGCAGGGCTCTCTCTGTGTGTGCAACGAGGGCAGCATCATCAGCAAAAAGCAGCTCACGAATCAGTTGGTCTAGGGTTTTCGTGTGGGCCTGCAGTCGTCTGAGGTTGAACAGGCTGCCATCGAGACGATACCTGATGTACACTGCATCGTCATCATCGAGGTCCACTGTGGCCTGCTTCAACATCATGCTAAAAAAGATGGTGAAGAGGGTCGGTGCCAGCACGCAGCCCTGCTTTACGCCGTTGAGAATAGGGAATGGTTCTGAGAGGTCATTGTTGAGTCTGACCTGGCCTTGCTGGTCCTCGTGTAGCTGGACAATCATGTTGAGGAACTTTGGGGGACAGCCAAGTCGCTCCAGGATCTGCCACATGCCTTGCCTGCTCACAGTGTCGAACGCTTTTGTTAGGTCGACAAATGTTACGTACAGCCCTTTGTTCTGCTCGCGGCACTTCTCCTGTAGCTGTCTCAGCACAAAGACCATATCGGTGGTGCTCCTGTTTGCTCTGAAGCCACACTGGCCCTCTGGGAGTTGGTCTTCAGCGATGGCAGGTACCAGCCGATTCAGGAGCAGCCTTGCAAGGATTTTCCCAGCAATGGACAGCAGGGTAATTCCCCGATAGTTGGAACAGTCAGACTTCTCGCCTTTGTTCTTGTACAGGGTGATAACGACTGCGTCACGGAGATCCTTTGGTAGTGTTCCTTCCTCCCAGCAGCAGAGAAAGAGGTCATGGAGCTTGTTGTGCAGTGCTGTGCCTCCATGTTTCCAGATCTCTGGCGGTATTCCATCAATGCCTGCTGCTTTGCCACTCTTGAGCTGGTGGATGGCTGTGAGGGTCTCTTCAGCGGTGGGCGGTTCGTCCAATTCAACCTTTACTAGGAGGTGTGGGATTTGTAGGATGGCTGCTTCTTGAACAGTGCGCTCAGCGCTGAAGAGGCTCTGAAAGTATTCCGACCAGCGGTTCAAGATGGAGGTATTATCTGTGAGGAGTGCCTGGCCATTCGCGCTTCGCAGGGGACTTTGTACCAGGTGCCTGGGGCCATACACTGCTTTCAGTGCTTCGTAGAAGCCCCTGTAGTCACCATTGTCAGCACAAAGCTGGGTCCTCTGTGCAAGTCTGGTCCACCACTCATTCTGGAGATCTCTGAGCTTGCGCTGGAGACTGCTGCAGACGAGGCGGAAGGCAGACTTCTTCACAGGGCAGGAAGGCTGGGCTAGGTGGGCCTGATGGGCGGCTCTTTTTTTTGCTAGGTGTTCCTGGATCTCTACATCGTTTTCATCAAACCAGTCTTTGTTCTTCTTTCTGGCGAAACCCAAGACTTCTGCAGAGGATTTTGCAATAGCAGTTTTCAGTTGTTCCCAAAGTGTTTCAGGGGAGGAGTCTACTGGGTCCGCTGTGTCTTTGAGCCTGCGCTGTAAATCTGTCTGAAAGGCAGCTTTCACATCGTCACGCTGAAGGCTGGCAACATCAAGCTTTTTCTTGGGGGGCCCCCATTTCTTGGGTTTTGGCTTGAAGTGGAGCCTGAGTTTGCAGCGGACAAGGCGGTGGTCAGTGTGGCACTCTGCGCTGGGCATCACTCTGGTGAGGAGGACGTCACTGCGGTCCCTCTGACGCACTAGGACATAGTCGATAAGGTGCCAGTGCTTGGAGCGAGGATGAATCCAGGTGGTCTTTCGACTGTCCTTTTGCTGAAAAGTAGTGTTGGTGATGACCAGTTGCTGCTCCGCACAGAACTCCAATAGTAGGCGGCCATTGTCATTGCAGTTCCCCACGCCATGCTTGCCGAGGACTCCTTTCCAGGCTTCAGAGTCCTGGCCCACTCTGGCGTTGAAGTCGCCAAGGATGATGACTTTGTCGTCTGCAGGGGTACTCTGTAGGAGGCTGCGCAGGTCAGTGTAAAACTTGTCCTTTTCAGCAGGATCTGCCAGGAGGGTTGGGGAGTACACACTGAGAAGGGTGACGTGCTGCTGGTGTCTCAGTGGGAGGCGCATGGACATGATGCGGTCTGAGTGGCCGGTTGGTAGGTTGTCCAGCTTAGTCGCAATGGATGTCTTGACCATGAAACCCACGCCTGAAAGCCGTCTTTCTGATGCAGGCCTGCCTGACCAGTAGAGGGTGTACCCAGCACCAAGTTCTTGGAGGCTGCCTTCGTCCGGAAGGCGTAGTTCACTGAGCGCGGCGATGTCGATGTTTAACCTCCGCAATTCATGGGCAATGAGGGCGGAGCGACGTTCAGGGCGTCCGCTGTCTGCTTTGTCGAGCATGGTTCGGACGTTCCAGCATGCTACGTTGAGTCCGGTCGTGGTCGTCATGAGAGTGGATCCGTTATTCTTTCTTGTTTTTTGACCGCAGGAGAAGATGCCCGTTGACCGCGGCTAGCCAACTGGGGTTGCGAGGGGACAAGCTTTGGTTAGGCCACCTTTTCTAGGCCCCTCTCCGTGTGGAGCAAGCAGTGCTGTCCCTAGAGAAGGCTGCTTGGTCGTTCAGGGTGTGCCGAGTGATGTTGTCATCCCCAGGTCAACATCAAGCGACCAATATCCTGAACCGCCTGCATGCAGGTTTGAGACTGCGGCTTCCAGTGACATCTTTCACCTGCCGTTTCGCCCCTCGCCCGTCGCTACAGGACTTGGAATGGTCAGTGTCATGGTCCGTGGACGTTTCCTAAAGCCTGCGCGGTGGAGCTTTTTGGTGGAGTGCAGTGTGCGCAGTACTGGCCCCACCCTTTAAACCCTTGGTTCATCTGCCATGGCCTAGCAAGCTGGGACGATGGCATCGAGGTCCTCGGGTCGTAGGTTTTATATCAGACTGTCCTTGTCCTAGTCTCTGGCTCAAAAGCCTTCCCCGGAGACACGGGGGCTTTGATGTCAGGGGTTTCCTCCCTTAGCCTTTCCGCAGCCAAGCGGCCAGGCCTGCAAGGCAGCAGGCGACTCGTGGAGGGCGGGGTCGTCTATGTCCCGTGCAGATGTGAACATCTGCCCACTGTCCTCAATGTGTGACCACCTTTTGGCACTCATTAACATTTGTTTCCTCAAAACACATTACCGATGACATTACAGTATGGAATGGTTCTTAGCTAGACTAATTTTAGCCAAAATTGTTGTGTACAAATATGGCAGTGTTAGCAGGTGAGGGGCGCCATAGCCTAGGCGGTAACCCGAGTAGCCTCCCTTCCATCCCATCCGGGCATGCGCCCAGCGGAAGCTCACCAGTCAGTTTCTTAGCTAGACAGTGGAAGGTTGTGTACGTCAGGGTCTCTAGCTTCGGACTGTGTAAAGTTGTGGAGATGGTCGTAATGTTTCGTTGGAGGTGTTACCCTACGCTGTGCCTTGTGTTAGGCTTGGACGCTTTCCTGTGGGAATTTCCTCGTCGGTGTTTGTGACTTAGCCCTGACGAGACAACGGCGTCTTGTGAGCTGTGCTCACGCGCTCAAGGCCGGTCTGGCCGTAGCGCTTTTGCACTGCGTGTGTCCTGAACTTCTGCTTCAGGAATAAGGAGAAGAGTACTGAAAAAGAAAGAGAGACTCTCCTGCTACCCTCGGAGTGCCTGTGTTCAGCTTGGACGCTGCCTGTGTTCACAGTGCTGTGCCCAGCTTTAGGGACCGGTCGGGCCTGTGATGTCTGCGTGGTCTCTGCTCACGGACCGTAGACTGGGTCGAGTCTGCCTTCGCCGTCATAGCTGTTGCACTTCTCCGCGGTGCGCCGGTTGGTCTGTGACCTGTGTGGGTTCCCCTGCTTCTCCGTTATCAAGGTAAAACCTCAGTTATTGCCTACGACCGGCGCTCACGGGAGGGGGTAGAGCGCCAGGCGTCGGCATACACCATACACTTAACTCCGTTTGTACGCATCGTCGCGCGGATTCGTATTGCGGGCTCGCAGGGTTACGCTCGCTCGCATTTCTTTTTGCGCTATGTTGCAGTTGGCAAAGCCGCACCTGCTCACAATGTGGACAGTTCCAATGGCCTAGTGACGAGACGTGCTATTTGCCTTCCCTGTTCCGGCTGTGCCTCAACTCGCCCGTGCCTGATCTGTGCCCCTGGCTGGAAGAACAGTGGACCCAGCTAGGGAGCTTCTACCGCCAACTTCAGCCGACGCCAGCATGGGTAAAGGGTCCAACACTGGTAAGCCCCACAGACCCGACGAGTGGCCTTTACCAGGTTGTAGAGCCTTCAACGCCGCGGCTTAGGCCACGAACCCGAGCTCAAGCACCAGCAGCCACCACAGTCCCGTCGAGTGGTCTCTGCCTGGTCGCGGAACCTCGAGCGCCGAGAGCTAGGCCTCGAGACAAAGCCCCTGCACCGGTAGCCACCACAATCCCGCCAAGTGGTCTCTACCCGGTTGTGCCACCTGTTCGGCGCGAGATGAGACTCGAGAGCGAGCTGCAGCACCGGTGACCGTCACAGACCCGACGAGTGCTGCTTACCAGGCTGTGGAGACTCGCCCGCCACGCGATGCTTCAGTCACTGCCGCCTCCTCGGCCAAGGCGAGAGGCCAACGCGGGCACAGGGATTCAGCGCCCTGCTCCAGGTTAGTGATCGGGGACCTCGGCCGGACAAGTCTGCTGGCCTGACGCACTCCCGCTCCCCGGTAGGAAGTAGGAGACGCAACACGGTCGCGCAACGAGACGACATGCCCCGTCTAGCCCCTGGCGCGGCCAAGCCTTGCTCTGTGGGACAAACCAAGCGGACTCCGTATCTCGACGACGTTCACGCTCAAGGGAAAGGTGGACTTGCCGAACGACTGCTTCCCGCGTCTCGGAGGCAAGCCGGCACACTCGAGCGACCTCCAGGTATGACCCGGCACCCGCTGATAGTCTTCCCACGGCGCGTCCTCCTGAGACCTCCCTCCGGGCCGACGGCCGCTGCAACCTGGGGTATATGTCAGCACATACAAGATAAGATGTCCCGCCTGCGGTCAGTGACTATACCCTCGGCAGGACGAGAATGCTGGACCATGCGGCGCTTGCGTGACTTAGGCCGCAAGATGGGGGACTATGCCTAGCACATCGGCCGGTGCCCGCCATCTCGAAGTACTGACAGGCCCACTGTGGATGGCCTGCGATGTGCAGGCCCTCCAATCCTCGACTCTAGTCCAGCATAGACGTTCGGCGCAGCGCTCATAGGATGTGACAAGGGACCACGAGTGGACAAGACTGCTGGACTAGTGTGCTCCCGCTCCTCGGGGAAGGGTAAGCGACGAGTCGGGATCTCGTCGAGATTGCTTGAAGCTTTGGCGTCCCACTCCAAGTTCAAGTAATGTTATTGGTAATCTCCGCGGGCAACTAAGGCTGTCTCGCGGCAGGGGCTCAGTGAAAGGAGTTCATGACCGGACAAGACCGCTCGCCAGGTTAATTAGGGATGAGCTGGGTTTACGTCGATTTCGCACACCCCATCTACCCTTCGGACGGTGTGGACGGACCACGGAGTGGTAGAAGAACCAAGCGGATGTCCGTTCCTCTACGGCCGCCGCGCTTGCGGGACAGACCGCCACTACTGCAGGTGGACTCGCCAACGGCGGGGGGGGTCAGTGAAAGGAGTTCATGACCAGACAAGACTGCTTGGCTTACGTGCGCCCGCTCGCCAGGTTAATTAGGGATGAGCCGGGTAGGATGATGTGGACGGACCACGGAGTTGTAGAAGAACCAAGCGGACGTCCGTTCCTCTACGGCCGCCGCGCTTGCGGGACAGACCGCCGCTACTGCAGGTGGACTCGCCGATGGCAGGAGGTCAGTGAAAGGAGTTCATGACCGGACAAGACTGCTCGGCTTACGTGCGCCTGCTCACCAGGTTAATTAAGGATGAGCCGGGTTCCTGTTGATTTTGCACGCCCCGTCTACCCTTAGGACGGTGTGGACGGACCACGGAGTGGTAGAAGAACCAAGCAGACGTCTGTTCCTCTATGGCCGCCGTGCTTGCGGGACAGACCGCCGCTACTGCAAACTGGGTCCCGCACTCGGATCCCACCCTTCACCCTAGGCCTGCCATCGGGAATAGACTTTGGCCGACCGATCCTGCCACAGTCCAACAGAAATGTTCCACCTCAAGCCCGCTACAAGTTCCATCACCCGGGCTAGACTACATGAGCAGCTGACGCTCACGGACAGGTCGTCTAGGTCTACGCTGTATGCCTTCCGGCCTTCCGGCCCAGCACAGAGGTACGGCGTCCAACCCAGGGACGGTGCCTTACTCTGGACAAGATGAGACTGCGGGCCTTTGGCGCCTGCGCGGCGCTTAGACTTCTCTGAGCGTGGCCTCGGTCTCGACTCGCCACTCAGCCTCCGGTGCGGCTTCCAACCTCTAGCAGGGTTTTTGTGGCGTGTACACATTGTAAGTGCTTACAGCTGGAAGGTAAGTTAAGCGCTGTAAGCTAATGATCCGTTTTATTCCTTAGTAGCTTCGGCGACGACACAGGGTACCTGCCGGCGCCCCAGGACGTTGGCTCAGTTATCTACGGCTCCGGGTCGTGGTGCGTCTGTTTGTAATAAAGTGTATCACATCGCACACTATCCGATGAAATGGCCTGTTTGTTTCGGCCGGCCGTATACACAAAACTAACGTGACGTTTGGTCTTGATTTTGTCATTTATTTGCTTTTGTGTATTTTGAGTAAGTTTTTGCTTTATTTGCCAGGCACTACTCTCGTCAGCGGACCAAGCCTGACCACTTTTATGTGGGTTTTTGTTTCGTTGCGTAAGGTGATGCTCTTCTTCACTCTTTAGAGTGTTGGTCGTCATTTCGGCTTTCATTTTGTAGTCTTGTTGGCTTGACTTGATGTCGGCTGGTCTGTTTAGTCACACGTTCATTGCGTGCTCTGTAGAATTAGACTGCGCTCGTTGCTGGCTCCGCTTGTGGTGAGACTGAGAGGCTTGCGTCCGGTGTTGGCCCCCGCAGTCCTCTGTGTGCCAAGCCGCGTGGCCGGCCCGATGATGACTCATGGTTGAGAGAAGCGTGGTCAGTTGGGTGGGTGGTCAGGTGTGTATTCCGTTCAGTAGTATATCGCTCGGCGTAGCTGTCTTCTTTAGGGCATCGCGCTTACTCTTTCTTTTGAGTGTGGTTTTCATATCTGGAGCTGGTTACTTACTTACTTACTTACGCCTGTCACCCCTACCCGGGTATAGGCCGTCGACGAGAGACCTCCAGCAACTCCTGTCCTGTGCTTCTCCTTCGATTCTACTCCAGGTGGTTCCCAGTCTCTTGATGTCTGCTTGGAGGTCTCGACGCCAGGAGTTTCTCGGCCTACCTCTTTTCCTCTTTCCCTGGGGGTTCCATGACAATGCCTGCCTAGTGATACTGGAAGCTGGCTTTCTCAGACTGTGACCGATCCATCCCCATCTTCTTCGCCCAATTTCATTCTTTGCTGTTATCTGTTCTGTTCTCTCCCAGAGTCTGACGTTGCTGATCTTCTCTGGCCAGTGGATTTTCAAAATTCTTCTAAGGCAACTGTTCATGAAGGTCTGTACTCTGTTGACTGTGGTTTTTGACAATCTCCAAGTCTCTGCTCCATATAAGAGAACTGCTTTTACATTGGAGTTGAAAATCCGGAGCTGGTTGCTGATTCAAAATTCAGGGGGCTGTCCATACCCTTCGTGTGCGATTTATATCGCTGTGTGGGAGGAGTGTAGTGTTGGCGTGGAGCTGTAGGTTGGTTGTAGACGAGCTACGTGAGCGTACGCGGAGCTTTATTTTCCGATTGTTTGCTTTTTGCTCACTTAGATTCGGTCGAGTGTGTTGGTTGACGGTAAACTAGCGAGCAACATTCACACTTTATTGTTCGTGTGTCTGTTTAGCTCCCTGTTTTTGATGATGGAGGCCGCCTATTTCCCCTTGCTGTCCGCTGCGTTCCATTGGTTACCGCTTCTTGTCGAATGCGCATGGTTAAGTGGGTAGTGCCGGGTAGGCGTAGAGCGTGAGGGCAGTCTGTTTGCTGTGTGTCGCTGCGCTGAACTGGCATTGTTTCTGTTGGGGCTTGGCGTCTGCTGTCGTTCGCTGTATCGTTTTCTTATCTGGAGCTGGTTGCTGATTCAAATTCAGAAGGTTGTCCATAACCTTCGTGTGCGATTTAGATCGCTGTGCAGGAGGTGTTGCAGAGGTGCCTACCTTACGCGCTAGCTCGTAATTTTACGCATTTTCAGCTCAAATTACGCGAATACGACCAGTTCCTCCAAAATACGCAATTTAATTGTGGACTGATTGATTTTTTTAAGAAGGAAAAGTACTATCAGCTCTCGCTGATTTCATCCTGGGGGGGGGGGGGGGGGGGGAGGGGGGGCTAATTGTTAACTGAAGATCAGCCGCTTTATATAGGCTCCCAGCCTCTGGAACCAGAGACTATGTCACTGAGCTTTGCGTGTGTAGTCCGCTACACACTGACTAGCCAAGGCAGCAAAAATACTAGCACACAGTGCGCCAAGCATGCACTGAAACACTGGTCTCTGACTCACGGGTAGTAACTAGCGATAGCAGAGGGCTCCTCCGCTACAAATGCATGCAACGTGTGCAGAAAGGACTTTGGTTTTGCTCACAGTGGTGCGTACAAAAGTATGATATTCAAAGACATTTGGAGTCCGCTGGGCACAAGGCCAAGTGTACATACCAAAGCTGACATAAAGCACTTTTTCGTTAACCTTTTTGGCCCAGCAAACCGTGTACTGGTTGGCGGTGTCGTATACCGTGCGGCTCCGAAAACCACTAGAGTGGCGTCAGGTGTTTCATATCACGCACCCGCTGAGCCTCACTGCGCGTGTGGTGACTTCACACTGACACATCATGTTTACACTACAGGGTCCTGACAGTTCGTGCGTACTTTTGTATGTGTTATGCGGTCAGCTTTGCCGCACTAGCATGCGTATTACGGTCAAAATGGCGAGTGAATGTGTAGATATTTGGAGTGATAAAATTTTGTGTTTGGAGACATGTTTCAAAAGCAGATAGCTTTGATGTATTGGGACACGTGTGCCCACCCACCGCGTGGCATCATAACCACGTGTTGGCAGTGATGCTGGAGCGATCAACGTACAGCTTGATTCGGAAGCTGAATTTGGAGGTTCTAATTGATATTCCGTTCCTCTGATGCTACACCGTGGTGCACCTATAGGTGACTCTATGGACACCGACACACATTGGTCACACGTGTAGTACGTGCATTTTCTTTACAACACTGGTACTTCCATCCGATCGTGTATGAGACACAACATCGTTCAATGCCGCTTATTACATGTTGTCTAGACTGGATATGCCGTACAGGGGCAGGTGTAAACATTAACATCTGGTGACCAGGTAGGAGCCTTACACTTACAGTGTATCAGCATACTGGAAATGCATGGACACTAATGTGTCGCAGTAACAGATGCCCTATTTACTGATGCATGTTAAGTAACAGCAACCTGCCATGCACGAAAGACATTTTTGGCTCTCGTGCGAAGCAAAAGTGAGTGTGTTCTGAGCCAGTGGTCGTCCGTCCGCCGTCGTGCGTGGTAAACTATAATGTTGGCATTTTCTCGGAGACTATTCAAGCTATAGTCTTCAAAGTTGGCCCAAGGATACCTTTCTAAACATGCCAATTTTAGTGACGGTTTCTCACAAAGGTTGAGGTCACAGAGGATCAAAAATAGCTATTTTGGGACATAATTTATTTTTTCTCAAATACTATTCACAACTTCAAACCCAAACTTGGTACAAAGATACCTGATGGTAAGACCTTTATATGCACACTAATTTCGTTGATCCCTCGGAAAGGTCAAAGGTCACAAGAGCTCGAGAAATATGTCCAAAATGACCATATTTTTACCCCCCAAAAAGAAGGTATTTTCGCAAATACTATTTACAACTTCAAACCCAAACTTGCTACAGAGATACCTGATGGTAAGACCTATCTATGCATACTAATTTGGATGACCCTTCGGAAAGATCAAGGGTCACAAGAGCTCAGGAAATAGGTAACAAAAATAGCCATATTTTGACAAGAAACGTTTTTTTTGTCAGACGTGTGGATCAGTGGATACACATGAGCCATATGTGCTTTGCCCTTGTTGTTTTCAAGTTTATTGTCACAATATCTCATTGTGTGAATAAAATAGCTAATAGTGTGGATAAACGTCTTTATTTTTAATTTGTTTGCTGTGGTACATTTTTTTCGTTGCGTGTTGCGCTGAAATGATTACACAAAATACACATTTTTAAGCAGCCCATTATACAAAATGGTCTAGGAGGGGTAGGCACCTCTGGTGTTGGCGTGGAGCTGTGGGTTGGTTGTGGTCGAGTTGCTTTTTGCTCACTTTAATTCGGTCGAGTGTGTTGGTTGACGGTAAACTAGCGAGCTACATCCACACTATATTTTTTGTGTGTATGTTATAGCTCTCTGTTTTTGATGATGGAGGCCGCCTCTTTCGCCTTGCTGTCCGCTGCTGGTGTTGCATTGGTTGCCGCTTCTTGCCGAATGCTCTCGTTGAGAGTGTAGTGCCGGGTAGGAGTAGAGCGCGGGGGCAGTCTGTTTGCCGTGTGTCACTGCGCTGAACTGGCATCGTTTCGTCCTTATTTTGCTTGGTTGATAATGTAGTGCCGGGTAGGAGTACATCGCCAGGGCTGTTGGTTTGCTGTATGTTGCTGCGATGAGCTGGTATTGTTTCTGTACTGCGCCCATCGGTTGGTGTCTGGTCCCCGATTCAGATTTCGAGGGCTGTCCATCACGTTCGCTGGCGATTTATGTCGTTGTTCGTTGGGACAGGTGTGGGGTGGTGGCCGTGTCACCCGCTTCAAGCGATGGGCTGTAAGATGTGTCCACTGCATTGTATTGTTTTCTTCTCTGGTGATGGTTGCTGATTCAAATTCCGGGGGCCTTCCATACCCTGCCATTGCGATTTATATTGCTGTGCGGGAGGGGTGTAGTGTTTGCATAGAGCTGTAGGCTGGCTTCTGTCGAACTGAGCGTAAGCGTAGTTTTTACTTTTCATTTGCTTTTTGCTCACGAAGATTCGTGGTGGGCCGGGTTTTAATTTGGTCGAGTTGTAGATGGTTAATTATCGAGTAACAGCAACACTTTATTTTTCGTTTGCATGTTTAGCTTGTGTTTTGGGGAGGGGGGGGGGGGGGGTTGTATCCCGGTCTATAGTTTAACATGAGCATTGCTCTAAGTTTACTAGACCATGATCTTGGGATTCAGAGATGTTAATTCTCTGGAGGATTTGTAGCCCTGAAAAGGGCTAAGATGATGAGATTTCTGGTGGGGTTCACTTACGCCTTTTTCCCAGCAGGGATTTAGGCCGTGCGTGCTCCCTCGCCTTTCGGTCCGCTTTGTCGACATAGTTCTGAATTGCTTCAGATTCCTCCTCCAATGCTTTCTTCAGTCCCGCGTTGTATCGTTGGAAGTTTTCGGCTGTGAGGCTGAGCTCCGCTGCTGCCTTGTGGCGACCCAGGTCCCGCGACTTTTCGGCAATGTTGCCTTCGATGAACTCGAGTAGTGAATCTCGGGCTTCCGTCTTTATTCGTTGCATTTTTTCCATCAGTCGTTGTTGATCTTCGTCTGCCACTTTTCGGTGTCCTTTGAACTTTGGTCGTGCCGTAAAGATGAGGGTGAAGGCTGGGCATGCGTAGCCGAGATTTTCCTTTTCTCACTCGCACTCGAGGCCAAGCTTGAGGGTGATCCAGCTCTCTCTATTATCGATGATGGAGGCTGCCTCTTTCACTTTGCTGTCTGCCGCTGCTGTAGCATTCGTTGCCGTTTCTTGTTTGGCGCTTTTCGGTTTGAATTTGTCCAGGTTCGGCATCATTTCAAGCGCCATCGCCTCCATTTTTGCCGCATACGCCTTTTCTTGTGACGCGATGATGTTCCCTTTCGCTGAAACTTGCTCTTTCTCTTGGATGGCTGGTATGATAAAGGTCTTGTCGTTCAGACTCATTTTGGTGAATCTTTGCTGGATCTGTTGTTCCATACTGTGCCCTGCGGCGCAGCAGGCCGGGTATTTATACGGTTGGTTGCATAATAGCAGGCTCTTTCGGCCAAGGTAATAGTAGCTTTTTGATTGGCTGGGACAGGTTTCTTCTTTGTTTGTACGAATCAATGCGGGGCGCCCGCGCGCGGTCACGGCTCGTGTAGATCAGGGTCACGTCGGTTACTCTTGTCCATCTGTCATGTTTTTCGGCGAATCGGTGAACGCAGCACTTGGCGAACCCAGCGCGGCGGTTGTCTCTAGAGCAGGCTTTCTCCGCCAGACGACTTCAGCTGGGGGATTGGTGAGTACCACAGCGGACCTTCTTCCCCTCGGATGTCTCTACTGCGCCCGCCTCAGCGGCTCCTGCTTCACCCCGGGCGACCCTCGACAGGCGACCTTGAGTCTCAGGTTCCGGTGCGACTGTTGCTATGCCCTCACCTTCTTCACGGGGCGAATCCAGACTGGAGCGCGACGTGAGTTCCCATTCTTCCCCTCCTCCCAGGATGTCCCACACTTCGACGCAAGCCTCGCCACCGGGAGCGCTCCCCTGTTATCGAGATCCTACCCTGCCTCCGGCAGATGGCCTCCGGACTTCCTTGTCCAGCTTCGGGGGTCACGTTTCTGATGCCAGGAGCTTCTCGTTCTCTCCGACAGCGCCACGGTGGTCGACTACTTCAGAAGCAAGGCGGGGCACGCTTCCTCTCCCTGTACTTCCTCCGCTGCCACAGGCTCCGTTGGTGCGAAGATCGTGACGTCTCTTTCGAGCAAGAGCCTTCCAAGGGCGTCTGCATGACTGGCCGACTCCATCGCGTGTCGTGGCCAGCTTCTCCGCACAGAGTGGACGGGCCGTCCAGACATCATTCGGGTGATCTGCGCAGAGAACACTTCCCCATGATCGCGCCATGGTAGAATCGACAGCTTCCCCGCTTTGTCTCGCCGAGTCCAGACTCGCTGGCCTGGGCAGTCGACGCTCTCTCCATCCTGTGGGACGGCCTGGTTGCCTACGCCTACCCGCCGACGATGCTCGTTCCCAAAGTCCTACTCAAGTGCAGAGGGTTCAACGCAACCCTGTTCCTGGTGGCCCCGTTCTGCTGGACCAAGTCATGGACCACCGACCTCCTGAGCCTCGCCACGGCTCCACCACGGCGGCTTCCCACCCCGCGCACGATGCTCAAGCAACCACGGCAGGCGCCTTAACACCCGTGCCCCGAACGGCTTTTCCTTCCCACCCGTGGTTGTGCGGCAAGCCCTCGCCACTAGATGCTTCTCAGGTGCGGCCATGGAAGCTATTGCTACAGCTTGCAGAATCTCGAACAGATGAGGCTACAAAGGGGAGTGGCGAGTCCTGTGCAACTGGTGTGACGGCATGCGCCTCTCCCCCACGGATTGATGGTTCCTCAGCTGGCGGACTTCTTCCTCTGGCTGTTCACCTACCAGCGTTCAGCACCGATCACCTTCGCGGCTACCTGGCCATGGTCGCTGACATGTACCGACACTTGGGACGACCCGACCCTGGTAACTGCACAGACCTCGCCGACCTGATGGCACACTTCGGTCTACAACGTCCCGCCCTTCGCTCCCTGGTGCCGTGATGGGACCTGCCTTGGGTACTTACTTGGCTCAACTCTGAACGCTTCGAACCGATCCAGTTGGTGAGGCTACCGGACAGGACGCGGAAGACCTGCTTCTTACTGGCCCTCGCGTCTGGTTCCAGGGTCAGCGAGCTGCACACCCATCACGGGTAAGGGGTCCAACACCGGTTAGCCCCACAGACCGCCCACTGGGCACCGGCCTCCACGTGGCGTGGGTGGGTAGTCTCTCCAGTCACAGACTGAGGGGGCTAGTGGTGCCATCACTGTCCAGGATAAGACTTGACGTCATCAGATAATTATGTTGTTCAGTCTTTTTCTCTGGTCTGGTTTTTAAGGAGCTGTGCTAACCCGGGGGGGGGGGGGGGGGGGGGGGGGGGGGGGGGGACTCGTGGAGGGCGGGGTCGTCTATGTCCCGTGCAGGCCGCTTGGCTGCGGAAAGGCTAAGGGAGGAAACCCCTGACATCAAAGCCCCCGTGTCTCCGGGGAAGGCCTTTGAGCCAGAGACTAGGACAAGGACAGTCTGATATAAAACCTACGACCCGAGGACCTCGATGCCATCGTCCCAGCTTGCTAGGCCATGGCAGATGAACCAAGGGTTTAAAGGGTGGGGCCAGTACTGCGCACACTGCACTCCACCAAAAAACTCCACCGCGCAGGCTTTAGGAAACGTCCACGGACCATGACACTGACCATTCCAAGTCCTGTAGCGAGGGGCGAAACGGCAGGTGAAAGATGTCACTGGAAGCCGCAGTCTCAAACCTGCATGCAGGCGGTTCAGGATATTGGTCGCCTGATGTTAACCTGGGGATGACAACATCACTCAGCACACCTTGAACGACCAAGCAGCCTTCTCTAGGGACAGCACTGCTTGCTCCACACGGAGAAGGGCCTAGAAAAGGTGGCCTAACCAAAGCTCGTCCCCTCGCAACCCCAGTTGGCTAGCCGCGGTCAACGGTCATCTTCTCCTGCGGTCAAAAAACAAGAAAGAATAACGGATCCACTCTCATGACAACCACGACCGGACTCAACGTAGCATGCTGGAACATCCGAACCATGCTCGACAAAACAGACAGCGGACGCCCTGAACGTCGCTCCGCCCTCATTGCCCATGAATTGCGGAGGTTAAACATCGACATCGCCGCGCTCAGTGAAGTACGCCTTCTGGACGAAGGCAGCCTCCAAGAACTTGGCGCTGGGTACACCCTCTACTGGTCAGGCAGGCCTGAATCAGAAAGACGGCTCTCAGGCGTGGGTTTCATGGTCAAGACCTCCATTGCGACTAAGCTGGAAAACCTACCAACGGGTCACTCAGACCGCATCATGTCCATGCGCCTCCCACTGAGACACCAGCAACACGTCACCCTTCTCAGTGTGTACTCCCCAACCCTCCTGGCAGAGCCTGCTGAAAAGGACAAGTTTTACACTGACCTGCGCAGCCTCATACAGAGCACCCCTGCAGACGACAAAGTCATCATCCTTGGCAACTTCAACGCCAGAGTGGGCCAGGACTCTAAAGCCTGGAAGGGAGTCCTCGGCAAGCATGGCGTCAGGAACTGCAATGACAATGGCCGCCTACTGTTGGAGTTCTGTGCAGAGCAGCAACTGGTCATCACCAACACTACTTTTCAGCAAAAGGACAGTCGAAAGACCACCTGGATGCATCCTCGCTCCAAACACTGGCACCTTATCGACTATGTCCTAGTGCGTCAGAGGGACCTCAGTGATGTCCTCCTCACCAGAGTGATGCCCAGCGCAGAGTGCCACACTGACCACCGCCTTGTCCGCTGCAAACTCAGGCTCCATGTCAAGCCAAAACCCAAGAAATGGGGCCTGCCAGCCTTCAGCGTGACGACGTGAAAGCTGCCTTTCAGATAGATTTACAGCGCAGGCTCAAAGACACAGCGGACCCAGCAGACTCCTCCCCTGAAACACTCTGGGAACAACTGAAAACTGCTATTGCAAAATCCTCTGCAGAAGTCTTGGGTTTCGCCAGAAAGAAGAACAAAGATTGGTTTGACAAAAACGATGTTGAGATCCAGGAACACCTAGCAAAAAAGAGAACCGCCCATCAGGCCCACCTAGCCCAGCCTTCCTGCCCTGTGAAGAAGTCTGCCTTCCGCCTCGTCTGCAGCAGTCTCCAGCGCAAGCTCAGAGATCTCCAGAATGAGTGGTGGACCAGACTTGCACAGAGGACCCAGCTTTGCGCCGACAATGGTGACTACAGGGGCTTCTACGAAGCACTGAAAGCAGTGTATGGCCCCAGGCACCTGGTACAAAGTCCCCTGCGAAGCGCGAATGGCCAGGCACTCCTCACAGATAATACCTCCATCTTGAACCGCTGGTCGGAGTACTTTCAGAGCCTCTTCAGCGCTGAGCGCACTGTTCAAGAAGCAGTCGTCCTACAAATCCCACAATTCCCAGTAAAGGTTGAATTGGACGAACCGCCCACCGCTGAAGAGACCCTCACAGCCATCCACCAGCTCAAGAGTGGCAAAGCAGCAGGCATTGATGGAATACCGCCAGAGATCTGGAAACATGGAGGCACAGCACTGCACAACAAGCTCCATGACCTCTTTCTCTGCTGCTGGGAGGAAGGAACACTACCAAAGGATCTCCGTGATGCTGTCGTTATCACCCTATACAAGAACAAAGGCAAGAAGTCTGACTGTTCCAACTATCGGGGAATCACCCTGCTGTCCATTGCTGGGAAAATTCTTGCAAGGCTGCTCCTGAATCGGCTGGTACCTGCCATCGCTGAAGACCACCTCCCAGAGGGCCAGCGTGGCTTCAGAGCAAACAGGAGCACCACCGATATGGTCTTTGTGCTGAGACAGCTTCAGGAGAAGTGCCACGAGCAGAACAAAGGGCTGTACGTAACGTTTGTCGACCTAACAAAAGCGTTCGACACTGTGAGCAGGCAAGGCATGTGGCAGATCCTGGAGCGACTTGGCTGTCCCCCAAAGTTCCTCAGCATGATTATCCAGCTACACGAGGACCAGCAAGGCCAGGTCAGACTCAACAATGACCTCTCAGAACCATTCCCTATTTTCAACGGCGTAAAGCAGGGCTGCGTGCTGGCACCGACCCTCTTCACCATCTTTTTTAGCATGATGTTGAAGCAGGCCACAGTGGACCTCGATGATGACGATGCAGTGTACATCAGGTATCGTCTCGATGGCAGCCTGTTCAACCTCAGACGACTGCAGGCCCACACGAAAACCCTAGACCAACTGATTCGTGAGCTGCTTTTTGCTGATGACGCTGCCCTCGTTGCACACACAGAGAGAGCCCTGCAGCGCATCACGTCCTGCTTCACAGACGCTGTCCAGCTCTTTGGACTCGAGGTCAGTCTGAAAAAGACAGAGGTCCTCCATCAACCGGCACCCAAGACAGTGTATCGCCCTCCTCACATCACCATTGGCGAGTCTGAACTAAAGTCAGTGCACCAGTTTACTTACCTTGGCTGCATTATCACGTCGGACGCCAAGCTGGACAAGGAGCTTGACAGCAGGCTGGCAAAAGCGAACAGCGCTTTCGGGCGACTTTTCAAGCGGGTGTGGCACAATCAACAGCTGAAGACAGGCACCAAGATCAGCGTGTACAGAGCTGTGGTCCTCACCACCCTGCTGTATGGTTCCGAGTCCTGGGCCCTCTACCGCAGCCAACTACGACTCCTCGAACGCTTCCACCAGCGCTGCCTGCGCACCATCCTGGGCATTCACTGGAGTGACTATGTCACCAACGTCGAGGTCCTTGAACAGGCTGAAACTGTGAGCATCGAGGCTTTGCTGCTGCGGACACAGCTCCGCTGGGCGGGGCATGTCTCCAGGATGGAGGATCATCGCCTACCAAAGATCACCCTGTTCGGCGAGCTTGCTACTGGACACCGTGACAGAGGGGCACCAAAGAAGAGATACAAAGACTGTCTCAAGAAGTCACTTAGTGCCTGCCTAATCGACCACCACCAGTGGTCTTCGCTTGCTGTGGACCGTGACACCTGGCGCTCCACCATTTACAAGGCAGCTGTCTCCTTTGAGGACTCTCGCAGAGCTAGCCTTAAGGACAAGCGGCTCAGGAGAAAAAACAGAGATGCCGCAACTCAGAACCCTGGCCATACCTCCCCCTGCAGCCACTGCGGTCGAACCTGCCTGTCCCGGATTGGCCTCCGCAGCCACGAACAAGCCTGCAGACGTCGTGGGCAACTCCTATAAAATTTTCGTTAGCGAAGTCAAGCCAAGAGAGCTAACCCAGGTCTTATGTTGGATTGGTCCTTAAAAATACTCATTATTTTTGGGTCCTTTGGATCCCAAGTGTTTGCCGTGTTTGGAGACTCGTGTCGGGGGAGAAGAGGATCCTGGTGGCTGAAACACTCCACTTTGGCCTTGACTTCTGCCTAAACGGGAGGCTAGTTGTACCGGCCTAGTCAATCGGCTCTTGTCACGTTGAGCCCTATCCTATTGTTGACATGCGGGCTGATATACGGAGCACCATTCTACAGCCGCCGCTGCTGATTAGGTGCTTTACGCCAGTATTCCCCTGCATTCACCGGTGTGATAGAAGGCGGTGGCTCAAACGGTTCAATCGGGCTTACCCCCTTGAGTATATCTTTTGGGCAGTCTCCATTGTGCGTCGGCTGGAGACCCGCCGACAAATGCACTTTCCCTTGTTGGGCTCGGTGGTGGGCGGTGACCCTCGGAGGATGAATATCTAACATACTATAATATGGAAATCCCAAAAAAACCAAAACTGGCACCAAAGCGGCACATAGCCGCCGACATTGTTATTGAGAACGATAGTGACTCTGACTGTGAGGAAGCGATGCCTCAGGCGTCGGCCGCCTGGCCTCGCTTTCTCATTATCCACAGCAAAGTTAAAGAGAAACCTGTTTCCAAGCTGCACCCTTTCCTGGTAGGGGAGACCCTCAGGAGCCGTGTTGGCAGGCCTGAGGCCCAGCGCCTCAGGTCTGGCGACCTGCTGGTAGAGTGCCGTACCCGGGCACGCTCCAATGGGCTACTGAGGCTCTCCTCTATCGGAGACACTCCAGTGGAGGTCACTCCCCACAAAACGATGAATTCTTCTAGAGGAGTGATTAAAGATCAAGCATTGGCCGAACTGTCTGAAGATAAACTTGTACGGAACCTTAAGTCACAGGGGGTGACCTACGTCAGGCGCTTCGTTTCCAAACGAGGTGGTGGGGAAATCCGTCTCCCTACCATCATCCTGACGTTTGGCACCCCCACCGCTCCTACTACCATCTGGGGAGGTTACTACTCCCTAAAAGTGAAAAAGTACGTCCCTCTCCCCCTCCGGTGCTTTAAGTGCCAAAAGTATGACCATGGGCAGAAGACATGCCACCAGGCAGAGGCTCTATGCGCCCGCTGCACTAAGCCCGGACACTGCTGAGTCCTGCACAGCCATCCCCCTGTGTGTGAATTGCCAGGGGGCGCATATGGCTTCGGACAAGGAGTGCCCTCATTGGATATCCGAGTGCAAGATTCAGCAGGTGCATGTGGAGAAGGGGCTGTCCTTTGCGGACGCTAAAAAACTGGTTGATGGCCCTGGTGCAGCTGAGGCTGCTTCAAACTCAAATAACACCTTTGTGTATACTTTTTGTGCTGCAGTGGCAGGCAAGCGCCCCACCAAAGACTTCTCTTGTCAAACCCCAACTTCTTGGTTTGGGGGCGGAGCCTCGGATCCTCTCGCCCCTGGAGAGTAACCCTCGACGAGGAGCCAGGGAACGCAGAGGGCGGAAGATACCTGTCCGGTGGTACCGCCTTCTGCTGCCCCTAAGCCTCAGCCCCCACCCAAGCCTGCCAACCTTACTACAAAGGCTTCTGGCTCTGGTCAGCCTTCTAGGGCCGCCAACTCTGGCGGCAGGAACATTGCCCCGGCCCAGAAGTCTAAGAAAGTTACGGGACCGCTGTGCGTACGGGCCCAGAAGGGGGACACTGATGTCCCCCTTCAAAATAAATATGCTGCATTGGAGGAGCAGATGGAGGTTGTTGTGGCTGGTGCTGCGGCAGCTTCTCCCTCCTCATCTCCGAGGAACCAGAGGATGCCCGGGAGTCGACCCCCCTGTTTCTTCGACTCCTTCCAAAGCACAGGAAAAGGGGGGAAAGAACTGTTTTCCTCCACATAAAACCTAACCATGTGCTCTCTGCTTCAGTGGAATTGTCGTGGTTTTCACGCCAACTTTGAAGAATTGTGCCTTTTAGTGAAGTCCTATAACCCCTCAGTAATATCTCTTCAGGAGACGTACCTGAAGACTTCTGACCCTGTCTCCTTTAATGGTTTTCTTGCTTTCCATAAAGGCTCTGATTCGGAGAGACGCTCGGGTGGAGTGGCTCTTCTCATTAGCAACCAGCTTTTATGTAGCCCCGTTAGTGTTGACACCTGTCTTCAGGCTGTTGCAGCTTGGGTTACCTTAAAGAAGACCATAACCATATGCAGTATTTACCTGCCACCATCCCTGCGGGTCTGTAGTAATGATATTTTTAACTTAGTAGATCAGCTGCCCCCTCCCTTTATTTTTATGGGAGATTTTAACGGTCACGCCTCATGTGTGGGGTAGTGACCACTATGATGGCAGAGGTCAGATGTTAGAAGATGTTTTTCTCAACTTAACCTATGTGTTTTTAATGATGGCTCACCTACTTACTCTATCCCAGGTTCAGGATCTAGTTCTGTTCTAGACCTCACTGTGTGTGATCCTTCTCTCATGCTGGACTTTGACTGGAAGGTTCACGACGACCTGTGTGGTAGTGACCACTTCCCAGTAGTCCTGTCATCGGTCAGCTGTGGGGAGGACCCACCGGTGGGGCGCTAGAATCTTAAGAAAGCTAACTGGCCTCTGTTCGCCTCCCTCTGTCAGTCTCGTATTACAGAGGAGGTGGTCATGTCAGCTGAAGAACCTGTTTCTTCTTTTACTACTATTTTGTTGGACCTAGCGAGTGAAACCATCCCTAAAACTTCCGCATCAGTCCCTCGGAAGCCGAGAGTACTATGGTTCAATGAAGAGTGCCGCAAGGCCCAAAAAGCGCGCAAAACTGCTCAGCGACGTGCTTTCTGTAATCCGTCGCAAGTGAATATTTTAACCTTTAAAAGACAGAGGGTGAAAGCCCGTTACATTTTTAAACGTGAACGCCGTTCTTCCTGGAGACTCTTCGTTTCATCTTTGACTTCTCGGACTCCATCCCAGAAAGTCTGGAAGGCTGTGCGAAGAATTAGGGACAGGGGTGGCTCGGCTTCTGTCGGCCATCTTAGAGATGGTGCCATCTTGGTCACAGATAAAAAAGCTGTGGCCAATTTGCTTGCCTCCACCATTGCGCATAATTCTTCAACAGAGCATTATTCACCCTTCTTCCAGAGAGAGAAGGAGAAGCGAGAGTCTCGTATTTGTGATTTTAAGTCTGATAACTCAGAAGACTATATGCCCCTTTTACATTATCAGAATTGCAGCAAGCCTTGCAGAAATGTAATGACTCTGCTGCTGGCCTAGATACCATCCACTATCAATTCTTAACGCATCTGCCTGAGAGGTCACTCCTTGTACTTCTTAAGGCCTTTAACCATATCTGGAGAACTGGCCATTTTCTGCCGTCTTGGCACCAGGCTGTGGTTGTACTGATCCCCAAGCCGGGTAAGGATCCTTCCGACCCCCCCCACCCGGGTCTGCCCTGGGGGACTTGGGTGGGGTTAGGTACTTTTTAGTTCCCAGGGTCACCCTGGTCAGCCCCACAGGGTGAGTTTTTCTCTCTATTCTGGGGCATGTGTTCGTCTACCCGAGTCCATTCCCTGTATTTGCCTAACCCACCGGTCTGCCCGGGGACTGGTGGGTTAGTACTTTTAGTCCCAGGGTCACCCTGTCAGCCCCACAGGGTGAGTTTTCCTCTCTATTCTGGGGCATGTGTTTCTGTCTACCCGAAGTCCATTCACCTGTATTTGCCTAAAAAACTCTCCCTACTGTCTGCACTGCCTGTAGCTCTTGATATTGGATGTGTGTTGCTAAATGGTCTTAGCTTTATTTAGGCCCCATGTGTTAGGTTTATTTAATGTATTTGACCGGCTGGCGACATACATTCAATGTTCTGTTTAGTTGTTTTTTTTCACAAGCAGTGCAGGCACGTCCTGAGAAAGCCTTGTTGCTGTCGGGACGTTAAGCAATGTACAATCAATCAATTAAAACCTTCCGACCCGGGCAGCTACCGGCCTATCGCTTTGACATCATGTTTATGTAAAACTATGGAGCGCCTGGTCAACACCCGCCTGGTGTGGCAACTTGAGTCACAGGGTCTCCTCACAGACCTGCAGTGCAGTTTCCGGCGCTTCCGTAGTACAACTGACCATTTAGTCTGCTTTGAATGCTTTTGTCAACAAGCAGCATATCTATGCAATTTTCTTCGATCTTGAGAAGGCGTATGACACTACCTGGAAGTATGGCATAATGTCTGACTTGTTGGACATGGGTTTTAAAGGGCACCTGCCCGTCTTTATTCACAATTTTTTGACTAACTGGTCGTTTCATGTCCGTGTGGGCTCCACCCTCTCCGACTCCTTTGAACAAGAGATGGGTGTCCCACAGGGCAACATTCTATCTCCTGTTTTATTTAGTATTAAAATTAATAACATTGTAAAGGCCGTCAAGGATGATTCTGAATGCTCTTTGTTCGTTGACGACTTTGCTTTGTGCGCACGTGGTCGAGGACGTGCGTCCCTTGAGAGGCGCTTGCAGCTGTGCGTTGATCGCATCCAGCGGTGGGTGTCTCTCAATGGATTCAAGTTCTCGCCCTCCAAGACAGTCTGTGTGCATTTTACTAACCAGACGAAATTTTTTCCAGAACCTAGCCTGAGCATTGCTGGAGTGCCAATTAAGGTGGCCGAGGAGGCGAAATTTCTGGGGGTCATCTTTGACAAAAGACTTACCTTTCGCAACCATATTAATTACCTCAGAACCTCTTGTCAGAAGGCTCTCGACGTTCTTCGTGTCGTTGGTCGTACTGACTGGGGTGCGGACCGTACTGTCTTACTTCAACTGTACCGGGCCCTTGTTCGGTCCAACTGGATTACGGCTCCGTGGTGTATGGCTCAGTTCAAAGTAACATTGAGAACCTGTTGTAGCGGCAAATTTATAATTTTTGTTTTTATATCAGAATGATTATTGTTGTAATTAAAGTGTTATTAAAGTAATAATTTGTCTGATGCTCTTAATAGTCACACATGAAATAAGCAGTACATGCATTACAAGAGCCATTTAGGAAATCCGTGTGTAAGATGGCCACCATTATTTTTAGGAATTTCATGAAATGCATGGATATTTTAGTCATTTCGTGTAATGACTGGGGGTGACAGGCACTTCATGTATTTCCAGACTTCATGGATTGACTGTAACATGACTACTGTATCTGTGCCCTTGTGTGTTTTGTCTTCTGTAGGAATTGGCCTAGATTGCAGTATTTTATACTATAGGCTTGTGATGAAGAAAAACTTCCAGTATTCAGAAGGTCCTTGGACTGACATCAGCCTTTGTTCGCCAATGCACAGCTGTGCAAGGGCCAACAAAGAGTTACGTAGGCCCAAGGATCTTTTGCATGTGGGGTCTCTGTTTTTGAGACACGTAAATGTTTTATCCAATTCACTGATTTATTCTGCACTGTGAAGGCAGAAGACAGGAAGTCATTTTGTGAAAAAAAAAGTTAGATTTTCACGAGTTCTGCCTTTTGAAGCAAAGGACAGTAAATCCATTTTTGTGAAAAGCAAAATATTCGTTGTAATAGAATATGGTTATTTATTACAATGAATATTTTGCTTTTCACAAAAATGGATTTACTGTCCTTTGCTTTCAAAAGGCAGAACTGGGGCCAGTTGCATGAGCAAGCTTAGTCCTGCACCAGCCACTAAGCAAGGTGCACCACTATAGCGGCACACCTATAGCAGCGGCACACCTTGCTTTGTGGCTGGTGCAGGACTAAGCTCACTCATGCAACGGGCCCCTAGTGTGCATAATTGATACACTGATGCATATAATGCTGATGCTTTATTTTTATTTTTAGGGCGTCCAGTGGCTGTAGACTGGGCTTTGGCCAAGGCCAGATACGTTGCTATTGTCGCAAAGTCAGGTTGGTCGATATCTTTTAGTATCCTGGAGTAAAAAGCCTAGTCTTTATCTCATTGTAGTGTGTAAAATGTTTTTCTGTGTTTCATTTCCCATGCAATGTTATGGAATCTGTTACAACATAAGTCTGTTACTATAAGTATGCGACACATTGGCCTCACATGTAGTAACATGTAACATTAGTTGATGCCTAATGTTTGATTGTCCTAGCTTGGAGGTTCGAAGTGATGTAAAAAAAAAAAACGAGTATGAGACTTAAAAGAACAAAAATCAGTCAGGCATCATGGGAAGGTTGCATAGAAATTCCCGACAGTGCGTCGTCATATGCAAGATGATGATGTAATCAGATGGCATGCAACATGGCGACAAATGTGATCATTCAATGCTGCTTGGATTTTCTGAAATGGAAAAGATTGAAGACTCAGAAATGATGTGTTACATGTACATGGAGGGTAACGCTTCTTCTGTCTAATAATTTTGAAACTGGCCAGCAGGATTTTTGTTATATCTGTGCAGGTGCAGAAAAAATTAGGGGTTTAGCTGTCGTAACCTACTGCTGTTTAGCAGAGACAGAGACTGTCACAGTAACTGTTATATTATCATGATATTTTATCCTTTTCCTCCAGCACTCAATAAACACATCATCTAATGATCTATTGATTGGCTCAAATTTGCTTAAGTTTCAATGGCAGCAACGTTTTTACAGAATTAAGACACTTTGACAAATTCAGCACGAAGTCGGTGATTCAACATTCAGTGTATGTGTGTGTGTGCGGTCTAGTCCTTAGTCCAGCTGTGGGGGTCATTTGCCTTGAGTGACAACTGACGTTGCTGAAACACAGGCATTGGTTCATTCAGAGTTCATTTTCTCTGGTACTTCTATGTTCCTACTTGTTCTTACATGGGTTAACCTTACAGTGTTCATTTTATGTTGAACTAGAATTGAAACTGATTAAGAAAAATTTCACCAGGAATGTTCATATTTTTGAAACCGGTATAGTAATTTCAGTAAACCACATAACAACCTCTCAATTTTGAAATTATCATACCTTGCCCAAAACACACAAGGACACTTTCTGCATACATGGCCATAACAGAACATAGGCTGGATTTTTGCAGGAAACCCTTATAGGCAAAAATGGCACTGTTGTTAACGGCATTGTGCAATACCTCTGTGTGTGTGTGTGAGGGAGGGAGGGGGAGAGAGAACATAATACTATACTACACTAGTTTCAGGCGCAGACATAATAGGCTAACAAAGAGAACTCTCAGTGACCATGTCATCTCGAGACGATCGCAGACTGTCACTGGCATGGTCTTACAAGACTGTTCAATATATACAACTTTTTTTTAGTGAGGCTACATCATACACAATTTTTGGGCAGCATTGCATTTGGTGTATGCAGTTTTAGAAAAGTGAGTGGGACCCCTGAAATCATATCATTTCTTTTTGTCATCTCATGCAGCCGCACACCACGCAAAGTCCTGCACCGTACAACAAACGTATTCTTTCAACATTGCATACTTTGAACATTACATGATGTCTGCATTCCAATACTTCATAAGATATGTCAGCACGTCATAACATTCACATTTTATCATTTTATTACGTTAAAGATTCCGGTGTATCTGGCTTGTGCATTTCTTTGTCAGTAGATCTGCCAATGAGCTCTTGGTTGGTTAGTTCGGGGTTTAACGTCCACGGCACTGAAGTGATAATGGATGGCCCTGATGGGGGGGGGGGGGGGGGGGGGGGGGGGACAGGGAAATCTATTGCCTATGGCGTATGACCTGCACACTGATCAATTCAGGCACACTGCAACTGTGCCACTTTGATTTACCAGGACCTTTGAACGGACAATGAGCTCTTGACACCCTGTCTTAAAATAGACATTTTCAAAATACCTATTCAAACACTTGTCATCCACAACACTAGTCTTTGACTTTTTCGATAGGCGTTGCATACTTATACTTTATAGTAATAGACTTGCGGTTACAACTATTGAACTATGCACAAAAGTAAAAAAAGTAACCAATATCACCTCTATTTATTTATTTACTTACTTATTTTTATTTGTGAAGCTGTTCAAGATGAATCGGGTTCAGAAGATGAGGACTCTGATGCTGGAAATGTGTCCGATAACCTGTTGGCCCCAAAGAAAATGCGAGGATTGAAAAGAAAAGCTGGACAGGATGATAGCGAAGATAGTGACAGTGATGAGAGTGACCGTGCAATGAGTGACAGTGCTAACAGGAGTGAGGAAACAGGCAGTGACAATGATGCAGATGATACTGACGATGATATAAATGGTGATGAGAATAGTGCTTCTGAGGCTAAAGATGATTCTGAGGACAGCGAAGACAGCACATATGATGAAAGCAAGAAAAAGAAACGAGAAAAGGATAACAGTAAAAAGCGTAAGTTACAAGTTATATATATTACTAGGGCTTTTTCCAGAGTGATGTAAAATTTGAGAGATGTGTTTAATGACTGTACAACTTCATGCTGTGGGAAGGTGCCAGCAAGTGTATGCTTTGTTAGGAAAAAAAATTATAAACCCAGCCAAATAAACATTGGAAAGTGTATCACACTGTATGCCTATTTAGTTTGAAAACTGCTGTCTTTCACACAAGACAGGTAGTAGATCAGGGCCGTAGTACATGTACCTAATGTAAGACACTGGCTTTACACACTGATATTTTCAAAGGAGAGATGTGAATTTGCAGGAAATGGATCAGTCGTGATAGTTCAAGATTAGTGCCAAGTTCAAGGGTAGCTCCTGATTAGTTTAGCACCTGCCTATGCACCAAGCTAATCTAGCATTGCCATTAAATGATCTGTTTCCTGTGAATAGAACATGCTGTGTTTGCATTTTTCCAGGTACAAAGCCAGAGAGAAGTTCTGATGTTGGAGAGGCCCGCACAATATTTGTCAGGTAGACGTCAACTCCTTTTTGTCGTCTGTTTTGGTTACCACTTTATGGTCCGACTGTTTTCTTGACCTTTTGTTCATGCATACCCTTTGAAAGTGACCACATTTTTTGAGTCCCTGTCCATGTCCCATAGATAGACCATTTGCAAATGGCATATATCCTTGCAAATGGAAGCTCTACAGGGAGTTTGATTATCAAACTTTCATGAGTGCATGCACTGTGGCTTATGCTGCTAAAGATTTAGGAACAAGTTTGACTGTGTTTAATTTTGTGACTCTTTCCATTACCATAATGTTTATGAGTATGTAATTTGTCTTTGAATTTTCAATAAGGCCCTTAGTTATACAGGCAGCCACTGGTACTGCATGCACAAGGGTGTTAATGTGAATAAGTTTATATATCAGGCTGTGTAAGATACTCCAATGTAAAAGCAGTTCTCCTATATGGAGCAGAGACTTGGAGATTGACAAAAACCACAGTCAACAGAGTACAGACCTTCTTGAACAGTTGCCTTAGAAGAATTTTGAAAATCCACTGGCCAGAGAAGATCAGCAACGTCAGACTCTGGGAGAGAACAGAGCAGATAACAGCAGAGAATGAAATTGGGTGAAGAAGATGGGGATGGATCGGTCACAGTCTGAGAAAGCCAGCTTCCAGTATCACTAGGCAGGCATTGTCATGGAACCCCCAGGGAAAGAGGAAAAGAGGTAGGCCGAGAAACTCCTGGCGTCGAGACCTCCAAGCAGACATCAAGAGACTGGGAACCACCTGGAGTAGAATCGAAGGAGAAGCACAGGACAGGAGTTGCTGGAGGTCTCTCGTCGACGGCCTATACCCGGGTAGGGGTGACAGGCGTAAGTAAGTAAGTGTGTAAGATACATACATATATGTGCTCAGCTCCAATCGTGGGTGCAAAAAGTGCTACATATAAGTTAAACATTAAAAGTATTCATTTAACTGTTCTAACAGTTGCATTGCATTACCTAGGGTCTTAGGTATCTGAATTATTACTTTTTGAAACTAACATTTCTTGACTGACCTTGACCTTGGGTAAATGAGAGGATCTATACTTCCTTAAGCGCATAAAGTGGTGTCCTATGATAGCTCATTTTCTCAGGTGGTAGAGCGTTCAACTCTTGTCCAAAAGGTCGTAGTTAGATATGGCACCCTTGTGCTGTTTTGTGGAATCAGATTAAAATGTAGAGGACATGTGACTCGGTGCACATACACATCACTGAGCACAGTAAAGCCGTGTAACAAAACGACGGTCAGTTTCTTGAAACTTGCTCACCCACACAACAGACAGCATGAAAAATATCAAACGTTGCTTTCTATAGCTTCTTCAGTGCCTTTTAAGAACACATGCTGTGAAAAAAGCACCTAGATTAATTTTGCATACTTCCTCGAGGTTTGCTTAGAAAGCTGGTATCAAATGTACCCATGATCAGAGCTGAACACATATGTATTGTTCTTTAGCAACATTTTTTTTATTGTAGATTTATTCAAGAAATTTTTTTTCTCTCACCAAATTTCACCAGAAATGTGCCATTTGAAGTGGATGAGGGTGAGCTTGGTGAGGCCTTTGAAGAATTTGGGGAGTTAGTCTATTCACGCTTGGTTCTCAACAGCCAGACAGAGCGACCCAAAGGTCAGTCCACTTGAACCTACTCCCATTCATTACTGGGGTTAAGATGCTTGACAAACAGAAACATTAAGAGCAACAAACACTGATGTGAAAGTTTTGAGTTCAATTATTTAAGGAGAACAGACCTTTCACTACTGAATTTAAGCTAGATTCCATTTTCTGTTAGTATTAACACACATTTAATGGAAAATTTGCGTTCATAGAGGACAGTATATCGCGATTTAATCTCAAATTTCATTTGGCAGCTTGTTCATTGATGATTAATGAAATAAATGGAAGACTTTTCATTTTGATTTGAAAAGACTCTTTCACTCTCTGCCACAAAATTCAGAAAAACGGGATACACCCAGCTAGAAATTTTCTTTTTTTCACTTTTGCTTGTAAATTATTGATTTTAATTGCTTTTCAGGCACAGCCTTTGTGCAGTTTGTGAGCAAGGAAGCAGCCGATACCTGTCTTGAGAGAGGACAGGAGAAGGGAACAGTGAGTTTATTGAATGAATTTTGGTCCTTGGTCCCTGGGACTTGTGCATGCTTACATGGATTGTGAAAAGAAGGCTAGAAATGTTTAAGTTAAGGCAAGAGAATATTGATTATTTGTTGCATTGGTGAAATTGAGCAATCAAAGCCTGCCATGGAGCAGATCGCTTTGAAGTGGTGCTAATAACTTCCATGAACACTTTGAAACCTGTTAAAATTTGTTTGACTTAGGAGTCGTCTATAATAGTGTAATTGCTGCATACCACTTAGGATACGGATTATGATAGATAGTACAAGGGCAGTTCGAGATTGGGTTGGTGACATTAAAAATACTGAACTAATCTAGTGCTACCTTTGAACTGTCATTGCCGGACATTCTGTCTTTGGGGCAATTGAAATACATGTATAATTGTTCCAACACTCGAGCAAAATGTTCATGTTAACCCCCTTGTGCACGTAGCCACCAGTACTGTTTACGGTTCTGGTTGCTGCATGCACAAGGGGGGCATAGTTTTAACCTACCCTTTTTCAAGGGCCTAATTTTTGTTCCTCCCTTGCACTGTTTGCTTGTAGAATGCTGGCATCATGCTTCACGGTAGACGACTGCTCGTGACACTTGCTCTGTCAAGAACAGAAGCTCAGAGTCAAAAGCAGGCTGAGAAAACCAAGGAGAAAAAAGACAGCAGGAATTTGTTTTTAGCTCGAGAAGGCAGTAAGTACAATCAGAGCTGCTAATAGGCCATTATTTGGGGCAGTGAGAAACTGCGCTATGTAAGCGATGTGTAATTGTGGCGTGTCATATAGGCAGGTAACGAGGGGGCGCTATACAGTTTGTTTAGATACGATTATTTCTTCTATGCTTATTTCTTTTGTTACTCCAGGAAGTGCGGCTTTGATTTTGTTGCAAAGTTTATTGTTTATTTTTTTCGTAAAAGATAATTTGACTCATTTTTGGTTCACATGCGAAGCAAAAGTGAGTCTTAAGTTCTGGGCCAATGGTCGTCCATTTGTCGTCTGTCCACCGTCATCTGTGATAAAAACTTTAGCATTGGCATTTTCTTGGAGGCTAGTGTCTTCAAACTTGACCCAAGGATACTTTGTTCCAAGACCTTTTTAAACATACCAATTTGAGTGACCTCTCACAAAGGTCAAGGGATCAGGGAATAGGTTAAAAAAAAAGCTGTATTTTGACATAATTTATTTTTTCTCAAATACTATTCACAACTTTAAACCCAAACTTGGTACAAAGATACCTGATGGGAAGACCTTTCTATGCATACTAATTTGGTTGATCCCTCGGAAAGGTCAAGGGTCACAAGAGCTGAGGAAATAGATAAATAATAGTCATATTTTGACAAAAGAAGTTTTTTCTCAAATACTATTCACAACTTCAAACCCAAACTTGCCACTGTTAATTTTTTAATAAAAGATAATTTGACTCATTTTGGTTCACATGCGAAGCAAAAGTGAGTCTAAGTTCTGGGCCAATGGATTCTGTCTGTTGTCTGTGGTAACTTTAATGACCTTTCTAAACATATCAATTTCAGTGACCTCTCACAAAAGTCAGGGTGACAGGGGATCAGGAAATAGGTAAAAAAAATAGCTATATTTTCGTTTTATCATATTTTTCTCAAATACTAATTTGGATGACCCCTCAGAGAGTTCAAGGGTCACAAGCTCAGGAAATAGGTTCAAATTAGCCATATTTTGTCAAAACAATTTTTGTTTTTACTCAATTACTATTCACAACTTCAAACCCAAACTTGCTACAGAGATACCTGATTGTAAGACCTATCTATGCATACTCATTTGGATGACCTCTCAGAAAAGGTCAAAGGTCACAAGAGATCGGCAAATGTGTGTAAAATGCCAATTTTTGATAGAATTGTAGTTATTATCAACATTTTTGCAAACTTTTCAATCAAATTTGGCACAAAGGTAGCTGATGGTAAGACCTTCCTATGTATACTAATTTAGTCGACTCATCACAATGGTCAAGGGGTTTTACAGATATGTGAAAACTGATTAAATTTTGAGAAAACACGGATTTTGTTGGTGCAGAAGCCATCCCTTTACTTATTGTCATACACGTGAGCCATAAGGGCTTTGCCTTTCTTGTCGTGCTCAATCATGACTACAAGTGGTTTACAAAGGGTAGTTATGACAGCTGTAAGCGGCATGTTGATGCAACATAAAAGCGGTGACATACGTGTCAGATGCGATATGCAGGTCTTCTGTATTAAGCATATTCAAGATGAAACAGGATCCATTCTTGTGCCAAGTTGATCTATACATGGATGTGGCGCATGTTATAAAGATGCCGTACAACTGTATTTGTACATGTTAAACTTTGATGATGTTTTATTGATAGAATGTGTGAATTCATTCCACGGTGGTTTCTCTCTGCGGGCTCTGACCAACTTAGTTTCAACGGCTGTGCGTGTGTGCGAGCTAACTTGCCCGCGCACACAGAGAAATATTCACACATTCGCAGAGGATAATTTACCTTTGATACCAGGAACAAGATTGTGGGCTCAGATTGGTGAATAAAGACTAATTTTTCCTCTAATGAGAAGGCTGTAGGAGGTTCATTATGGGTGAAAGAAGCAGTTTAGCCTTTTCTTCATAGTTATACCTTGGTGTAAGACTGAAGAAGTACCTAAAGTTGGATTTTGGGATTGGAAAGGGGAGGTCTGGTTTATGTCTGTCGTCACTCTCTAGGGTAGACACTAGCATTCTCCACTCACCCTCCCCTGCCAGTGCTCTGGTATACATGCTTTGACAACACTTTTAATGGACAAATCTTATGCATGTAGTAAGATGGTTCCCACAGGTAACAGCTCAATATTTATCCTACACGTTAATTAACTCTCTCTCTCTCTCTCTCTCTCTCTCTCTCTCTCTCTCTCTCTCTCAGTATTTATCCTGCACGTTGTTAATTCTCTCTCTCTCTCTCCTCTCTCTCTCTCTCTCTCTCTCTCTCTCTCTCTCTCTCTCTCTCTCTCTCTCTCTCTCTCTCTCTCTCTCTCTCTCTCTCAGTATTTATCCTGCACTTTGTTAATTAAGTCTCTCTCTCTCTCTCTCTGATTTTTCTTGGTGTGCTGAACAAACGCGTTCCTCTGAGACAAAAAAGAGTGAAATACGCTTCCGTTCCTCCATGGCCGACTGCGGATCTGATTGAGGCAATGGAACATAGAGAAAAAGTGCTCCTTAATGGTACATACTCTAGTCACTGCAAAGTAAAGCATGGCGTGCCCCAGGGCTCTATTTTAGGCCCTCTTTTATTCTGTTTGTTCATTAACGACCTTCCACTCACAATTAGTGATGATAGTGTTGCATGCGATATGTTCGCTGATGATGATGCGATACACACTCCAGATAAGGATTTGTCAGTAATTGACATGCGCCTACAAAACACATTACAGGACATTAATAGCTGGTGCAGTAACAATTCCATGATCTTAAACCCTGCAAAGACTGAATGTATGGTTGTACGTACCCGCCAAAAGCACCAGCTCGGCTCTCTCTCACTCAGCTTGTCCCTTCAAGGCAAATCTATCAGCCAGGTAACGGAACATCGTCTTCTCGGCGTTACTGTAGATAACCAGTTAAAATGGCAATGCCATCTTAGTAATATAATGTAACACAATATCAAAGAAACTGTTCATTTTATCCAAGTTAAAACATATAGCTAATGTAGAAACACGAAAACTGTTCTTCAATGCCCACATCAGGTCACATATAGATTATGCTTCTATGGTGTGGGATGGCGCAAGCGAGGTCCAGTTAAAGAGGCTGAACTCTCTTCATCGTAGAGCCGCGAAGCTTATCCTTTCAGACCCTAACTCAACAACGGATAATAAACTGAAAACCTTAGAAATTCTCCCCTTGAAAAAACATTTATTATACAATAAGGGAATATTGAATAAGTATTGAATAACAGACTCCCCCGAGTATATTAAAAATGGTTTCACCAAAACTTTCACCGTTGTAAAATAAAGAATCATTGTCATTGTATGTCTGTCTCTCTCTGTCTCTCTCTCTCTCTCTCTCTCTCTCTCTCTCTCTCTCTCTCTCTCTCTCTCTCACGCACAAACACACACACATACACACACACACACACACACACACACACAGAGAGAGAGAGGTTGAGAAAAAAGGGAAAGAGAGAGATTTCTGCGTTCTCAGATAAACTTTTCTTGGATATCGTTTTCCCGGCATCACTTCCCAGGGTGTGTCATCCCCAAACAGCATCTTCTGGAGTTCCATGTACTTGCATGGATAGAAACATGGGGTATGGGGATGGCATTACATGGGGAACAAGATGGTGAACAAGTTCATGCTGTGATTAAAAGATCCGAACGATTTGTGTGGGGGATTAGATGTGACACTGAGAGGCTTCGCTATTCTTTAACAGAACATTTCCTAAGTGTGTCTATGCCACTGACAAAGTAAGAAAACCGATACTGGTGCTTGGATTACCTGACCATCATCAAAACAGGTAGGCTGTTCAGATTTTCAGCATTTAATAGAGTGGAATGCTACAGATCTCTCTCTCTCTCTCTCTCTCTCTCTCTCTCTCTCTCTCTCTCTCTCTCTCTCACACACACACACACACACACACACACACACACACACACACACACACACACACATGCAATACACATACACACATGCACACACACACACACACACACACGCACACACACAGATTGGTGCACCCAGCTCTGTACGAGACTACTAACTTAGCTTTTCAGGAGCTGTGGGGAGCAAGTGGCAGAAATTGTTTGGAATAGCTAGGTTGCTGTTTCCAGCAGTGTGCTTGTGTGCTGAACTTGGGCCTCTTGTGGGAAAGGTTACAACACAAGTGCTGGTCTTACAAAGTGTTTTATTCGCTTTCAGTGTAAGTGCAGCAAATGAAATTATAACCTTGATAAAGACAGACCATTTGCCTTTAAGGTGAGAAAGATGTTAGTGCTTTAAAAACCGGAGAAACTGGCTAAATCTTTAGTTGTTTGCAAGAGGTATCCGTTTTTGCTTCTTTGTTGCTGCTGCGGCGCTTGCAGCCAGCTGAAGTCTGGCGATGCCTGCGTAGACAGATCAGGTTACTGCTAGTGCATGGAAACATCCCCAATGCATACCGATCGTTTGTCCTCCCTCCCATAGGTAACTCTGACCACAATACAAAGCCAAAATCCAGACAGAGCCCATAGTGAAGAAGTTAGTTAAGGTGTGGTCTAAGGATAGTGTAGAACAGTTGCAGGGGTGTTTTGAGAGTACAGATTGGGATGTGTTTCTTGATTCTAGTGTTAGTGTAGACGAAGCTACTGAAGTAACTTCTGATTATGTGAATTTTTGTAAAGATATGATTATTCCATCTAAGACAGTGAAATTGTATCCCAACAACAAACCATGGATTTCAAAGTCTGTCAAAGCCACATTGAATGAGAAAAAAGTTGCATTTCAGACTGGAGACAGAGTAGAAAGGAAAGCAGTGCAGAATAAATTGAGGAAGCAGATTTTAGACGCTAAGAAAAAGTATAAAGAAAAAGTAGAGTCACAGTTTGAATCAGGTAGCTTAGCAGATGCATGGAAAGGACTTAAAACTTAATCAGGCAACGCTAAATCAAAATTCAGCAGCAGTAGCATGCCAATGAAAGAACAAACTGAATTTTCTGAAAAACTTAATGAGTTCTATTGTAGATTTGAGAAAGATGATCTAAAGGATGAATTAGATAGCATGATTTTCCAGCTTAAAGTAAATGTGGCAGGCAATGTTGATGAAGACTTTGAGATCCATGGCAAGGCGGTTGAGAAGCTTTTTAGCAAACGGAATGTAAAGAAAGCAGTAGGCCCTGATAACATTTGTGGTAGAGTTTTGAGATTATGTGCCAGTCAGTTGTCTGTTGTTTATAGCCGTTTGTTTAGCTGGTCTCTGAAAGATTGCACTGTACCTAGGCTCTGGAAAACATCTACAGTCTGCCCTGTCCCCAAGAACAACAAGCCCAAGACACTCAATGACTATCGCCCTGTAGCTCTCACCTCTATAGTGATGAAGTGCTTTGAGCGTGTTGTCCTTTCTAGACTACTCGATCAGGTCAAGCCCTATCAAGATCCTTTCCAGTTTGCATACAAGCAAAACAGATGTACAGACGACGCCACACTCACACTCCTGCACCATGCATACACACATTTAGAAAAACCTGGCTCTTTTGTACGCATTCTTTTTATATACTTTTCTTCAGCCTTCAACACTATACAACCCTATCTCATAGCTCAAAAACTTCTCTGTTACAATGTAACTCCAAGGCTTACCCTATGGATTGTCAACTCCTTGTAAATAGGACCCAGTCAGTTTGCTTTCAAACAGCTCTCTCATCCCTTAGGTCCACTTCCATAGGCGCCCCTCAAGGTACAGTTTTCTCCCCTGTGCTGCTCACACTCTACACTAACGATTGTAGTGGCACTGACTCTACCCTTCTTATAAAACACTCGGATAACTGCCTTAGAAGATCTCTCCAATAATGATGCGACTTACTTTGCAGAAGTAGAACGTTTTAGTGTTTGGTGTAAAGATAATTTTCTAGACCTAAATGTGAGTAAGACCAAGGAACTACTGATAGACTTTCGAAGAAACCCTGCCCCTGTCCCTGTTCTGATGATTGATGATGTGTCTGTTGAGCGTGTGACTGAGTATAAGTATCTTGGAACAGTTATAGATGATAAGTTGTCCTTTAACGCAAACAACACCGTCATACACAAGAAATGTCAGTCACGCATCTACTGCCTCCAGAAACTCAGGAAGCTGAATGTGAACCCCTCTGTCCTTCAAACTTTCTACTGCTCTTTTATTGAGTCTGTCATCACTTTCGGTTCTGTGTGCTGGTATGGAGGTCTGAGTGTGAAGAACAAGAACACCCTGGCACGAATGGTAAACATCTGCAGCAAAGTGACTGGCAGTAAGCAAGCCAGTGTGGAGTCCCTGTATGAACAGCGTGTGGTGAGAAAGGGTAGGCAGATAGCTTCAGACAGATCCCATGTCCTTGCCCACCTCTATGAACTCCTCCCCTCTGTCCCCCACCCGGGTCTGCCCTGGGGGACTTGGGTGGGGTTAACCTTTTAGTTCCCAGGGTCACTCTGGTCAGCCCCACAGGGTGGGTTTTTCCCTCTATTCTGGGGCATGTGTTTCTGTCTACCCTTGGTCCATTCACCTGTATTTGCCTTTTTAAAACTCTCCCTACTGTCTGCGCTGCCTGTAGCTCTTGATATTGGATGTGTGTTGCTAAATGGTCTTAGCTTTATTTAGGCCCCATGTCTTAGGTTTATTTAACGCATTGGACCGGCTGGCGACATACATTCAATGTTCAGTTTAGTTTTTTATTCACAAGCAGTGCAGGCACGCCCTGAGAAAGTCTTGTTGCTGTCGGGACGTTAAGCAATGTAAATCAATTCTCCCCTCTGGCCGCACACTCCGCACGCACAAAGCTAGGACACTCAGACTACAGCACAGTTTCATACCCAAATCCATCACTCTAAGCAATCCATAGGTACATCCACGCATACCCAAACCTAACTCCTCCCCCTATCCTCCTTTACCTGTGCAATCAGTAGGAATGGAGCTTGTTGATTTTAAAGAAGTGATTATATTGTGTTTTATTTGGTGGTGAACATGGATATATTGGGATTGTTGTTACTGAGTGTTTACCCACTAATTATTTTACTAAGGTAGATTTTAATTATGCAGCTTGTGCAATAAAGTGTAATAATGTATTGGGACGTTTGTATAATAAGTAGTGAGGGTTAGGATTAGATTGAAACACGCGCATTATGAATGCATGTGTAGAGGTGGGTGTGAATGTATAAGTGCCGCTCAGTTCAGTCCATAAAAGATGTTTATGTGTGAGATGTGTAAGAATTATGTGTAAAGATTTTGTGGTGTTCACTTATGTCCATTTGGAATTTGTAGCTGTGCAAGTGCAGGGAGAAAATGTTCATAATTGTGTTATAATGTTTTCATGTCTTGTTTGTACTATTTGTTATAAATGTACCACAACCGAATTTCTCTTTTCGAGATAATAAAGTACTCTTATCTTAATCAAGCCCAGAAGAAGAAAGTTCCCACATTTAAGAGTTGTCCTCAAATTACTAGAAATACTACATTACTGTTCAGCAGACAGATTTCTCGAGCATGGTAAATCATGGGTGGTGCAAGAATAGCTTTGTGGTCCATTACATTTCAGGAGATCGATCTACCTATGAGCTATTCAGGCACCACTGTTGAACTATCATGGTTGATCCATGTTTTGCTGTATTGTGTCCCAGGGCTAAATTGGTGATGGAAATGTAGTCTTAGGACTGAAAACTGAAAATTATGAGAAATGGTGATGTTTCATTATTAAGTTGTTCACACGGACTTGTCTCTGAATTTACAGTGATCCGCCCAGGAACCGAAGCTGCTGTTGGCATTTCTCAGGAGGACATGACCAAGAGAATGAGGGTATGTTGTACGATCACCACATTTTGCTTTTGAGACATTAATTTTGAAGAGGAATGCACAACTTACAAGAATATGAGAACCCTAAAGACAACAGACTTATTGAGAGGCTCTTGAAGTAAGATTGATAATGACCTGGGTTAGTTTTGGTAATGGTTTGCTTTAAAACTGTTTGACTTGGAAAAAGGTTGCAGAGCTCCAGGGATGCAAATAAGCGTTGAACATTGGTCGCATTATGATTGCATAGCAAAAATATCCAATTAGTAGCTGTCACACTGTCAAATGTCTTAAAATGCTTTGAAGTACCCAACGGAGAAAGAAACACACTTAGAAAAGACGGGTACAATACAATTGTATTGTGTTGTACCCGTCTTGTCTAAGCGTGTTTCTTTCTCCGTTGGGTACTTCTTTGCATATTACACGCTTGGCAGTCACCTTTTTGGTCTGGATTGCTTAAAATGCTTTGAAGCTGGCAATGTCCGATTACATTTCAGTTTCCTCAGGCTGCTTATTTTACAATATTCATGGTGCAGGTGCTCCCCATAGCAGTCTAAGACTGCTTTGACCACAGTGATGATTCGTGACATATTTCATTATGGGTGAGAACCCTGGAGTCTGAGATGGATTTTTTTTTTTTTTTTTTTTTTTTTGGGGGGGGGAGGTGGGGGGGGGGGGGGGGGCGGAAAAGACACATTGATAAAGGGTTAATCAAAGTTTCAGATTTTATGAACTGTGATTATGGACTGCTTCCAAATACATGTATGTTTAATATTATGCAAGTCATCAGACTATCAGACATAAAAAAGAGATCAGAGAGTCTGAATTTCATTGCAAGTTGCAACTGGTTGCACATGATATGCTTTTTGACAAAGTGCATTGAGTCCTAAGCTGTCATGTGAAGCCAACAGTACAGCGTAGGTGACAGAGGGACCATAATAGTTCAGGGTTTGTGCCAGAAAAATGTAGTGCATAGAGGCACCAAGTTGTTCTGGCACCACCTTTGACCTATCATGGTTCATACATATCGTGTAGTGTCAGGGCTAAATGGGTCAAATACAGATGCATATGATGAAATGGAATGTGCATCCATGTGATTTAGTTTTGATCAACAATTTGTTCACAGATAGAGCAGATGAAGAGAGAGCGGTTGAAGAACCAGAACATTTTTGTGTCATCCACTCGCCTGTGTGTGCACAACATCCCAACCAAAGTTGATGAAAAGGAGCTGAGGCAAGTTCTGCTGAATGCTGCTGAGGACCCTCAGGCCAAAATCACAGAGGTAAGACATTGTGATAATCGCTTAACAGCCACTGATACTTTAAAAAAAAAAAAAATTATTGTCGGTTGCATGCACAAGGGGGTTAACTGATTGAAATTGTGATCGAAATTAGTTTTCTATGGTTGTTTTTTATTTGTTCAGCATGCAGAGAAAGTCTTTGTGTCTTTGTGATATGTGTATGAAGAGCATAGTCACACTTTATCATGATAATTTACAGGGATACTTCGCATTGAAATCTTGCTGAACCCAGTGGGGGGTATGGATTTAAGCATATTGTCTGGCCCACAAGGCAATAAATAACATTCAGTGTACAACATTTTGATTTGCATTATACAGTGCTTAGAGCAAGCACTGCAGGGAGTTTGCACTACATAAATATAATAATTATTATTATTGTTATCCATATAATGTTGATGTAGTTCCTAATTGTAGCTGTAGTACATATAAGGGAGATTTAGAAAGACCAATCAATTTCGTTTCCTTTCAGTCCTGCGATATGAAACTGGCTACGCGAACCACTGATGCTGCTTATCGCTACATCAGATATCACCAGAGATTTCTGCCCACTGACACAAAACAAGTCATGTGTGCCTTTGCATAAACAATAGAAGTGAATTAGCAACTGTTACAAATAAATTTGTGATGTGTTGGGTGCGCAATAAGCGACAGTCAAAGTGAATTGACATGGCTGGCTCGAAGTGATGACCACCATCTTGTAGGCCTCACAGTGAGAGCCGATGAAAGTGGGGTTCAGAAAACTGACATAAAAGCATATTTTCATGTTACTTTAGTCATAATTGTTCACAGAGTCCATTTCTAAACTGACCCTCCCGCTTAAAACTTGCACAATATGACATCAGAAACATAATCGACCTGCAAAAGTCTGTTCATGAAAACTGGTGATGTAACGAAGATTATCACCAAAGTCGTACGGGTTCATACACACAGTCTGGTGACATCACTAAGGAAACAGGCTAACGAAACGCACTTCGTTAGTCTTCTAATTCTCCCTATTGTGTTTAGTTTGTATTGTATCAGAGCAGACCTGAAGTCTCCCTTTGCGGGATCAATAAAGTATTCTTATCTTATTTAACCCTTTTCATCCTGATACACCCATTGCTTGAAATAAACTTGGCTGATAGTTCAAGGGTGGTGCCAGAATAGTTTGGCACCTCAGGCGCCAAGCTATTCTGGCACCACCCTTGAACTAAAATGGTTTATCTATCTCCTAATCTGTAATTTTGCCTTCATAGGACAATAAGCAAATTTTACAAAATCATTCTCAGGATTATTGACTATGTAATGGGTTAAGTTATATCCCTTTGCTATGAAAAGTTTTCTGCTGTTTTCAGTTTCAGTGCCTAAGTTTATGTCCACCTTGTGTTTTCTCCCACAGTTATTTTTTGCCTGTAAAGTTTATTTGTGTGCTGGTCTGTGATTTTAGACCTTGCAGCCGTATGCTGTTGGGTTCAAAATCACAGACCTGCACACATAAATTGGTTTTTGTTTGTTTCAGTGTCGAGTGATGAGAGACATGCAGAGAGTGAATACCAGTGGTGTGGCCAAAGCTCTTGGTTATGCTTTTGTTAACTTCACACAGCATGAACACGCTCTCAAGGCTCTGAGAAGTCTGAATAATAGTGAAGTCTTTGGTCCCAAAAAGGTGTGGACTTTCTCTTCAAGCATTTATCTGTCTGATTTTTTTTTGGGTTAAGTTCATCACCGGCTAACATGTAATGACAAACGTTAGTCAGTGTACTGAGCCATTCACCATCCATGGTAACTTTAACCCCAGTGGTCAATAACTTAATTTCTGAGACCATCACTGACTGAAAGCATGATAATTATGCTGGGTGAGGAACTCGTATATAAATGTAGCCAGCAAGAATAGCAGCCATCATGAGCCCCTGTGTCTGCAGGGTCGTATGAGGATTTATGCTTCTTGTAATTGAGTGGTCTTGCCAGTAAAGGGCTTACATTTTCTCAAAGGTAGCTTAACCCTTTGAACCCGGCAAACCGCTGTAGCGGTTGGCGGCCTCGCATACCGTTCAACCCGGCAAACCGCTACAGCGGTGTCAGGTGTTTCGTATTACGCGCTCGGTGACGTGCGAGCCTCGCTGCGCGTGTGGTGACCTCGCCCTTCACACAGACACATCCTGTTTACACTCAGTACACGGCCTGATAGTTCACACGTGCGTTCGTCTGTGGTATGCGGTCAGTTTTGCGGCACTAGCGTGGGAATTACGGTCGGAATGGCGAGTGGATGTGTAGATATTCGGAGTGATACAATTTTGTGTTTGGAGACATGGTTTCAAAAGCAGATAGCTTTGATGTATTGGGACATGTGTGCCTACCTACCGCGAAGCAGCATAACCACGTGTTGGCAGTGTCAGCTGAAGCGATCGCCGTTTGAGGCACTGACAACGGCAATGACTTACAGCTTGATTCTAATGCTGAATTCGGAGGTTCTAATTGATATTCCGTTTTTTTGATGCCACACCTTGGTGCACCTGTAGGTAACTCTGTGGACACCAACGACACACACTGGTCACATGTGTAGTACGTGAATAGTCTTTACAACACTGGTACTTCCATCCGATCGTGTACGAGACACAACACAGACACACTGATCATCGTTCGATGCTGCTTATTACATGTTGTCTAGACCGTGGACATACCTTATCAGTGGCAGGTGTAAACATTGATATCTGGCGACAAGGTAGGGGCCTTATGGTGTATCGGCATGCTGGAAATGCATGGACACTTATGTGTCAGACTAACAGACACCCTATTTAGTGATGCATGTTAAGTACCAGCGACCTGCCATGCACAAAAAACTTTTTTTTCAAGTTTATTGTCACCTGTCACTATTTTTGTCACCAGGCATTACGACACACCTGACACAATGTGGTCAAATCCATAAAACGGTAGTCCATCCAATGACAAATCTGTACATGTATACCTTTATGGGGATATCTGTTGTAAAGTATTATTTACAAATATTTTACAGTGCACACCCATTTTCAACAGAAATTTCTCAAATAAAGTCAGGGCGGAAGGGTATATAGACTTCTTATTTACTCAGGGTTCAAAGGGTTATACTGTTGGCTGGCCTATATAAAAGCACGTGCAGTCCTGATGAATCATTTGAATCCTAGCCATCAGCTAGGTAGCACCACACAGCTAAACCGAAGGTACACCTTTGGGACCCGACCTGTTAAGCCACATACTTGACAAAAAGATACATGTAGTTTAGGAAAAGACCTGTTTATGCGTGCTAATGTGGTTGACTACTTTAAGATCACAGGTCGGGGAAGGTAGTGTGTGCAATACTGCATGTTACAAAATATGATTTGGTGCAGGAAAATATGAATATTTTCTATAATATCTCAGGAGACATTATACTTACACACCTGCTTCTGTACCAAACTAATATTATTCAGAACTTCGGCTCATTTGCGCAAGTGTGTTAACTCGTTCAGCCCGGCGCACGTATTTCCCAGATTTTGGAGGCGTCATCTAATGACTATGCACCTGTTGCAGGAGAAGGATCTACCATGATAATTCAAGGGTAGTGCCAGATTAGCTTGGTGCCTGTCAGTGCCAAGCTAATCTGGCACTACCCTTGAATTTTCATGGTCAACCCGTCTCCTGCTGTAGTGCGTCAGGGTTGAATGAGTTAACTGCAGTGGAACCTGTTACTTTTCAGAGACCAATTGTGGAGTTTTCTTTAGAGAACCGGCGTGCCCTTGAACTCCAGGAGAAACGGAGAGAGAAAAGCAAGGTAAGTTGCATTTTTCTTAACCCTTTGCCTGTCGGTAGAGGTTTTTGTCATGATGATTCCTACAGAAATCATCACGACAAAGACTGCTGCCAACATGCAAAGGGCTACAGTCACTTAGAAGTTGTGCTTTTAGAAGAAAAAACAGTGTGCTGCTTAGTGATATTTGAATTTTAGAGTTGCAAGGTCCAAGATTATGGACCAGCACACGTGTATCAAAGGGCTGTTCAAACTTTGTTGGCCCCAAGGTGGCCATTTGGACAGCCAGCAACATAGAGGCTTTAGGTGTTATGTAAACCTGCAGCCTTCTGCTGTTGTTCAGTCATATTTTAAGCAAACTCAACATGAAGCATGGATTCTGCTTGCCTGACAAGAATTTACATACATTTGTTGATTTGGGTGTGGTTCTGGCTTGCTGTGATATCCAGTCATCTCTCATAAGATTGTTACTAACCCTTCCCTCCTCCCCCCCCCCCCCCCCCCCCCCCCCCCCACCTTCCACTGCACACCTTTTAGGAAAAAAACAAAAAAGAAAGAATGAAATAGATGACCGGCCTACGTAGTGCAGTGGTTAGCGCGTCAGACTGCCGGCCGGTAGATCCGGGTTTGAATCCCAGCTGAGTCAAGTGGGATTTTTCCTATCTGGGTAGGCTCCTACCCGGAGCGGGTGTGCTATGGACCCAGTGGTAAGGCTGATGCCACTTGGCCGAGACTCGCCCACTTCACGGGTGCGACTTTTGGGGGTGCTACCCGGGTTACGATGCATCACAAGGTGTGAATGATTACACTGCTGGCACCGCAGGTCCCGGGCCTGGTTAAACACCAGGATTTGTTTCTTCAAAAACGTTACTGATGACATGACTTTATGGAAGTGTCTACTACTTACTCAATTCTAGCCTAAGAATCCGTTGTGTTAACACACAACCCGGGAGGCACTCGGGGAACCCCGAGAGTTGTCTCCCGTTACTGCCCATCCGGTTCAGAGTCATGAGGTGACTAACCAGTCAGTCTACTTAGGCTCACACCGTTCAGACGTGTTTGCTCTAGCCTACGGACTTTGAAAATTTCGACCAGTTCGCCGGTCTTCCGGACTCTTGGCTTCTTCTTGGCTTCTACTTCGTCAGCTCTACCTGTGCCCTGTGTGGGTCTGTGGTCCCCTCTTCGTTAGCGGCGGCCCTCTACTGCTTGGGTTGTTGGGCTGCGCAGTGAGCTTTGCTGGGACTTCGCCCTCGTTTGGGCCGTGGGTGTTACGGACCTTTCTTCCCCCGTTCCCGCTCCGGCGGAAAGATAAGGTAGCTGCGTTGGCCCTCGGCCGGCTCCTGGGCTGGGCACCTGTTCGAGCAGGAACGAAGTCAGTCTTCATCTTCGCTGTAACTTTGCGCGCCAAATCTCCCCTTAGCTTGGCGGGGCCCCACGTGCCCACGCTCACTCACCTTTCAGCTGATTGGTGTGGCAAGATTGGTGCTTACCTGCTGGCTTGTACCTTGTATGATTTTGCGGGATATGTTATGCATCCATGGCTCGCTTAGCTTGGCAGGGCCCCTCGTGCCCACGCCCTGTCGCCATTGCGTTGATAAATGTTGCTGTGCCAGACACTTGCTTCATGCCTTACCTCTCGTGACATGCTTGACTTTTGTTGTACATAATACGTCGCATGCTCGCCTTAGCTTGGCCGGGCCCCACGTGCCCGCACCCTGTCACCATTACGTTAGTAATGTTACTGTGCCGGACATAGTAATGTTACTGTGCCGGATGCTTGCTTCATGCCTGTACCTGTCATGACATGCTTGACTTTTGTTGTACATAATGCGTCATATGCTCGCCTTAGCTTGGCGGGGCCCCACGTGCCCGCGTCCTGTCGCCATGATGTTGGTAATATTACTGTGCCAGACGCTTGCTTCATGCCTGTACCTGCCGTGACATGCTTGAGTTTTGTTATACATGATGCGTCATATGCTCACCTTAGCTTGGCGGGGCCCCCAGTGCCCGCGCCCACTAGCTTACTGGGATGGATATGGCAGGCCCAGACGCTTACTGACAGGTTTGTACCTCGCTGTTTGTGCCTTCTTTGTGTTGCGAAGGCGGGGCGGGGTCCCACAGGCCCTCGCCCGTGTGCCTTCGGGTGTGTTGTGTGTTGCAGTGGCCTGTTGATGACCGGCACGCAGTAGGGATTGTTCCAGTGGCCGTCAGATTACCACAAGGTCTGTCTCCCCTGCGCCGGATGCGCCTCTGACCACGCTGGCGACACCTGCTCCACCGGGGCTGAGCTGCGCTGGTCGCAGTTATGGAGCTTCTACAGACGCGAGCGACTGGCACCTGTTTGTGTTCCGAATCCAGTCGAGGCACCATCCACCGTGCCCTGCGCACTGACCACACGAGACCGCACCGACCTTATGGAAAAGACGCCACACCAGACGCAGGAGCCTAGCGCTCGGAGCGGGACTGCGTTCTACGCGATTGCTCCCAGGAGGGAGTGCGCCTGGACAAAGCCTTCTGACAGGCAGAGAACCTGCCTCACTGAGCCTGGTTCGGAGAGACGCGCCACGCGCCGTCCCATGTCCAGTGTCGGTCCCCGCTCGTCTCCAAGAAAGACCGCTGACTCTTACGGGGAGTCACCTCACCGGCAGAGAGCCCGCCTCATTGAGCCTTTACCCACGCGTCCGACGACTTGGGGCAGGAGCCTCGCGCTCAGAGCACGACTGGTATCAACGCGATCGCTTCCTGGAGGGAGCCCACCAGGACAAAGCTGCTTGTCGGCAGAGAGCCTGCCTCATTGAGCCCGGCTCGGAGAGACGCGCCACGCGCCGACACATGTCCGCTGTCAGTCCTCGCTCGTCTCCAAAAGCCCGCTGACTCTTACAGGGAGTTTCTTCGCCGGCGGAGTTTCTTCGCCTCATTGAGCTCGGCTTGGAGAGACCTTTGCCCACCCGTCCGAGGACTTCGCGCAGTTCAGAGCCCTCACGCCACCCCAGTCTACCAGACGCTCTCGCTCTCTCTCTTCCGACTCTTAGGTTTCCACAAGCCAGCCTCTTCGTCATGTACGGACTCCGTGCTTGCCTGGGATGAAGTGCTCATCTCATCGCCACCACGCTTCCCGTGGTTGACTGCCCCCCATCTCTCCACGCTCAGGAGGAGGATCTTCGCTGGTGGATGCTGGAAGACAGGTGAGGAGTTCATGTCCCTGCTGCAGCCTCCCGGCCTTCGTGACCTGCGCCGCTCCTGCTCAGCTCTCCTCCCGTCGGGTTCCTGGGACTCCCAATTCTTCTCCGGCCGTAGGTGTCCAGCCGGACTCGACATTGCCTTCATCAGGATTGGTACTCGGGACTCTCCCAGGCGTTCGTCTGCCCTCTGCCTGTTGTGGCTCCGCGCCTGGCTCTGCGGTTGGACTAGATTGCCTCGCTCGTCCGTAACACCCTAGCCTGCGTGGGATTCTGGAGCTCCTGACCCAAGCCTTCATCCGCCGCTGCGAGGACGCCTGCCTCCCCTTCTTGACTCCCCTCCTCGGAATCCTACTAATAATAATAATAATAATAATACCGTTATTATATAGGCGCTTTTTCTCAATTTTGGGGAAATCGACTCAAAGCGCCGCGCCTGAAACCCAACACACACACTCACGAAACAGACACGAATTTACGCCATTTAAGACAAACACAGTACAAGACAAACGAAGGGCCAGTCAGCTACTGAAGTTACAGAGAATTTTTGATCGCTTGTATTTGAAATTTGTAAAGTGGCCTGAGACCGGTACCAAAGTGGGGGGGGGGGGGGGGGTGGAAGAACCGGAGTACCCGGAGAAAGAACCCCTGACGGTACGCCCGAATTAACGGTGACACTTACCAGAGGAGAAAAGTCCAACGCCGGAACCCGGTATCGAACCGCGCACCTTTGGCATTGGTGGCAGGCGCCTTAACCACTCCGCCACGGACCGCCCCTCTCGCGGAAGCGGCCGTCCAGGCAGCGTATCTCTCGTCGGTCAACGCCATGGCTGCCGCCTCCAGCTGCGACCTGTGGAGTCGGGATGCCGTGTTGCTGGCCTGCCGCGGAATGCCCCCGTGCTGAGGATTCAGCTGTGCCATGCTCCCCTGGGTGACTTCTGCTCTTCGGTGCGACCAGGTAGATCGACGGATACATCTTGGACCGTGGGCCTCGCAAGACACCTCCACATCGCTTCAGGCCACCCGCTAGGCTATGGGTCTCGCCCTTCGGACTCCGGCCCCGCCATACAGCTCTTGACTACGCGATCAGTCTGGACTTTTCCGGCGCTTTTCTCCAGGTCCCCTTACGCTCGGCCCCCAGGAAGTTTCTCCGGTTCACCTGCGACGGAGTAGTTACCAGCTCGGGCGCTGCCGTTCGGTCTCAATCTCAGCCCTTGGGTCTTCAACCGCATCTTGGACGCAGTGGTGACCAAGGCGCGGGAGCCGTCTTCCAGCCTGACGTCGAACTACCTCGACGACCAACTCCTGCGCAACCTTTTGGAGGCCACCGGACATCGGACAGGGATGCACTGATACGGCTGTTGTCGTGGTTGAGGTCCCTAGTCAACGCAGGTAAGTATCTCGGCATGGATTCGCCACCGACCTCAACAGGGTGCGTTTGCCGGAGCCACAGATCTAAGTGGGCCGCCTTGCCGGCCAGGTAGCCCAGCAGGATGCAGCCTCCGCCAGAGTGTGGCTTCAGCCCGTTGGTTGAGCAATGCGGCAGCGGATCTACTCCCCCTCGGTCGTCTCTACGCCCGGCCTGCTACAACTGCACCTCCTGCTTCTCTGGCGTCCCTCCTCAAGGCGATCTGACCGCCATGGTATCCGTGTCCCCGTTGATTCGCCCCCACCTCCTGCGTTGGACGGACACGTTGTGGCTTGCTTCGGGAGTCCCCCTGACCGCTGCGCTTCCTCAACTCGCCCTGTGTGTCGATGCAAGTCTTGCTGGTTGGGGAGCCCACCTGCTACCGCGGTTCCTCACAATGTCTGGCCCCTGGCCTGCGGAATTCGCGGACAAGCACATCAACGGGTTGGAGCTGCAAGCCGTCTGGCAAGCCCTCATCGCGTGGGAGGAACAGCTCAGTCACCAGGAACTGCTCGTCCTCTCCGACAATGCAACAGTGGTGGCGTACATCGAGAAACAGGGCGGGAAGAGCTCACCCGACCTGTGCATGCTCCTCTACCGTCTGATGCGCTGGTGTGAGGAACGCAACATTCCCTCCGTGCTCGACTGTGACGACACATCCCCGGCTGACTATGTCTTGGCCGACTCACTCTCCCGACGCAGCCAGTTGCTACGCAAGGAGGGGACCTTACGCCAGGACATCTTTCGGAGGATCTGCACGCAATGGGAGACACCAATGGTCGACCTGTTCGCCACGAGGTGGATTCTCCAGCTTCCCTCAATTGTCTCCCTGATCCCAGACCCTCTGGCCTGGGCAGTCGACGCACTGTCCATCCCGTGGGACGGACTCATTGCGTGCACGTACCGCCGACAGTCCTCGTCCCCAAAGTCCTCCTCAAGATTTGGGGATGCAATGCGGTCGTCCTACTGGTCGCCCCGTTCTCTTCGAACTGGTCCTGGACCACCGACCTCCTCAGCCTCGCCACGGACCCCCCACTGCTGCCTCCCGCATCCCGCTCGATGCTCAAGCAACCGCGACAATCGCTGTTCCATCCGTGTCCGAAACGCCTACTCCTTCACGCTTGGAGGTTGTGCGGCAAGCCCTCGCCGCTGGAGGCTTCTCGAGTGCAGCAGTGGAAGCTATCGCTACAGCCCGCAAACCCTCGACACGACGCATCTACAAGGGAAAATGGCGAGTACTGTGCTCCTGGTGCGACGACCGTCGCCTCGCCCCCACCGACCTAACTAACCCCCAGCTCGCGGACTTTTCCTCTGGCTCTTCGGAGGCCAAGGATGGGCCCCGATCACCATCAGGGGGTACTTGTCCATGATTGCCGACTCCTACCAGCACCTCGGCCGCCCGGACCCCGGCGCCTGTAAAGACATTGCCGACCTTATGACTCACTTCGGCCTGCAGCGTCCAGTGCCCCGTTCGCTCATTCCTCGCTGGGACCTACCCTGGGTACTGACTTGGCTGAATTCTGCCCGATTCGAACCGCTGCCTTTGGCCCACCTTGCGGATGTGACACGTAAGACATGCTTCCTGTTGGCACTTGCCACGGCGGCTCGAGTTAGCGAGCTACACACGCTGTCAGCGCGCCCTGCCTGCCTGCAGTTTCGAGCGGATGGTTCCGTACAGCTGCTTATGGACCCTGCCTTCATTGCCAAGACCAGGTCTCCTTTGACCGCGCCTCAGGTGATCACCTTACGGCCGCTGAGAGGGAGAACTTCCCCCAGGAGACCAGGCAACAATACCCTGTGTGAGCCCTACGCATGTACCTACGCCGAACCAAAGCCATCTGGAGAGGACGCTCACGCCTCTTCTGCCATTAAAACCCAGCCGAACTGACATAACAGCCCAGACGATCTCTTCCTGGCTACGCTGGGTCATACGGTCCTCCTACCTGGACCTCTCCCCGCAGGGAGCGAAGAGGCTAAAGATACTTGCACACGAGGTACGCGCCATGGCCACGAGTGTCGCATTCGACCGGAACTGTGCTGTCAAAGGCTGCCGTGGGCTGGTGGGCAGAATCAACCTTCGCCCGCTTCTACCTCCGGGATCTGGCAGGCCAGCGAGACATCCTCGCACTGGTGGGGGACATCACTGCGGCGCAACACTCCCTATCTGGTGCCACAGGCGCCGTACGTATATGTACACCTAACTAGGGTTGTCGGGAGTTTGGAGCAGGGAGGATGGCTCTATTGGCCCTAAGGGTTGCTGAGGCGCGGCACCCTCCTCCTTATCGCAATTCTTCCATAAAGTCATGTCATCGGTAATGTTTTTGAAGAAACAAATTCATTTTTCTCTAAAAGGTATTTTTTCGAAAAATACTTACCGATGACATGACTCGGACAACCCTCCCACCTGCCCCGCTTGCCGCTGGTGAGCTTAGTATCCTGACTGGTTAGTCACCTCATGACTCGGAACCGGATGGGCAGTAACGGGAGACATCTCTCAGCCCCTCTCGGGGTTCCCCGAGTGCCTCCCGGGTTGTGTGTTAACACAACGGGTTCTTAGGCTAGAATTGAGTAAGTAGTAGACACTTCCATAAAGTCATGTCATCGGTAAGTATTTTTCGAAAAAATACCTTTTAGAGAAAAATGAATATTTATGACAGGAAGCGTGGAATGCGGCCCTGTCACGCAGTCCCCAACCACATGAACCACCATGGCATCATCATATCATCATCCTCATCTTCGTCATCATGCAAAAATGAAAAAAATGTTCCAGGTTTCTGATAACTCAAGTCTCCATCTCATGGTGACCTCAGCCCAGTCCTCCAGGAGCCCTAGGTATGCGGTTGTCTTCAGCCAGACCCTGTTGCTGTGTGTGGAAGGACGCAGTGGTTGACTCGCCACCTCGGGGGTTGGGGGGGGGGGGGGAGGGGGGGGGGAGTTCCCACTCGTCGACTCCACGACTAGCAAACAATGTCGTAAGTAGGGGAAATAGTAGGTTTGGTCACATGAAGGCCACACTAAACACCACCGAAGTGACTTGGCAGCAGTGCGGAGTTTCCTCCTGAGGGAGTCCCCTACTGCCTGACATATACTAATATAGCAGCATCCCCGGGAATCTGGCTGGAACAACTGACAGGCCTGGGAGAGCACACTGGGGTTGATGGGGATGAGCAGCATGAGACGAAGACCTCTGAGGTTGACAAAAGGAAACTTGGAGCAGCACACAAAAAAAGAATGAAAAAGATCATGTAGTTTCTTTGTGTGATGCCATACAAAACTCACACACACGTACACACACATACAGAAAGGCATACACTCATTGACAATAAAGTGAAACCATCTTGTACCAGCATCTTACTGTTTGTCCCACAGAAGGCACACAAGCAAGAAGGGAAACAACCTGTCCCAGTGAACTCGCAGAAGCAGCAAGATCGCATTGCGCGGGCCCAGCACAAGGGGCCAAGAGGACTTCCTAAACACTTCGGTCCCAAGATCCGTCACCGTGATCGCAGCAAGCAAAAGGGGAAGATGTCGCAAAAGGGAGCTAGCAAAGACAGACCAAAGAAAAAGGTTGTCATCCAACAGCCAAAGGCTCAAAAGAAAGAGCGAGTTGTAAGTGCACTAAGATACTGAAGTTTTTTAATTTGACAGCTGCATGTGTACAGTTGATGGTTAAACCCTTTCTAGCCAGAAAAGAGCAAACGTGGGTTGTCAGTGGCACAGCGGTAAAGCGCCTGCCACCAATGCTACAGGTGCAAGGTTCGATACCCTATTTTGGCATCAGATTTTTCTCCTGTAGTAAGTGTCACTATTAATTTGGGCATACCATCCAGGGTTCTTTCTCCAGGTACTCTGGCTCTTCCTTCACCATGACTTTGGTATCAATTTCAGCCCACTTATTCAAATTGCAAATACACATGATTTAAATTTCACTTGAGCTTGCCCTTAGCGCCATGTGAATGTTCGGTGTTTATGTACAGTGTGTGAGTGAATGCGTGTGATTCACGTGAGCGTGCTTGTTGGGTTCAGTTCGCGGCGGCGCTTTGAGCCGATTTTCAATCAGGATAAAGCGCCTATATAATGTGCTGATTGATTGATTTATTTATGATCCAACTGCAAGAGACAAAGATCCTCATGAGCCCCTGCATTTGCGGGGGCTCATGAGGATCTGTGTCTCTTGCTGACGCGAGTCACCAATTTGTTATCCATGTTCGCAGTTATTTTGCGTTGCATTAGCAGAGATTTCAGAAACACAGTCTCTGACCACTGGCAATGAATGGGTTAATGGGAGCTCTTTCCAGTGTGGCATGAGTGAGCAGATGTTTGATCATTTGGCAGAATGGTTGATTGGAAAGGCATGTCTCTTGACTCATTCGAGACGTGGCGCATCCAGATATGCGGTTTAAAGCTGCACATCCAGATGCACCACATACCGAAAGTGTTAACCCTTACCATCCTGATACATCCATTGCTTGAAATGAATTTGACTGATAGTTCAAGGGTGGTGCCAGAATAGCTTGGCACCTCTGGCGCCAAGCTATTCTGGCACCACCCTTGAACTAAAACAGTTGATCTATCTCCCAATCTGTAATGTAGCCTTAAGCAAATTTTACAAAATCAGCCTCAGGATGTAATGGGTTAAACCTCTTGCATGTGCAGCCACCAGTACTGTTTAAGAGTACCAGTGGCTGTACCATTACCTTTTGATGTCAGTAGCATTTTTGTCATGATCATTTCTACAAGAATCATTGCAAGGAAAACTGCTATGTCAGCCAAAGGGTTAATGAATGCATGTGACCTGAACCTTACAAATGTAGGCCAGCACAAGTTTGATTTGTCATAAAACAGGCTGATGAAAGTATATGTGTTTAGACTAAAGATTCAGTTTCATGTACATTTTTGGCTCGTGCAAAGCAAAACTGAGTCTATGTTCTTGGCCAGTGGTTGTCGGCCATCGTCCATTGTAAACTTTAATGTTGCCATTTTCAAAGCCAAATGTCTTTAAACTTGGCTCAAGGACACTTTGTGGCGAGATTTTTCTAAACATATCAAATTCAGTGACATTTCTCAAAGGTTCAAGGTCACAGAAATAGGTCAAAATTGGCCATTTTTTGACCGAACTTGATTTTTTATCAAATACTATATAATCAACTTCAAGCCCAAACTTGGTACAGAGATACCTGATGGTCTTACCTTTCTATGCATACTAATTTGCATGACCCATCAAATATGTTGAGGGTTACAAGAGGTCAGCAAATGTGAGAAAAATGACAATTTTGTGATGAAATGTCAGTTTTCATCAGCATTTTTGCAAACTTTTCTGTAAAACGTGGCAGAAAGGTAGCTTATGATAAGACCTTACCATGCATACTAAATTAGTTAACCCCTTGCAAAGGTCAAAGGTCATGGGGGGTTGACATTTGTGAACAGTGCATAGATTTTTAGAAAACATTGATTTTGCTGGTACAAAGACTTTATATAAAGACACCTGATCACTTGCTTATTTCAGTAACCTATGTGGATCTTGCGCGCTTGTCATAATGGCTATGCCACTCTTGTTTTTATTTTAAAAGGTTACGGATGGACTTGTAGTTGTACTGTTTTTAGCATTTTAAAGAAATTTTATCTATTTTCTAATTGACAGCTGAACCTTGTAATCATCAAACAGTCAGCTGTTTTGCGTTGTCTTGTTTGTTTCTGAATGGTTATAAAACTACTGGCGTACAATTGTCTGTGGTATATATATGGCATGATTTATTTTCCACCAGAAACCCATGAAGAAGAAAGCACAGACAACAGATGCCTTTGACAACCTAGTCAACAAGTACAAGCAGAAGATCTCCAAAAACAGCACAAAGTGGTTTGAAAGCTAGTCGCAGTGCCTGTACTGTATGTACATACCATTATGCATAGTGATATGTTGACAAGTTAAATGTTTTGCTGTTGGTAGTGCTTTTGATCGTGATGATTCCTGTGGGAATCACTGTGACGAAAATGTTACTGACAGTCAAAGGGTTAATGTTAACATCTTCAATTTGATGTACAGTTTATGTTGTATGTTGCACTCATTTCTGTTGCTTTTGATGTGGTATGTGTGTGTGTGTATGTGGGGGGGGGGTGGGGGGTGGGGGGGGGGGGGGGGGGGGGGCGAGGATAATATTTCAAGAAATGAGTAGTGTAATGTATACAGAAGTTCAGCAACATCGTAGTTTAACATTTTATTTATTTTGCATGTAAGTGAATCATAGAGGCTAAAAATGGAACATAAGAGTATTTTTTATTATTTTGCCTAGAAAAAAGTTTGTAGCTAATACAGTATACAATAAGGTTCTAACTTTGCATAGGTCTCAAGTGTATAGTTCTCCACTGGACCTCTCCCCAAGCCGCAACTGCTAATCAAATTAGGGCCAAAAGGCTTTTCTGTTCACTTGATTGATCAATACTTGTACATGTTATGCAAGTTTCAGTCACATTAGTTCCTGTTATTGCTGCTTATTTTTGGGGCTCCTTTCAGTTTCCGAAACTGCAGTGGACTGCACTAATGCTTGCTGTTTGCATTGTCTGCATGAATGGTTATACTCGCACACGGACGGTTTATCTTCACACTCTTGCTTACGCCCAAAATGCGCCAGTGTGAAGGATGTCCATCACTATCACTTCACTTCTCTCTACATCACTCCATGACTCAGCGGCTGTATAGCGTTAAACCCTTGTCCATGTAAGCAGAACAGGTGGCTGCATTCACAAGGGGGTTAAATCCAATGACTAAAAGAGGCATTTTCAGTCTAGCTACAGGCACTACCAATAATACTCTAACCCCTACTCCATCCACACAATTCAGCCTTTACATCTTTTGTTCACAATGTTTTTCATTCATGTTTTCTTCTGAACAGAACATTAAATTTCATCTATATTGTGCTGAAACCATTTGTTTTGGTGCAAAATGCCAGTTTGTTTGCTTGTTTGTTTTGTAAATCATTATACCACATACCAGTCTGTGACTTATTGAGCAAGAATCTGAACAGAGTACAACATAGGCTTACCATTCTATACACATATAAAGATTACATTTTGACTGACCTTCCATTACACAAAATAAATTATGAGTGTTCAGGTTGACTGATAAAGTGTGAGTTTTAACAAATATTTTGTTGGTCTCACTGAGCAGCTGTGACTTATTTTGCGTAACAGGTCAGCCTGCTAGGCGTTAATCCTAAAAAACTAACAAACTACAGTGCAGTGAAGTTAGCATAACATGTACCATCACACATGATTTGAGACGGTCCTATGACAAATGGTTCTACAGTATGAAATATGATACTCTTATGATTAAAATGACTGACTTTTAAATGTGTTTGTGATGTGTTCCAATGGAGTGAAAGGTTAATTTGTTTCTTTGATAAATAAATTGGTCCTATGGTAAATGTTTGAATTTACAGTGTTTTCATGTGTGTGTGTGTGTGTGCACAAAATCATTGAATAGCACCTAATTGGGGTTGGACTGACAGATCATCGCAATGGTAGACAGAACGTAGGACCTCCCTCCACTCCACCTACATTCAAGTGAATGAGACATGTACACGCGCACACACGCACAGATTCAAACAATTTTGTTGCTGTTTCTCCTGCGTTCTGGGTATAGATGAAATGCATACACATAGGCCTACATTTTGTGTCATTCAAGTACGTGGTGTACATGTGGCACATCCAGTTATTGTGTTTAAAGGTGGAAACATAAACATTAGTCATGCAAAAAGTTAAATTACTTTTTGACTTTCCGAAACGTTTTATGATCACATTACGTGGCCTTCGATGCAGGAATGAATTCTGTATGTGGTAACGTTCACATTTGTACAGCCCCTAGCAATAAGTATGTCGGATAGTGGTTTGACAGTGTCTATGAAGACATGACGCACTTCAGTTTGGTTTCAAACCATCCAAGCTGAAGTGTGTTTACAGGAAAATTGTTCAGCCAAGGGAAGTAAATCCAATGCAGTCGAAAACAGATGTCAAGAGTTCTGTCTTGGAAATTGGATACTATGTGCCGATCAGTGGACATAGTCATAGTCAAATACTTGGATTGGTCGAGGCTGAGGGCCAGAAACATGGTATCGCTAACAGCGTGTAGCCGTCTATGGAAGAGATAGCAAAAGTATGAAAGAGAGGCCAGAGCATTATTTTTCAGGTTTGTAATGCGAAATACTGTAGGCTTTGAAAAATGGATGGAATTCAGTTGGGTGCTTCAAAACACCACTTCAGACTTGTCAGCGTGCGGCTGTCTCTCCAGTTTTAGTGTGCCATATTGGCTTTTATCAAATGAAATATGGACTCTCCAAAGTACATTGGCACTTGGCATTTGATGATCAGCATCTCTTACCTTCGATGTAATCAAGTGCCTGTGGTGGTGTTCATAAGACACGTCAGTTTTGACTAAAATCGTCGACGGTTTCTAAAAGGATTGATAATAAATGACCACACTGCCAATGACCACACTGCCAAGTACTAGCCTCCACTGTGCAAAATTAAAGTTATGAGAGCATTTTAGCCCCTACCGCAGGAGATGGCTTGACCATGATAATCAATTCAAGGGTAGGCCGGTGTCGGATGCGCTTGGCGCCTTTGATGCGCGAAGCGAATCTGGCACTACCCTTGAATTATCATGGTCAAGCCATCTGCAACTGGTACACATTCGTTGTGCAACACCTCCAAAATTTGAGCAATGGGACCTTGGGACTAAGCGGGTTAAATATTGGAAAACTTCACGATCGGCGCCGTGACAAACCTTGACTCGCTTATTGCCAAGGACTGTATAACGGTTGGCAATATCGGAATTATCTCTACACGTTACGTAAGACAACCCTGAAGCGATGGGCTGCTGCCTCCAAGTGTTGTATACTTCAGTGTTAACCCTTTCACCGCCGAGGAAAATAATACATACGTGAGCAATGCGGAAAGAGACCAAGAATCCTCATGAGCCCCCGCAGGTGCGGGGGGGCTCATGAGGATCAGTGCTTCAGTCTTGCTATGTTTTCATCTCTCGTGGAGAAACAGTCTTTCGCCACCGACACTGAAAGGGTTAAGGACACGCCCGTTTCACTTGTGCATAGCATATATTATACTAATGGTCAAAACTTAAGAGCTACTTTTTACCGCAGACGCAACGCCAACGCCGCACAAATAATGTAACAATACTTGGAGTCAGTACTTTGCTAATTTATTCAGTAACAATTTTATTTCAGTTTCAGTTGAGTAAATCAAGCAATTGTAACAACAGCAGTACGTTATAATGTTCACCCACCCCTCATTTGAAAAGTCACACAAGACTGGTCCAGTCAGCAGCCAAGCATTCAATACAGCGTTGACGCATGGAGTTCACCAGGGTTCGGAGAACATGTGGGATCGCTTCCCACTTTTTGATGCAGGAACTGTCAGATTGGGAACGCCTTGAGGGAGGGGAGGGGGGGGGGGTGGTTGCTGACTACACGTTGCCCCAACACGTCCCAGAGGTGCTCGATGGGAGCCAGATCACTGAGGTGAACGAGTTGGCCACTCCATCCTCATGATGCCCCGTTACTCAAGGTACTCAACCACCACACGGGCGCGATGACGTCGAGTGTTGTCGTCCTGCAGAACAGCATTGTCGCCTATGGCTTGGAGAGCTAGCTGGATGACTAGGGGCTGCACAATCTCGTCCCGATAGCGCAGTCCAGTATGGGTGCCTCGGATGACGTGGAGGGGGGTATTGCCTTCCCTGCTGAAGCCTGCCCAGACCATGACAGCCTCCTCCGTAGCGATCCACCTCTTGGACGCATCCATCCGTGAATCGCTCACCCTGGCGTCTCCAGACCCTTACCCTGCCGTCGTTGAAGGACACAGTGAACCGTGACTCATCAGTAAACAGAACCTGAGTCCACTGGAGTCTGTTCCACCTCACATGTTGACGACACCAGGCAACCCGGGCTCTGCGATGAGCTGGAGTGAGGGGTATTGTCACTGCTGCTCTGCATGAAGCCAGACCAATTTCTCGCAGACGTCGGCATACTGTGCTTCTGCTGACGTTAACGTTTGCAGCTTGCATCAGTTGACGTCGCAGAGTGGTTGACTTGACAATTCGGTAGCGCAGAGCCGCCACACAGAGGTATCTGTCCGCCCTTCTGCTGGTGCAGCGCGGGCGTCTTGAGCAGGGCCGTCGTTCTGCCCTTCCAGTTTCTTGGAATCGTGCCAGCAGCCTCTGGATCACTGAATGGCACACCCCAAGACGTCTCCCAACTTATCGTCCGGAAATTCCATCCTGGAGCCATGCTAGCGCCCGACCTTGATCTACTGGCGTTAGGCTTCGTCGTGGTGGCATGGTTAGGAAAGTGACAAGTATGCCCCTACTGTACCGGTATTTGTAGCGAAACAGAAGTGCTCAGTGTTCACGACTGATCCCTTTAGCACGTGCATCACGACTTTACCGAGTTTTTCCACCTGCCTGTCTTTGGTACGCTTGCCAATATCGCACAGCTTTTCACAAAAACTGACGGATGTTTCACGTGCATTTGACACGTTCGTGGAAATTGATGAATTGTTCCCTGTACAGTGGACTGTCTAAGGTCAACGTTTAACCCATTTGGATCGAAAGAACATTGCATTTTATTAGCGTACTTTCGACGATAAAAAATGACACAAAAAGTGGGGTGGCCCTTAAGTTTTGACCATTAGTATACTCAGAGAAATCGTTTAGGATGAATTGAGACAGTCCTTTATCCCCGTGAAGGGCTGGCTTAACTGGGCGAGACAAACCCGAACCATGTCTCGGCGAGACACCCGAGACAGTCAATGCGAGATACCCGTTCCACCCGTTTATTAGGTTCGGCACGTCTGATTTTGTCTCGGAGAGTTCGCCGAACCTAATAAACGGGTGGAACGGGTATCTCGCATTGACTGTCTCGGGTGTCTCGCCGAGACATGGTTCGGGTTTGTCTCGCCCAGTTAAGCCAGCCCTATAGACGTTTTAACATTTCCACGTTTACACTGGGTCGTCTGCTTCTTCTTCTTCTTCTTCTTCTTCTTCTCTCTCTCTCTCTCTCTCTCTCTCTCTCTCTCTCTCTCTCTCTCTCTCTCTCTCTCTCTCTCTCTCTCTCTCTCTCTCTCGCTGATTCAGGTGCGTAAAAGGATTAAATCATTCAAGAGGCCCCGCATTAACAGCAGCGAAAGTGTCGTATAGCGATGCCGCCGGCAACGCTATACGACTTTTTCGCAGCTATTAATGCAGGATGCTTTGAATGAGTTAAACCTGTGCGCTTAAAGAATGATCAACGCCGTTGCTGATGTGTGGAAACAAATATTCGAATAAACGTTTAGCGGCCGATTTATATAACTTGAAGTTGTGAAACGACTCAATAACCCATATACCTCTTAGTCACTACAGCAGGAGGTGGATCGACTGTGATAGTTCAAACGTAGTGCTAGAATGGCTAGGCCTGGTTAGAACTGACTCACGTGGTCGATTTACGATGAACTGATAGAGGTTGTCTTCAGGTGACAACTCCCAAATCTGTAAATATATTTTGACCTTTGAACTATCATGGTCGAGCCATCTCCAAAACTGATAACTATGTTGTCTCCAGAGGACAACTCCCAAAGTTGAAAATTTTAATCTTAAGGTTTAACCCGGCCTTGCTGCCAGTCGTCGCAGCTTCTGAAATCTTTGTCAGCTCAACGCCAAAGAAGATTAGTCGAACAAGGTTAGGAACACCGACACAAAAGTGGTATCAGCAAGAGGCGATAGACGTTCGGAAATCCGAAGCAGGTCAAACTGAACTGCACGCGCTTCGACGAAGAAAACACGTGCAATCTCGACCAACGTCGGATTTCCGGAATTCGTCTATTGCTGGGGCTCATGAGGGTCAATGTTTCTTGCCAGTTGGGTCGTGTTCACTTTTTCGAAAGCAATGAAGGGGTTAATGTGAACAGCGGGCCTTACGCGGTTGAGCTGATAATACATTACATGTTGCCCTGCCCTCCGCACAGCCACACGTCACCAAACAATACACAAACAAAAACACAACCAAAACAAACATTAACATAATATGCCCTTTACCTCATTTGGCCCTCACTCCCCACCCGGGTCTGCCCTGGGGGACTTGGGTGGGGTTAGGTATTTTTTAGTTCCCAGGGTCACCCTGGTCAGCCCCACAGGGTGGGTTTTTCTCTCTATTCTGGGGCATGTGTTTCTGTCTACCCTTTGTCCATTCACCTGTATTTGCCTTTTTAAAACTCTCCCTACTGTCTGCACTGCCTGTAGCTCTTGATATTGGATGTGTGTTGCTAAATGGTCTTAGCTTTATTTAGGCCCATGTGTTAGGTTTATTTAACGTATTTGACCGGCTGGCGACATACATTCAATGTTCTGTTTCTTTTTTATTTTTTCACAAGCAGTGCAGGCACGTCCTGAGAAAGCCTTGTTGCTGTCGGGACGTTAAGCAATGTACAATCAATCAATCATTTGGCCCTCAGCCCATGGCACTCTAAAGCTGGAGTCCTACTTCAGTGACCACATGGTGCTACAGCGGGGTCCCAAACACGCCATCCTGTGGGGCACCGCCTCCACAGAGGGAGACACTGTCACTGCTAGGGTCACAGGTCACGGAGCACACTTTCACCCCGCCGCAGATACCGTCACACACGAGTGACGCAGAAGGATCCTTTCGTCATCACTGTCCAGCGAGGGTCACGTCACGTTGGATATAGCTAGTTTGGAAAAGACATTGGATGAGTTCGTTAGCCAGCTTTGTATCCTTTCAACTTCTTCAGTAAAAATTAATTCTTTTCAGAAAAGAATGTAAACAGTATATAAAACTCTCTCTCTCTCTCTCTCTCTCTCTCTCTCTCTCTCTCTCTCTCTCTCTCTCTCTCTCTCTCTCTCTCTCTCAGTCTCTCTTTCTCTCTCTCTCTCTCTCTCTCTCTCTCTCTCTCTCTCTCTCTCTCTCTCTCTCTCTCTCTCTCTCTCTCTCTCTCTCTCTCTCTCTCTCTCTCTCTCTCTCTCTCTTGCCAACCTATTGAACAAGTTCATGAACGACGCAACTTCCTTGGAATATGTATAGATGAGCAACTAAGTTGGGAGAAACATGTGACTAATATATGTAAGAAAATATCAAAAAATATTTTTCTTTTATCACAATTGAGAAGTGTGAGTGACATAAATACACGAAAAATGTTTTTTCATGCACACATTAAATCTCATGTTGATTACATCTCCACTGTTTGGGATGGTAGCGGTGATGTGCATATCAAAAAACTAAATTCACTATACAAAAGAGCCATCAAACATGTAGATATAAGACCCATTCCTACCGCTGTAAAACTGCAAAATCTCAAACTTCTTGGCCTTCGTCAACAACTCGTTTACAACAAGTGCATACTTATGTTTAAAATTCTCCACAAGAAAGCTCCACAGTATCTAACAGCTAAATTTACTCCACGACAGTGTGAAAGGTCCTCGAGGAACAGTACTCTTCGATTACCACTACCTCGCATTGACTTATTCAAATCAAGCCTAGCCTTTTCGGGACCACTTTTATGGAATTCACTTCCTCAACATTTAAAAACACTAACCCACCTTTCCTCCTTTAAAACAAAACTACACATATACCTGATGGAAACTGCTTAGATATATTATTTTTATCCTGTCATTCTGATGAAAGGTTATGTAAATGTATATATGTTAGTGCGTGCATTTACACGGCTGTAAAGGTGTGTGTATGTATGTTTGATTCTTGGTACTTTGTGCTTGTTTTTGCTTTGCTATGATTTTTCTCCTATGTAATTTGTGCTGAGGAGTGTTACTTCCTTTTTTGTATTTGTTTATTGCTACCTTAGTAGTATCATTTTCTGTACTGCGTGTGTCTGTACTTATTTAGTTCTGTTTTTTGTTTGCGTTAAATATTTTTTGTTTGTCTTCATTATATTTCATGTTGTAGAACGTTAGAAACGGCAAGTTTGAAAAATGACGTATTTGTATCTGTCAAAACTTCTACCGTTATGTAATAAAGTTTCATCATCATCATCTCTCTCTCTCTCTCTCTCTCTCTCTCTCTCTCTCTCTCTCTCTCTCTCTCTCTCTCTCTCTCTCTCTCTCTCTCTCTCTCTCTCTCTCACCCCACCCGGGTCTGCCCTGGGGGACTTGGGTGGGGTTAGGTATTTTTTAGTTCCCAGGGTCACCCTGGTCAGCCCCACAGGGTGGGTTTTTCTCTCTATTCTGGGGCATGTGTTTCTGTCTACCCTTTGTCCATTCACCTGTTTTTGCCTTTTTAAAACTCTCCCTACTGTCTGCACTGCCTGTAGCTCTTGATATTGGATGTGTGTTGCTAAATGGTCTTAGCTTTATTTAGACCCCATGTTGTAGGTTTATTTAACGTATTTGACCGGCTGGCGACATACATTCAATTTTCTGTTTAGTTTTTTTTTCACAAGCAGTGCAGGCACGTCCTGAGAAAGCCTTGTTGCTGTCGGGACGTTAAGCAATGTACAATCAATCAATCAATCAATCTCTCTCTCTCTCAGACACTGACACGGAGAGCGCCTTTAGGATCTTTGTCTCTTGGAGGTGTTTGGAGCGCGCGCGCGTGCACACACACACACACACACACACACACACACACACACACACACACACACACACACACACACACACACACACACACACACACACATCGTCGCGCTTTCAGAAGAGCATTCAGGTGTCACGACATAGCTAGTTTGGACAAAGACATTGGATGAGTTCGTTAGCCAGCTTTGTACCCTTTCAACTTCTTTAGTAAAAATTAATTCTTTTTAGAAAAAAATTAAAACAGTAAGAAAACTTGACATCTGGTGTAAGTCAGACAGTGGCGGTGACGTAAAAGAACTCCGTCAACACGCAGACATACTCTAAATACATATGACGTAACTCTCTCTCTCTCTCTCTCTCTCTCTCTCTCTCTCTCTCTCTCTCTCTCTCTCTCTCTCTCTCTCTCTCTCTCGCATATGCGTGCATCTCCAAGAGGCACAGATCCTCATGGGCCCGGAGGGCGCATGAACATCTATGCTTCTTGAGGATGTTGGAGCGCGCGCATGCACACGCACACGCATACACACATCGACGCGCTTTCAGAAGAGCATACAGATGTACTTAGTATAGTAGTATAGCATGTAGCAAGAGGTAAAGTCAACCTCGTTTCACACAAATTATAGCAAGTCTGAAATTGTACCGTGAAATTCTAGTTTTGTCACCATTTTTCCAAGTCTTGAAGCGAAACTCATATCACGTAAAATATAAAATTACGTAAAAACAAACTAGAAAATACGTCATGACAAATGACGTTCGACAAACCAATGACGCATGTGCACTGCGCGCGCCCCTTATAGACTTCACTATGACGCATTGGCACATCTGCGAGGCTTTTTCAAAAGGAGATATTTCAACATCAGAACTCAAGGCAAAGACAAAAGATAGAGACCATTGACAGCGAAGACAGTTCTCATATAGAAGGGACTTTGTGGGTTATGGTTCATCCCATCTTGTTCTCTTCACGATGATTTTTTGTCTGCCGTATTGAAAATACGGTAGACTTTGAAATGGAGCTGGTCGGAGCGCATTCCGCAGCATACACATGACGTTTTTTTTTTTTTTCGTGCAGGGCAAAACCTCTGGCAAAAAAGTAACAAGATAAAAATGACGTCACGTCTATCTACGCAAACCTTGCTAGAGAACGTCTTTTTGGCGCCAAAGCATCGTGTGTGTGTGTGCGTGTGTGTGTGTGTGTGTGTGTGTGTGTGTGTGTGCGCGCGCGCGCGTGAGTATGTGTATGTGCGACAGCGACCAGAGCCCGCTTTTTAAGAAGAACAAGCTTGAGATTGTATGATATTGTCGCTAAAAGAATAATCTTGAGGCAGGTTTTTATGATGCTCATTGGCGAGAAAATGGCCGTTTCACATAAACCGGTTGATCCACACTGGAGTCCGTAATTTTTCTTAATTTTACTAGATATTTTGCATGTAGCTAGATAAAATAAAGATATTGAATGAGTTCAGCATTGTACCTCTAGAACGTTTCGAGTGATAATTAAATAGTTTTCGAAAAAAATATTTTCACGTTTTTGAGATTAATTTACGAATTATTTGGGATTAATCTTAAAACAACTGATTTTTTTTTAACGAAAAAATCAATTATTAATGATTGCATGATTTTTCAAATACGATATTTACATAAGCCTACGGTTTGTCTCGACTGTCGGGCACTATTAGGTCAATTGTGACCTGTATGCCCTAGGTGTGAAAATCAGTTTTCTGAACCACTTTTTGGGGTCATTTGTAAAACAGCTAACATAACTTTAATTTTCTCATTTACGAAAAAAAAACTATCTTCTCAATAATACTCGCATGATTTTTCATAAACAGTGTTTGCATAAGCCTGCTGTTTGTCCCGGCTCTGGTAGAATTAGGTTAAATTGTGACCTGTAAGCCCATGCATGAAAATCATCAAGAAAATTGCAAGGTTTGATCCTCTAATACGTCAAATGTTAGTACTGCGACGAGTGACGTATAACATCGAGTCGTCACTATGAACATTATGAAACTAATGATGCCATGACGTGAAGCTTGAAGTGACGTCATTTCGCTGCTCGCCAGACCACAGAGCTTACGAATGGCGGGAATCGCCGTGTGTCCGTCTTTATTTCTTTGTGCTAGTGTGTGTGGATCAGACGGTGGGTTAGAGTAGAATGAGATGAATTCCCGTCGCTACATAAGCGGCCCACAGAGCGTACTAATGGCGAGAAGCGCCGTGTTTCCGTCTTTATTTGTGTGCGCCGACGTGTGTGTTGATCAGAGGTTGGCTTCGAGAGGAGGGAAACAGATCAGTATAATAAGCCTAAAAATATGAACAACTCTGAGTGTTCCTAAAAGATAAACGCATGTGAGCTAACAAACAATACAGGGTAGACTTTGGGCTGAAATCGTCATCTTGTTTTCCGTTATCATCATTATACTTTTATGGTCCAAAATGACGCAGAACTTGCTCACTTTTTCGGTCCCTTTCAGCGTGGAACCATGTAAAGTCTAGCAAATACCGGACTTAAATAAATGTAATCTTCGAGTCAAACTCGGATTTCCTGTTCAATGTTACACGGAAAAGACGCGAACCAAATGCGCGCTGGTCTGTGATTTTGGACCTAAATGTCGCAGACCGTAAGGCCCAAAATCGCATCATAATACCAGCGCACAGATAAAGTTCCTTTAGAGTCCGAAATAGCTCAAGCGGTTAAGCGTCGGAGCAAGAGAGTGAAGGAAAATCGCCGGGTCGTGGGTTCGAGTTCCCGTCCCGGCCCCGGTAGCTGGACTCGCAATCCAGGGAAAAACAGACGGGCTTGTTCCATACCATGTCCGTTGAAAGGTCCTGGTAAATAAAAGTGGCACAGTTGCAGTGTTCAGGTCGTACTCCATAGGCAATTGTTACGTGTTGAGTCGTAGTCGTAGTATGATATCACATCAGACGCACGCACGTAAGGTTCTTTTTAAAGAAACTTCATTCAGCTGCAACCCGTCACATGTGGCTTAAGGTTGTAGACAATACTGGAGTAACAGTTCCAACAATATTTTATTTCAGCGATGCGATCTCCACACAATGCATTCCCAAATGCACCAACACTGATACAATGTCTCCTCTTCGAAATGTCAACACTGGCGACACACTGCGTTTATCATACAACGTATACCACCGTTACGCTGCGTCTCTCACAATGTACACACTATACGGGCCACGTATCTACGGTAAACTGTGCGTCCCTACAACTGACAATGCATGACAATGTACACACGTGCTTCCTAGCACCATCTTTTATAGTAAAACAACTTTCCAGAATAATCTAACGAATTCACACAACGCAACCAATCAGAATGTAACACGTAACTGAAACTCATAAATATTAATAAAAGAGAACTTTCTAGAATAAACTACAATAGTCAACAAAAATTCGACTGCTAATTTCAGCCCCAAATCACAGTGTGTAATGACGTCACACAAGAGTATGGCAGACCGTTCACGATCTAGCCTACACTTTCTGGAAGTTTCGCGATCTTTCGCAATACATACTGACCGGCTGCTAAATTCACGCGTACAGAAAACGACTATGACTATGAATATTAGAGCGGCTTCATTAGTGAGCTGCAAAATGTTGCCGACATTTTGACGTCACATGTAAGGTCACTCGACAGCGCGATTTTGCTCGACGAACATTCTGGTTTATTCTCAGCGAATCTACGCATTACAAAAACTGACTGCTCTTCTCCGTGCGACTTTGCTAGAAGCTTCCGGACTAATATTAGCGTATCATAACAAAGCCAATTCCGCTCTCTGCGCGAACGATAGAGAATCTTACTGAAAAGGTACGTGATTCATAACCAAGATAGCTCAAATAAATATCGGATCGTTTCCTACGATTAATACATGAATGCTTTCACGGAACAACACAACCACAATCGTAACAGCAATAGATTTCCCTGTCCCACATAACCCGCCCGTCAGGGCCGTCCATTATCACTTCGGTGCCATGGACGTTAAACCCCGAACTAACCAACCAACCAAGTTCCTTCCTACTCATTGCTTTCACGGATCGTTATTAGAAACATACTTTCCCGGCTTTTCTTGGTTTACGCAAAGAGACTTCAAACCGCAAGCGACTGACACAGACCTTCATGAGCCCCCACGCTAGAGGGGGTTCGTGGGTATCGTGCCTCTTGCTGATCTCATTTATCACCATTTACGCCAATCTGTGATGATTTTTGCGAACTTTGGTCATGCTCACCCGGTAGTATATCGTTCTAAGACCAGCCGCGTCTACACACTCACTGCGAGAGTGGTAGATTCGTCTGCAGCGAACAGTGACTGCCTGTTTGCAAGAGACATAGATGTTCATGGTCCCCCACACATTGCGGGGGACCATGAACATCTATTCCTCTTGATGGTCTAAATCAAAGCGATTCCTCACCGTCTTGCTGTCTGCAGGTGATTAGCGTCACAGAGGCGCTTCAAGAGGCCCTCAGCTACCTCGACGTCCGCTTCGGACGCGCCAAGCTCGTGCAGTCCGACACCCCGCTGTCTGATACGGAATGTGACATCCCTTGGACCGGACCCAACCAACGTAAGTAGTTCGGCGGATACCCGCGCTTATAAAGTTTTGTAGATGAACATATTCACCATTGAACACGCCGTGGATTGAGGTTAATAGTCGTTGTTCGGAAATCAGATATAGGTCAAAATTGCACGTGTTTCGACGAAAACTGGACTGATTAAAAGCCCGGACAAACACGCGATATGCGGGGGACAATGAACATAATAAATGCCTCTTGCTTGTCTCAATTCAAACAGTATTCGTCAATGATTTCAAACATTGCGGCTGAACATAGTAATCTCTTTTAAAAGGGTGTTTGGATACTTAGTTTGCGATAGTCTGTCGGTTCGTTCATGTTGGCATTGTTGTGACGTGATAAAGAAAAGAACAACAGTAAACTCCTCATGTATGAAATACAATGACATTTCGTTGTTTGCTCTTGTGTTTGTTTGTTTGTTTGTTTGTTTGTAAAATGGAAACGTGTGAAGTATGATTCTCAGAACTCAAAACATTCCCTGCAATTAGAGATTACTGCCGTCAAGTTATTCAGTCTTGATTCGTCTTGTGATCTCATTAGTTTGTGATAGACCTTGCGCCAGGCCTTCATGACAGTTTATGATCTTTTGTGTCTGTCCGTATTATTTTTTTATTTGGATGACTGTTTATAGTTTAACCCTTTTAGCCCTAGACCCCTACAGCAGGAGATGGCTTGACCATGATAATTCAAGGGTAGTGCCAGATTAGCTTGGCGCCTGAAGGCGCCAAGCTAATCTGGCACTACCCTTGAATTATCATGGTCACGCCATCTCCTGCAACTGGTACATAGTCGTTAGGTAACATCCAAAATTTGAGAAATGGGACCTTGGGGCTAAATGGGTTAAACAGAAATGGCACATGTGCTGTATCTTCAGTTACTACTTTGTAACGCTGTTTATCTCTCTTATAATATCCACATGAGCATTACTTCATTCTGGGACTGGCACCTTGACCTCCATCTACCACCCTCAAGTATTTGTAATAATTTAGATTGTCTTGATTTTCCTCAGCTATTTTCGTTAGATTTTTTCCCCCTCGGAGAGGAGAGGGTAGATCATGTCTTCTCTGATGCTGTTTGGTCGTTTGGCCATTCTCGTCGGAAATGGTACGTACTATTTTATATTTTGATGTACTTTTGTGTCATGGTATCAGCGTAGCTTGGTTACAACTAGTGCTGCAGTCCTAAACCGGAAGGTCCCCCAAAATAGGCCAGCACACGTTGAACTGTTCAGAGGTCTTTATCGAAAAGTGTGCACGATAACGTTATTCCGGTTACATTAGCAGTTGGCGAGATTGGATAACTTAGCTCATTCTATCCCAGACACACCGCAGCAAGATAAGGATCGACCATGATAGTTCAAGGGTGATGCCAGAATAGCTTGGCGCCCGTATGGGCGCCAAGCTATTCTGGCATCACCCTTGAACTATCATGGTCGATCTGTGTCCTGCACTGCCATGCAGTCTTTCGAGGACAACCGCAAAATTGGGGGATTTAGGTGTTGTGGTAGAATGAGTTAGACCATTGCTGTTATGACCACAGTTTTCAATTACAATAATCTATATATAGTATACTTACGATGTGTGTGTCTGTGTTGGGTTGGCGGGAGGGGGGGGGGGACGCAAACTTTCTGGCAAATTAATGTATACGTACAAAGAACGGAATGCGCAGTGGACGCAAAAGTAAGTCTTTGAAAGCAGGGCAAATCCAGCGACGAATAATATCGTCAATCCAAAGAACACGGAGATGACTATGGTCAGCAAGAGGCAAAGAACATCATGAGCCCCCGCATCTGCAGGGGCTCATGAAGTTCTTTGCCTCTTGCAGTTGGGTGGCACTGGCATTTTTCCGACAGCGAAGCAATTAAATTATGTTATTCTTACATGTTTCTCCCTCAGCCCCATGCTATTCTTACAAATTTCGCTCCCCAGCCCAGTGCGCGTTAAAGCTGGCGTCCTTCTTCAGTGACCACATGGTGCTACAGCGGGGTCCGCAGAATGCAGTCCTTTCGGGCACCGCCTCCACAGAGGTGAGACACCAACACTGTCGGTGTCACAGGTCACGTGGCACACTTTAACCCAGTCTCGACCACGGTCAAGAATGGCCAGTGGAAACTGAAGTTACACACAACGCTGCAGAAGGGCCCTTTCCTCGTCACTGTGAGCTCCACTGAGCGAGGGTAACGTCACCTTGCGTGACTGACGTACTGTTTGGTGACGTATGGCTGTGTTCTGGTCAGAGCAACATGCATTTCACCTTTAATCACGTGAGTCAACACATGTGTTACTGCATGTATTTAAATAAAATGTCATCTTGGTTACAGACTAGACATCTTCCCTGCATCTGGACTCAAATTTTGTTTCTGAAATCTGCGTTCCCTCAACTACGACTAAAATCTACACCCGCCCATGGAGCGTGGAGACAAATTGGTCTCAGCAAGTGCGCGGTCTGTGCGTGGTTCTGTGGACATGCGTATAGTGTAGTTTAAGCTTCTTGTAACGCGCTTAGAGCTCACCGAGTCATGGAATGTGGTGCGGTATAAGCGCTCTTTATTGTCATTTAAGAGGAATAGATCCTCATAAGCCCATAAGGATATGTGTCTATTGCGGCTGGATTTTGTTCACTTTTTCTTGGCAGTGAAGGGGTTAACCCATTTAACCCCACGGCCGCTTTTCCCAATATTGGAGGTGTCACTTAACGACCATGATAATTCAAGGGCAGTGCCAGATTAGCTTGGCGCGTGACTTCACTCTCGTTCGTTGTTGGCGGTCGTTCGTACACCAACAAAACCTCACGTTTAAACCGGCTCTGAACGTGTTTGGAAAGTGTCGTCAAGCGTTTATGCTGGCAGGAACACGTCTGATGTGCAGTTTTACTTGGCTTTAGTTCATCCTGTAAGCATGCACACTTGTTCCAGGCTAAACGCTCGTGGAACGAAATTTGATTAACCCATTTAGCAATGGTTTAACCCTTCACTGCCGGGACAAAGCAAACATCACCCACGTGCAGGAGGCAAAGGCAAGAGGCCTAGATAATAATAATAATAATAATAATAATAATAATAATAATAATAATAATAATAATAATAATAATAATGGTATTTATAATGCGCTTATCTTATAATAATTATAACTCTAAGCGCGCACTCACAACTCGCGCACGCATGCGCACGCTTTAGACAATGACTCACGTACCACAAATACATTACGACAGTCAGCTTGAGGTGGGGGTTATTGATATTATAGTGCTAGAACTGTTGGAAGAGGTGAGTTTTGAGGGCGGACTGGAAGGAGGAGAGAGAGAGTGTTTCTGACGGAGGGAGAGTGGGAGAGTGTTCCAGGTGGATGGACCGTAGACGGAGAAGGAGCGGGGGCTGAAAGTGCTGAGTTTGGTGCGGGGGATGTGGAGGCGGAGAGGGTCGGAGGCGGAGCGGAGGGAGCGGGAAGAAGTGTAGGGGTGAAGTAAGTTGGAGAGATAGGCAGGAGCGTAGTGGTTCAGGGATTTGTAGCAGAGAGACAGAATCTTGTATTGGATGCTTTGGGGGATGGGGAGCCAGTGAAGGAGTTTGAGCAGGGGAGTGATGTGGTCGGATTTTTTCTTTCTGAGGACGAGGCGGGCAGCATTGTTCTGGACGCGCTGGAGAGTGAAAGTGGTGGAGTGAGGGAGGCCTGAAAGAGAGAGTTGCAATAGTCGATGCGAGATAAGATGAGAGAGACAGCAAGTTTGGTGGCAGCTTCGGTGGTGAGGTATTTTCTGATCTGACTGATGCGACGGAGGTGGAAATAACATGCCTGGGCCGTGGCGGAGACGAAGCTGGTCATGGAAAGAGAGGAATCGAGGATAACGCCGAGGTTCTTGGCCGAGTCAGAGAGGGAGATGGTGGTGCTGTCGAGTTGAAGGTGGAGAGAGGGAGGGAGCTGGGAGATTTTCTGGCGAGTGCTTCCCAGCATGGCTTCCGTTTTGTCGTCGTTCAGTTTATCAGCTTATCAGGGATTCCATGAGGATCTATGCCTTTTAGCTGACACTACCGACCTCCTTTGAGGACTGGGGCTGTGTTTGCCGTAAAATGAACAAACATTTCAGAAACACAGTCTGCGTCCACTGGCAGTGAAGGGGTTAAATTCTTTACCCCTTTTATCGTCACGAGTGCATTTCCCCAAATTTGGAAGTGTTACCTATCGACTATGTACTACTTGCAGGAGGTGGATTGACCATGATAATTCAAAGGTAGTGCCAGATTACCTTGGCGCCTTCAGGCGCCAAGCCAATCTGACACTACCCTTGAATTATCATGGTCAATCAATCTCCTGCTATAAGGTGTTGAGGCTGAAAGGGTTAACGTTCAACGGCAACAAAATCGACAATATTTGACATTCCGACCCAAAACAGTGCATGTGAGAGTTCTCGATTCTTTTTCCAAGGGCCGGAACCCAAGAACACTCTGTGCTTTGGAACTCTATGATCAACCCGCTTCTTGGCATGACTCTCTACGGCGCCATCTGGTATCAGGGTAAGATATTAATGTAATAAGAATTCGTAGCATTTCTTCTGATTGTCAGCTTTTGTAAAAGTACACTTTTACAGCGAAAGCATCTATCTATCTATATCCCATAGTCTTGTCGACCGTTCGGGCACCACTGATGACTTGGCAACCAGCTCCTTCCATTCCTCTCTGTTCTCTGCCATTCTTAGCGTATCGCCCAGCTTCAGTCCTGTCCACTCTGAGATATTGTCCTCCTATCTTTTCCTCTGTCTTCCTCTCCTTCGTCCTCCTTGCACAGTGCCTTGCAGGATTGTTTTGGCAAGCCCTGCTGAACGCGTGTCATGCCCATACCACTTCAGTTTGCGTTTTTTTCACAATGGCTAATAGGTCTTCATAAGGCCCGATGGTTTGCCTGATTCTGCTTCCAAATTTCTCGTTCGTGATGTGATCTGTGTATGAAATGCCAAGCAGCTTCGAAAATATCGCTTGTATCCTCCTTTCAAGGTCTGTTGTGAGGGTCCATGACTCGCAGGCATACAAGAACACTGATATGACCAAGGAGCCATTGTGACAGATGAGGGATCAACACTAGAAATACTGTCCAGGATTGCGCAGACAAAAACAGCTCTCACAAGTTTGAAGACCATATGGAAGAGCAAAAACATCACACTCTGCTCCAAGATCAGACAGCTAAAGCATACAGACCGGTATTTCTTTTGGTTGCCCCAAGTTTATAGTCCATTGCACATATTATCAAAGACCATGTACCGAAAACGTTTTCTGTATTAGACATTTTTATACTCTGAATGAGGAATTGGTTCCATTTGATGTCTGCAACTGCAAGTCCAATATTCTTTCGGTGAATTTAAGCCTGTACACTTCATAAATTGTGAAATGGGAGTAAGCAGAAAGAAAGGACAAGCAATGGTTTTAGCCCCGTCACTGCCGAGGAAAACATGACGCGATCTGGTTGCAAGACATATAGGTCACCATGTGCCCCCGCAATAATCCTCATGAGCCCCCCCCCCCCCCCGGGGGGGGGGGGGGGGCTCATGAGGATTATTGTCTTTCTGATCCCATTTTGTATCAAGTTTCCGTATTGGTTTGACGGCTGGGTCGCTTTGTCATTTAATTAACGAAGATTTCAAAGAAATACAATAAATTGGCGACCACTGGGCAGTGAAGGCTTCACGCTATGAAATTGCCTGGACAAAATAGGAGAGAAGGCGGCAAATACACGCCTGAGGAGACATTAGTCGTTTATGTTAATTAACCCATGACACCCTGAGGCTGATTTTGTAAATTGGCTTATTGTCCTATGAAGGCTACATTACAGATTAGAATATAGCTCAAACGTTTCAGTTCAAGGGGCCAGAATAGCTAGGCGCCTCAGTCGCCAAACTATTCTGGCACCACCCTTGAACCACTGTCAATCAAATTTATTTCAAGAAATGGTTGTATCACGATGAAACGGGGAAAACAATATAATCCACAGCATAAACCACCTCGCGCATTTCATTCTATGTTCAGGGGAAGCGAACACGCCCCATGCCGACCAATACTCGTGTCAGATCCAAGCCATGATAAAGCGCTGGCGCGCCCTGTTTAACGAACAGTCTCTCAACCAGACTGCGGCGGAGTTTCCTTTCGGATACGTACAGGTGAGAGTACGTGATCAATTAGTGTGCTGCTCTGCGATTTTGGACCTTACGGCTCTAGACAAAATCACAGAACAACACACACGTTGCGTGCACTGGGAGGGAGGGACGGGTGGGCAGACCAATGTCATCGACGATGTTTACATTCTAGAGCCGTGAGGTCTTTACATGAAATCTGCGTAAACGTGGGAAAAAAAAAGTCTGCACAAACATGTGCACAGTGTGTGCTGGACTCTCATTTTGGTCCTCTCTACTTTCTAATAACGGTATTATTATTATTATTATTATTATTACTCATAGCCATTCGGTCCCAAATCACAACCTAGCACTCGTGTCTGTGTCAGCTGCCTGGAAACGCCCACAACGACGCCGTGGGAATCAGTTTCCCGGCGGAGAGATGGGCCCAGACAGCCAACTACAGGTACAGCCCCAACCCGGCTCTTCCCAACACCTTCATGGCTGTGGATCTGCCCGACTTTAACTCTCCCCACGGAACGTGAGTTGTTTATGGTCATTTTTAGTTATATCAGCAACAACATCAGGTTACCAAGTTGACACCCGTAGAATACCTCTTGACACAAGACATAGGAGAAGTTATGTTTTGCAGGTATACTTCTTGCAGGTACTTAACCCTTTCAGTGCCAGTTAACGCAGATTGTGTTTCTGCAATCATGGTTAATTCTACTCCAAAATGTCCCAGCTTCCCCAACAACATGGATTCAAAGTGTGTCAACAAGAGGCATAGATCCTCATGAGCCCCCGCAACTCTTGCTGAGTTGGGTGGTGTTCAGATTTTCTTGGCACTGAACAGATTAACTCATTTGCGGCCAGCCGCATCCGGATGCGCGGCTTATGCCGCGCATCCGGATGCGGCTGGCCGCGAATGAGTTAAAGCGATATGCTCCATGGCGGGCTTTGATTTGCTGAAAATTCATGTTGTCAAAGTGGTCCTGTCTTGCCTCAGCTAAGCCTTTTCCACCCTTTCTTAACAATAGGGAGTTGGATGGCTCGGTGGTAGAGGGTTCGACTCTCATCCGAAAGGTCTCGGGTTCAAATCCTACTGGGGTCAGCATTTGTTCAGACCGCATTCGGTGCCCCGTTTTAGAAATCATTTCTGTTTTGGACGAAGCCCTTAAAAAAACATTCTGCTCCAGGACCGAAATCCGCAATTTTTGAAGTTGCCCCCTGAAGACTGTATTACACTTCTGGAAACAGATCGAGCGTGATAGTTCAAGGGTTGTGCCAGAATAGCTTGGCGCCCATATTCTGGCACAGCCCTTGAACTATCACGCGCGATCCATGTCTTGCCGTGGCGTGTTGGAGTTGAATGAGTTAACGTTTAACATTTAACTTTTTTCTTTTCACAATGTATTTGAGTAGGCCCGCGTACCAGAGGTTTCTCCACTGCCTTTTCAGCGTATCGAAAGGGGCAGCTCATCTCGAACAAAAAAAAAAAAAGAAGAAGAAGAGCAGAAACGCCATTCACTTTACATCCTTCTAACTTCATAGTTTACATTTGTCCTATTGTCCACCATTGTAATAAGACATACTAAGAACATTTATACAGGAATTATTATAGCAGATATCTATTGACCCTCTACTGCCTGGAGTAGGTCGCTTTAACCCATTACATCCTGAGGCTGATTTTGTTACAATTTGCTTACCGTCCTATGAAGTCTACATTACAGATTTTTTAGGAGACAGATCAACCATTTTAGTTCAAGGGTGGTGCCAGAATAGCTTGGGGCCTCAGGCGCCAAGCTATTCTGGCACCACCTTTGAACTATCAAAGTCAAATTTATTTCAAGCAATAGTGTATCAGAATGAATAATACACATGAGTTCGAATCCCAAGGTTCCCAAGGTTAATTTTCCTTCGATGATGGGAGACGTGATGTTACTACCCCACTTCCATAATAGTGAAAATATCTCATGCTGTATTATATGTGTATACATTTTGCTATGTTCGCGTCCCGTTAACGACCAAACTCCTGAACAGCCAGCAAGTTTAGCCACATTCATCCATCTGCAAGACGCATTGATTGTCTTGAGCCCTTGCAGCCCCAAGGGCGCACGATAATCTATGCCTCTTGCATTTAAAATCAGCTGAATTCACAATGACCAAAGTTGTCGTGCTGTTTACCAGCATCCATCCCCGCTACAAGCAAGACGTGGCGGAACGCTTGGTGATGGGGGCACTGAACGTGGCCTACGGGAAAAATGACGTCACTTTCCAAAGACCCTTCCCGACACGGTTTACGCGAAAAGATGCCCAGCGGCACGCGCTGACCATCGAGTATGACCACGGTCACATGCCAGTGGAGATAAAAAGTCGGGACGGTTTTGACGTGAGGAAAAAATCCGGTGTCTGGAATAAAAAGGATTGACTATAATGAAAATGATAACTTTAGGCTTTGACTTGAAATTTGTACTGATCGGCGATTTTGGAACTTAGGCTCTAGACCGTAACGATCAAACTCTCAGAGTAGTTCGCAAATTGTCTACAACACTGATCTTAACTCATTCGCGACCAGCTGCATCCGGATGCGGCTGGCCGCGAATGAGTTCAACCTGGTTCAACACACTCCTATGCTCTTTAGGAAGCAAAATGAATTGGGTCAGTTGTAGGCCGGAATGCCGGCTGGGTTGGAGGTTCGAGGTTTATTATATAAAAGCACCGTGAAAAAACGTGACAAACATCAACAAAAAAAAAGAAAATGTGTACAAGTTAGACTTTCTTGTTAACCCTTATCATTCGGAATACGCCAGTGTGTGAAATAAGTTTGACTAAAATAGTTCAAGGGTAGTGCCAGAATAGCTTGGCGCCTCTAGGTGCCAAGCTATTCTGGCACCACCCTTGAACTAAAGCCATTGGTCCATATCCTTATCTGTAAGTACTATAACGTAGCTTGCATATGGCAGTGTACAAAATTGAAGCTTTTAGCCTCAGTATGATATGGGTTAAACTCAGTTTTCGGTTGTTGTTTTTTTATTAATGTCTCGTTTGTTGATAATGTTCGTTCAGTGCTGTAAAATGCGTTCATTCCATTTTTGCCTCACGTGCGAAGCAAAAGTGAGTCTGTGTTCTGGGCCAGTGGTCGTACGTCCGTCGTCCGTCCGCCGTAGTCCGTGGTAAACTTTAATGTTGGCATTTTTCTCGGAGACTATTCAAGCTACAGTCTTCAAACCTGGCCCAAGGATACTTTGTGGCCAAACCTTTTTAAAGCATACCAATTTCAGTGACCTCTCACTAAGGTAAAGGTCACAGAGATCAGGAAATAGATTTTTTAAAAAAGCTATATTTTGACATAATTAATTTTTTGTCAAATACTATTGACAAGTTCTAACCCAAATTTGGTACAAAGATACCTGATGGTAAGACCTTTCTGTGTATGCTAATTTGGTTGATCCCTCGGAAAGTTCAAGGGTCACAAGAGCTCAGGAAATAGGTTAAAAAAATAGCCATATTTTAACAAAAGATGTTTTTTCTCAAATACAATTCACAACTTCAAACCCAAACTTACTACAAAGATACCTGATGGTAAAACCTATCTATGCATACTAATTTGGATGACCCCTCGGAAAGGTCAAGTATCACAAGAGCCCAGGAAATAGGTAAAAAATAGCCATATTTTGACAAGAAGTGTTTTTTCTCAATTACTATTCACTTGGTGCAAAGATACCTGATGGTAAGAATTACATATACACACTAATTTGGATGACCCCTCGGGAAAGGTCAAGGGAAACAAGAGCTCGGCAAATGTGCGTAAAATGCCAACTTTTGATAGAATTGTAGTTATTATCAACATTTTTGCAAACTTTTCATCGCAAAGGTCAAGGGTCATGGGAGTTTCACAGATTTGTGAAAACTGATTACAGTTTGAGAAAACATGGACTTTGTTGGTGCAGAAGCCATCCCTTACTGTCGGGGCGGTCCGTGGCGCAGTGGTTAAGGCGCCTGCCACCAATGCCAAAGGTGCGAGGTTCGAAAACGGGTTTCGGCGTTGGACTTTTCTCCTCTGGTAAGTGTCACCGTTAATTCGGGCGGACCGTCGGGGGTTCTTTCTCCGGGTACTCCGGTTCTTCCACCCTCCCACCCACCCACCCACCCCCCCCCACCCCCACTCCCCCCACACTTTGGTACCGGTTTCAGGCCACTTTACTGTTACGTGGTGGAATTGTAGTCGTAGTGTGATAAACACACCAGACGCACACACGTAGAGTTCTTTTTAAATAAACCTCATTCAGCTGCAATCCGTCACACGTGGCTTAAGGATGTAGACAATACTGGAGTAACAGTTCCAACAATATTTAATTCAGTGATGCGATATCCACACAGTAATGCACTTTCAAATGCACAAACTACTGATACAAAGTCTCTTTTGCAATGTCCACGCTGCGACACAAAGTTTCTCATACACAGCGTCTCTCCCAATAAACTACGTGTCTCTACAACTGACAAAGCAAGACAATGTACTAACGCGCTTTCCCAGCGCCCTCCTTATATATACTATCAAATTCCAGAATCATCTACGGAAATAATACAACGCAACCAATCAGAACGAAACACGCAGCCGAAACTCATAAATATTGACAAAGGAAGAATTCTCTATAAACACTACAACAGGCTACAAAAATTCGGCTGCTCACTTCAGCTCTAAATCCTAATGTATAATTAAGTCACATAAAAGTATGGTATCCCTATCATCTGGTAGCTCTAGAAAGTACGAGAACATTCCCAAAACAAAATAAAAGCTGCTCAATTCATGCGCACAGGAAAACAAAAAGTAACGAAAATGTTGCGATGCCAACTACCCGACGTGGCACTTACGATGTCACTAGACAGTGCGACCTTTCTAGAACGTTCCGGACTAAACTTAACAAAACGAAATCCGCCGGCTCTACTCACGAACAAAAGAAAATCTTACTAAAAAAAGCACGTGAATCGTAACCGTGATAGCTCAAATAAACAACGGATCGTTACCTACGATCAACACACGCACGCTCTCACAGGATAACACAACCACAATCGTAACATTTACAAATTTCAAATACAAGCGATCAAAAATCTCTGTAACTTCAGTAGCTGAACTTGCCCTTCGTCTGTCTTGTACTGGTTTGTCTTAAATGGCGTAAATCCGTGTCTGTTACGTGAGTGTGCGTGTTGGATTTCAGTTCGCGGCGCTTTGAGTCGATTTGCCCAAAAATTGAAAAAAAGCGCCTATATAATAACGGTATTATTATTTATTATTACATATGTGTGGATCGGTCATACACGTGAGCCATAAGGGCCGCATTCCCTTTCTTGTTAATATTTATGAACATTTATCCCACATGATTAAAAACCACACACGCACTGGACGGTGAACCTGCACCGGAACGATGATCTTCGCCCGACATGTCAATAGCACGACAATAACCAACAAAGAAAGCGGAAACACGCCATAACCCTTGGCTGACTGTAGCGCATTTGTCGAATGATTCCTGCAGGAATCATGTCAACAACAAGCGCTGCCGACAGCCAAAGTGTTAACCCATTCAGCCCATACGCACTACAGCAGGAGATGGATCGACCATGATAAATCAAGGGTAGTGCCAGATTAGCTTGGCGCCGACAGGCGCCAAGCTAATCTGGCACTACCCTTGAATTATCATGGTCGATCCATCTCCTGCAACAGGTGCACAGTCGTTAGATGACGTCTCCAAAATTTGGAAATACGTGAGCGGGGCTGAATGAGTTAAGAATGAATAAGACTAAGTGTGTCTCCTTTCTTTTCTCGTTTCCTTCTATCTTTTTCAAGTTTCTATCATTTTAATAATAATAATAATAATAATAATAATAATAATAATAATAATAATAATAATAATAATAATAATAATGATTTCTATGGAGCCTAACCTCAGGTAGAGCTCTAGGCGCCTTACAAATTTCAAAAATACAATTACAAAAACTGTACACAATATTACACACACACACACACACACACACACACACACTGCACACACACACACACACACACACACACACACACACACACACACACACACACACACACACACACACACACACACACACACACTTTCCAGGCACCACAGCAAAACTACAACAGAATCCTCAGCAGTCAATGATTAATCAGTGGGGTAATGGACTTGGAAAAGGTGTGTTTTTAGTGCAGATTTAAAAACGTCTTTTGAAGCACTGTGGCGGACATACGGGAGGAGTTCGTTCCAGTGCACGCTTGAAACTCTTCTTTTTGGTGCGGAATTTGTCAAAAGCACCAACATTTGCCCGATTAGTCAACAGATCTTGTTTCATCCTTCAGGTCGGTTGCAGCGCTAACAGCCCGTACAACACCACTTGTACGGAAAATCCCGATCAGTGGGTGGCTGCTCCAATCAAATCTCACGATGCGGGTCACGTGACGGTGTTGTACGCCGGATGCGGGCCAGGCCACGTGGTGGGACTGCGTTACGAGTGGAAGACCAGTCCTTGCGAGTACAAGATGTGTACACTGTATGCGTCGGATTCGGGGCTGCCGGCGCCTCCCTACATCACACACGCACTGCCACATTAAATGAATAAACAAAGTTTTAAAAAAAAAAAAAAAACTGTATCAATATATATGACTACAGTACATATGTGCTTGATATATGAAACACGCAGTTAAAACTCGTTGTTTGTTTGTTTCTTTGTTTGTTTGGTTGGTTGGCTGTTTTGAGTGTAAAAGTTTGCCAATGGACGGATTCTTAATGTTTGTTTAACTCATTCAGCCCGAAGCACGTATTTCCCAAATATTGGAGGCGGCGTCATCTAACGACTATGCACCGTGTTGCAGGAGATGGATCGACCGTGATAATTCAAGGCGCCAAGCTAATCTGGCACTACCCTTGAATTATCATGGTCGACCCATCTCCTGCTGTAGTGCGTCAGGGCTGAATGGGTTAATTAATACTTTCTTATTCGTTTCACAAGCTATGTCACACGCATCGTCTATTTGGAAACTCTGTAGCAAAGGTGAAGAGAAGTCGGTCTTAATTTCCAAACTTCATCATTAAATGGGGTCAAAGTTAGTCCTTTTGTGAGCATTATTGTAAGACAAACCAAGAACATTAAAAAAGGAGATATTGTGAACTGCCAACCATTTATTCCAGCCGTGAGGTCCAAAATCACAGACCACCGCACATTTTTTTCCAGATTGAGTAAATGTTATGTCGATGATCGTTTTGGATTCCTCAGTGGGATTTCATCGTGTGTATGAGGAAATGGACAGTTTTGGCCATTGTTTTACGCCGATGGGTGGGGTTTGTGTGTGTGTGTGTGTGTGTGTGTGTGTGTGTGTGTGTGTGTGTGTGTGTGTGCGCGCGTGCGTGCGTGTGTGTGTGCGTGCGTGCGTGTGTGTGTGCGTGTGTGTGTGCGTGCGTGTGTGTGTGCGTGTGTGTGTGTGTGATTCGGGAATAAATCGTCGTGAATCCCTGATGGTACGGCGACCCCCTCCCCCTTCCCCCCTCCCGCACCTTCCCCTCCTCCATCAAGAATGAAAGCCACACCTATCAGTGTTGCAGTGTTGCTGTACTGGCACTCCTCTTAGCATGTGATAGGCCTATATGTATTTACACACTTTATGGAATTGGTCTTGACTAGGTATTTGAGCCCAGAAAACCCCCCAGGTGCTTCTTTCCCATGGTTGAATTGTAAACAGATATGCATAAAGAAGCACATAGCGAGAAGACATCGTTCTGACAACACAGAATGTCTCCGCTGATCCTGTTTAGTCTTTTGGCCATATTAATCGGAAATGGTAAGTGAAACTGACGCTTTTGTTGTTTCTACTACATTGCGGCTGCTTTCCTCATGATCTCTCGAAAGGATTTTAACTACTCAAAAGCGTTTCATTATTTTCATGCGAAATTGAGCGATTCCTTTCTTGAAATCTACATATGGTCATAGACAGAATTAGTGTGTCCCAACAATTTATACAAGAAGGTACTCAGGAAGAATTATTTATATACGTGTCGGACTGTTATTTGAACTTGTCACAGTTGTAAAGACTGCCGCTGTGGATTTCACTTGAAACACCAGAGTTGTGGTGCAAATCGCCAGATATGTGTCACAGCTCTGGAGTTTTAAGAGAAATCTCAATACGTAGATATTGATGCTTTTAATTCAAGTTGTCCGAAGACGTTCACACAGGTATGGATGCTGTCGCTTGCAATACTCTTGCGATATGCTGTCCTTGTGGTGCGTTGAGAGCACTGACGCGGCATGTCGCCGCTGGTTTGCTACAGAACACGCTGCGACAAGCCTCAGGGTGACCTTCCAGTTCTGCCCTGTGAAGACAATATCCCAGTAGCAAACGCGGTCTTCGGGCCTACGCACAGCCGTGCGCGGGTCCACTGCGGCGGTCGTGGGCCCGAGGACCTTTGCTTACTGGATAGACAGCGTATATATATATATATATATATATATATATATATATATATATATATATATATATATATATATATATATATATATATATATATATATATATATATATATATATATATATATATATGAACTTACTGTCTTCACTTTTAATGTCTCAAGCCACAAAAATATCTACCTGTACACAAAATATTAACCTCCTTGTGCGTGCAGTCACAGTCCTGTAAACAGTACCGATGGCTACAAGAGGAAGGGAGTTAAGACTCCTAGATCATTCTGTCATTTCCCGTTTCCACAGCCCAGTGCGCGATAAAACTGGCGTCGTATTTTGCTGACCACATGGTGCTACAGCGCGGTCCGCAACACGCCGTCCTCTGGGGCACCGCCGCTAAAGAGGGCGACACCGTCACGGCAACAGTCACAGGTGCGGGGGCAAACTTTGCTCCGGTCACCACCACGGTAAGGAACGGAAACTGGAAGTTGGCATTGCACGCATCGACGCAGAAGGGCCCTTTCGTCGTCACTGTGACCTCCAGCGAAGGTCACGTCACGCTCAATGACGTACTGTTTGGTGACGTGTGGCTGTGCTCTGGACAAAGTAACATGGGCTTCACTTTAAATTCTGCAAGTATTCTAGTACTAGCTTCAGTTTTAATCTACAATGTGAGCAGTTGAATTATTTTGCAAGTGCATGAACTCTGTGACTGTCGATTTAACTTATTGTCGAGGTGATTCCTGCAAGAAGCGCAACCGACAGCCAGAGGGTTAAGTTACATGATATTTATACATCTTTTGTCAGTGGTACGTTTCACCTATAGATCAGAGTGTATCAAAGTTAAATTTCAAACTTAACCCATTCTACCCCAACACCGAAATCCCCAAATTTTGCAGTTGTCCTCTGAAGACTGCTTTGCAGTGCAGGACACAGATCGACCATGATAGTTCAAGGGTGATGCCAGAATAGCTTGGCGCCCATAGGCGCCAAGCTATTCTGGCATCACCCTTGAACTATCATGGTCGATCCATATCTTGCTGTGGTGTGTCTGGGGTAGAATGAGTTAACCCGCTCAATGCCAGCTGACGCAGACTGTGTTTCTGCAAGCTTCGTTAATTAAAAAAAACAACAACAAACAACTTGTCCCAAAAATGTAGATTCAAAAAGATGTCACCAAGAGGCATAGAATCACATGAGGCCCCGCAAATGCGAGGGCTCATGAGGATCTATATATCTTGCAGTTGGGTGGTGTTCAGAATCTTTCGGCACTGAACAGGTTACACGGTGCCAACACAATAGAAGTCATCTCCCAAATTAGAATTTTATCCGAAAATGCACAAATGCATTGCAAAACGTGTACATGTGATTCTGGACATTACGGTCCTAGGCAAAAAGGTACAAAATCACACACCAGAACACAGATCTGCTCATTATCTGCGGATCTTTCAAATTTCTGAGAGAGCGACGGAGAACACAGGTGATAGCACATTTCATCAAAGCACTTTAAGAACACAGCGCTTTTCAGAGCTCTTCGGAGTGTTTATGCGCTATAGTAAGTTCTCATTTTTATTATTATTATTTATTATTATTATTATATCAAAGAGAGCACATTGGGGAGTGCCATAAAATGGCACTCCACAATGTGGTGTCTTTAATAAAACAACTAGAACAACAACTACAATAATAATAATAATAGTGAGCTGAATTACGTCGTCAATAATGTATTGCACTACATACACTCCTTTAGTTTAGAGGAGCTCCCCTGTCCGTTCACTCACCCCTCTCTACAGGTGATTAACGCCACAGCCGAGATGCAAAACGCCCTTAACTATCATGACGTTCGCTTCACACTCGCCAGACTTGTGGAAGCCGCCACCCCTCAGACGGACATGGTTTTCGACCTTCATTGGACTCTTCCTACTCAACGTGAGTCAGAAGAATAACATAATTATGAACAAAGAATTAATTTGAATAAGTATACACATAATAAATCGGCCCAACACAAATTGCTTTGATTTATTCGCCCCTCCCCTCTCTCCCTCTTCAACCCCTCCCGCCACCCCCACCCTGCCTTTTTTTTTTTTTTTTGGTTTGTCTCGCGTCTTTTCACCCTCCCCCCCCCCCCTATCCCAATCCCCCTTGCTTTTTTTTTTTTTGTGTGTCTCTTTGTCTCTTGCGCCTATTTAACGTTCCCCACCCTCTACCCTCATTCCCACCCCACCCCCCTTTTTTTTGGGGGGTCGCTCTTTGTCTCTTGCTTCTAATTGTTATGCCAGACTTATTCCACGAGCACGTTAACGAACACGAAAGTCGTGCTCATTACAAGTGGACATACTGATAATTATTTTGCCTTTTAGAGACCTTTGCACTGTCATCCGCGGTGTGCTGGTTGTTCGGCCAGTACCTCAACTCCCACCTGCATCACCCCATAGGTCTGGTGCAGTCGTTCTGGGGAGGGACCCCCATAGAGGTCTGGTCACCGCCAGAAGTTTTCACCGATTGCAGGACGACCGGGAAAAGGTAAACCGAAAATGCTGTGGTACAGTTTGTTCTTAAAGGGGTTAATGTAGACCAGACTAACCCATTCACTACCAGTTGATGTAGGCTGTGTTTCTTAAATCTGTATTAACTCAACGCCATAGAACCCCCACCCGGGTCTGCCCTGGGGGACTTGGGTGGGGTTAGGTATTTTTTAGTTCCCAGGGTCACCCTGGTCAGCCCCACAGGGTGGGTTTTTCTCTCTATTCTGGGGCATGTGTTTCTGTCTACCCTTTGTCCATTCACCTGTATTTGCCTTTTTAAAACTCTCCCTACTGTCTGCACTGCCTGTAGCTCTTGATATTGGATGTGTGTTGCTAAATGGTCTTAGCTTTATTTATGCCCCATGTTGTAGGTTTATTTAATGTATTTGACCGGCTGGCGACATACATTCAATTTTCTGTTTAGTTTTTTTTCACAATCAGTGCAGGCACGTCCTGAGAAAGCCTTGTTGCTGTCGGGACGTTAAGCAATGTACAATCAATCAATCAATCAACGCCATAGAGGCCTACCCAATGCGCAAACGGCCATCGGGCCGACGTCGGTCCGATGGCCTTTGCGCACTGGGTAGCCGTCCAAGGAACATAGGAACAAAGTGGTGTCAGTATGAGGCTCTGTCTCTTGCAGTTGGATCATGCGTACTTTTTTCCAACATCAGAGTGTCTGTGTACCTTCGTCTGTCCGTCATTCGTCCATCCGTCCAACATCGTTTGTGGTTTGCGGTAAACTTTTATGATGGCATTTTCTCTAAGACCACAGAGCTACACAGCGACTTTGAGGGATGTATATGATCGTCTTGTTCTTTACCTGCCTATTTTTCTGTGGGCTTGCGATTGAGTGTCTGATAGGAGGCGGTAAGGGATCTAACTGTTTGTATGTCCAGCGCTGAGTAGTTCCCCTTGGTATGTGTACTGTTTTACCAGCGCTAGCCTCTCCTATCTTGTTTGTGAGCTTAGAGCTACAGACTTTAATCTTAACACTGGTTACCTCCGTCGATCCACTCTGTATGATAGAACGAGGGTTCGTAGCTTTGTGCAGCGTGGGGACCTACTTTACAGCGAGATCTGTCTAAACATACCTCTCTGAGTGACCTCTTTTAGAGGTCACGGTCTCTGAATGTCAATCAAGGGTCAGAACTGCCGTATTTTCGACAGATATTCTTGTGTATTCCAACGATTTGAAAAACGTTCGCCCGGTCTCAAACCTTTTACTCATCTCCAAACTAGTAGAAAAGATCGCCCTCTACCAGCTGAATGTCCACCCTGTGGTCAACAACCTCCTCCGCCCTTTCCAAGTAGCCTATCGAACTGACCATAGCACCGAGACAGTTCTGCTGAACATCACCAATGATCTGCTCTACTCTTCTGACTCTGGCAAACTTTCTCTTCTTACCCTTCTGGATCTTTCTGCTGCGTTTGACACGATAGGCCATTCCATCCTCCTTAACCGTCTCAGAAATACTTCGGCATCCACAACTCCGCTCTCTCCTTCTTCAGTTCTTACCTCTCAGACCATTTCCAGACTGTAGTAATTGATACTTTCCGCTCTCAGCCCTCAAAGCCCTCCTGCGGCGTCCCTCAAGGCTCCCACCTCCGTTCGGTACTGTTTACTCTGTACACGATGCCCCTCGTCCATATCATTAACCGCCATAACATTAACCATCACATGTATGCCGATGATACTCAGCTTCACAATAGCACTCTACCCGAACACCTCCATCTACTTCTCGACAGCACATCCGCCTGTTTCACTAACATTAAAAACTGGATGACACGAAATAAACTGCCGTGAAACGGTGGAGAGCAAAAAACTGAGGTAATCGTGTCTGGCACAAGGCACAAATTTTCTTCCGAAGGGCGCATGAGGATCTATGCCTATTGGAGATGTTTTGAGCGCGCGCGCACGCACTAACACACTTACACACACACACACACACACACACACACACACACACACACACACACACACACATACAGACACACACACACACACACACACACACACACACACACACACACACACACACACACTGGCACACACACACATCGTCGCGCTTTCAGAAGAGCAGGCAGGTGTACTTAGTATATCATGTAGCTAGGTAAAGACAACCTCTCTCTCTTGGCTTGACTTCGCGAACGAAGATTTTATAGGAGTTGCCCACGACGTCTGCAGGCTTGTTCGTGGCTGCGGAGGCCAATCCGAGACAGGCAGGTTCGACCGCAGTGGCTGCAGGGGAAGGTCTGGTCAGGGTTCTCAGAACTCAGAAAGACAACCTAATGTCACACAAATCATGGCAATACTGAAATTGTACTGTTAAATTTTAGTTTTGTTACCCTTTTTTCAAGTCTTGAAGCGAAAGTGAAACTCATATCACGTAAAATATAAAATTACGATACGTAAAAATAAATAAAACACGTCATGACAAATGACGTTTGACAAACCAAAGACGCGTATACAATGCGCCCCAAATAGAGCTCACTGACGCATTGGCAGATCTGCGAGGCTTTTTTAATAGGAGATATTTCAGCATCAGAATCAGGTCAATGACAAAAGGTAGAGACCTTTGACAGCGTGGACTGCTCTCATATAGAAGGGACTTTGTGAGTTATGGTTCATCCCATTTTGTTTTTACTTCAGCCGCTGGACATGGCTAGCAAATGCAGTGCAGATTATTTCCCAAATTTGTATGTCGCGTATGCTGTAGGGGATATATTATAAGTTATTGATAGCAGAGGTTTGCTACAGGGATCCTTGTAGGCATGAGGGATGTCAAAGAAACCATTGTACCCCGACGGCCGTGTGTGATACAGCTTTTCCGCTCAAATGCAACAAAGAAGGAGGTGTGTACGAAAAGCGTATATATATATAGGGGCGGTCCGTGGCGCAGAGGTAAAAGCGCGTGCCACCAATGCTAGAGGTGCGAGGTTCGATACCCGGTTCCGGAGTCGGACTTTTCTCCTCTAGTAAGTGTCACCGTTGATTCGGGCGGACCGTCGGGTAGTTTGTTTTTTTTTTTCTCCGGGTACTCCGGCTCTTCCTCCCCCACAACTTTGGTATCAATTTCAAATTGGTATCACTTAATCAAATTGCAAATATAAACGATGTGAATTTCCAAAACTTCAGTAGCTCGCTTGAGGTTGCCCTTACACCACGTGAATGTTCTGTGTTTATGTACAGTGTGTGAGTGAATGCGCGTGATTCACGTGAGCGTGCTTGTTGGGTTCAGTTTGCGGCGGCACTCTGAGCCGATTTTCAGTTGGGATAAAGCGCCTATTTAATGCGCTTATTTAAATACTGGTTTGTGATATTGGGCGTGACGACTTAAAGCCTTCAGACCCAACACTAACATATTGTCCCAATGCGCAAAAGGCCATCGGGCCGACATCGGCCGCCCTTGGCCCCCGCACGGCCGTGCGCGAGGGTTGGCCGATGTCGGCCCGATGGCCTTTTGTGCATTGGGAACATACTTGTTTCCAGTGTGATTGGGTGCTTTCTGTTATTTGTACTATTAGAACAGACATTGTTGGGCAGTCAGAAGTAGGTTAAAATTTGTCAGTGTTTCGACGTAAACAGTGATTTAACTCATTCTACCCCAGACACACCACAGCAGGATAGGGATCCACCATGATAGTTCAAGGGTGATGCCAGAATAGCTTGGCGCCTACGGGCGCCAAGCTATTCTGGCATCACCCTTGAACTATCATGGTCGATCTGTGTCCTGCACTGCAATGCAGTCTTGAGAGGACAGGGGCAAAATTTAAGGATTTCGGTGTTGGGGTAGAATGAGTTAACCCATTCAGCCCTGACGCACTACAGCAGGAGATGCGTCGACCATGATAATTCAAGGTAGTGCCAGATAATCTGGCACTACCCTTGAATTATCATGGTCGATCCATCTGCTGCAACAGGTGTATAGTCGTTAGATGACGCCTCCAAAATTTGTGAAATACGTGCGTCGGGCTGAATGAGTTAAAACACTTGCAGCTCTGACCTACTCAGTCTGTTTTCTAAAAATCAGCCGTTGTCTTGTTCCTGTTGGCCTTTCAAGTGCAGCACCAGTTTGCACTGCAGTGTTTTTGTTTTTGTTTTTGTTTTGTTTTGTGTGTGCTCTTTTTGAGGCATTACTCTTATTCTTTTTGTAATATTATTTGTATACTGGCCTGTGACTTTAGTCATTAATGCTCTAGACCGTACGTTATAAAATTACAAACAAGCAAGCACACATTTGATTGTATTCAGGCAACCTGGAAGCAATTCTGTGGCGTGGAACGCCATGATCTATCCACTTCTGAGCACGACTCTCTACGGCGCCATCTGGTATCAAGGTGAGACACGTGACGCTCACTTTCTTCGTATGTCTGTCATTTGTTTACAAAACATCGGAAGACTGCGCGAGAATGTGTGTGGGCAGTGGGGAATCAGCCAAATCACCAATTCAATGCGCTAAAGGCCATCGCCGGTGCTAACGTCGGGAAGCTGGAAGTGCACAGATCTGTGGTGATCACCGCACTCCTGTCCGCAAAAACCCATGGACTGTGTACAGCAAGCATGCCAGACATTTCAACCACTTCCACATCAGCTGCCTTCGCATGCTTTTTGTTCCGTAAGCAAAACACCATCGGGACGACTCGGTCGCGGTCGGCCCGCGCACGGATGTTTCCACGTGTGGGAAGGACTTTGCGGCCAAATTGGCCTCACCAAGTGCGGACACACCGCTCCCGTTCACAAAATATTAGCTGATGTTGTGGTCTTCGGTCTCTCATGCATGAACGAACAACAGCCAGGATGAGTGCCGCAACTTGACCAATTTCATTGAAAGTTTAACTGGACCGACAAAAAAGAAAGACACTTAGAAAAAACAATTTTCAGCACAGAACAGCCTTACTTTACATCGTCAGTGTTCTCTTTCTTTCTTTCTTTGTTGGTTATTTCTTTGCTATTTTCACGCTCTGCAGTCACCCTTACGGTCTGGATTTATGACTGTAGTCTTTGCCGCTTTCAATTTCAGGCGAAGCAAACGCCGGACGTGCCGACTTGTACGAATGCCAGATCAAAGCCATGGTTAACCGCTGGAGGTCCATGTTTCATGCCCAGTCCCTCAACGAAACTTCCCTGAACTTTCCTTTTGGATACGTACAGGTAATAATTATATGCTATTCAGTCCGGACGCACGGCAACAGGAGACGTAGCAAATATGATAGATCAAGAGTGGTGCTAGAATAGTTTGACGCCAGGAGGCACTATCCCAATGCGCAAAGGGCCTTCGGGCCGACGTCGGCAGCCGACGTCGGCCGGGTGGACTTTTGCGCATTGGGATATAGTTAGCAGCACTCTTGAACTGTCATGGTCGATGTGTCTTTGACTGGAACTGGTTTGTAGATTTGAGAGGACAACTTCCAAATTTGAGGTTTGGTCTGATTGTGCTAATCTGTGTGAAACATATCCCAGTCACTTGTAAAACCAAATACTGCAGGCCTCCCTGACGCTAGACCCTCCACCAGTGGCCGAAATATCAAACAAGTGTGTGTGTGGGGGGGGGGGAGGGGGGAGGGGGGGGGGGGGCGGGTAGAGGGAGAAGGCGTGTGTGTGTAAACACTCTAACCACTCACCTTATCAAACAACGAGGGTGGGTGGGTGGGAGGAGGGGGGGCGGTAGTGTGTGTGTGTGTGTGTGTGTGTGTGTGTGTGTGTGTGTGTGTGTGTGTGTGTGTGTGTGTGTGTGGACCAGATCCGCCCCTGAGACTTGTATGTAAAGCGTAATGCACAGTACAAGGTATAGTTTAGAGTTGGATAAAGCGTAATGGCTCAAGGGTAGCGCTTGAGTAATTAGTGCCTCGGCCGTGAGCTAATCAGGCGCTAATCTTGAACTATAATGATTGTTAAAAATCTACTGATGGTTGTGCTGTAACAGTTTCGGCTTGCGATCAATAGAAGAGAAAGTAGAATAAGTGATTGAGGATCAGAGAGTCAGGTGGAGTGTGAACGAACGAGCGAGCGAGCGAAAGAACGAACGAATGAACGAACACAAATAACGGTATATGAATATACAATATGTAAACACTGTAAAAAAAAAAATTACCAGCTGGCTCCATACACTCGCGACGATTCTGTGGGGTACTTCCCGGCGGAGAGATGGGCCCAGACAGCCAACTACGGGTACAGCCCCAACCCGGCTCTTCCCAACACATTCATGGCCGTCGCTATGGACCTGCCCGACTTTAACTCACCTCAGGGACCGTAAGTCACTATGTGTGCTGGACTGTTCTTTTGAAACTGACGGCTGTGGCTACAGTTGAGTTTTATGTACTAGGCCAGTGGTCGTGTTTCCGTCCACCGTCGAGTGTCGTCCGTCTGCCGTCATCCGTCCTCCAACATCCGTGGTAAACTTGAACGCTGGTATTTTTTCGAAGACTAATCAAACTTTGCCCAAGGATACTTTGTGAAAGACCTTTTCAAGCAGACCAATTTCAGTGACCTCTCTCAAAGGTCAAGGTCACAGTGGGTCCAGAAATATGTAAAACTCGCCATATTTTGACAAAATTTGCATACAGCTATTTTCAGCTTTAATCCCAAACTTGTTACAAAAATACAGGATGGTATGGACACAGAGATAGCTGATAATAACAACTTTATATGTATATATATAAGTTAATTGACCCATCGCGAAGGTCAGGGTAGGCGGTTGGCAAATGCATGCATCATTTTGCTGGTACACAGACAATTTTTTACTTATGTAAAGACACTTGAACACTCAAGGTTACAAGGTCATACTTGTTATGTGGATAGGTCATACACGTGATCCATACGGGCTGTTCCATTCTTGTTCAATGTTAGAGCATCGTCTCCCAGTGTAGCGGTTGCCTTCACTGCCAAGGACGCAGATTGCGTTTCTCAAATCTTTGTTAATTCAACGCCAACGAGCTCCATTTGGCCCAGCGGTCAGTGACAACAGCTTGACGTCACTGACTCAACACACGTACCGTTTTACATATCTTTGAAGTAACTTACGTGCGGGAAATTCTAGTAGGTTTTTTTTTCTTTCTTTCTTTCCTTCTTGGCTCACAAAGGGACATTCTTGCTGCTTCCGAAGGACAGCAGGATCTATTCGCATTGCCACAGACGAAAGCCGGAGTACGCACCCCAGTAGCAAAACGTCTTCGGGCCCACGGCGGCCGCAGTGGGCCCGCGCACAGCCATGCACCGGCCCACTGTGGCCGTCGTGAACCAGAGGACCTTTGCTTACTGGGCAGAGGGAAACCCCCGCTAAGCGGCCTGATCGCATGGAATTTTACTTCGACGGAACGTGGCGCAAGCGTAGGTCCAAGCCACGCTGCAGGTCTCTGTAGTTTACGGTCTGAGCGCAACTCCTAGCCAAGTTGCTATCCCCTGACAAGCTGCAGACAGTCTTTGCTTTTCCTGCACAGCATCCATCCCCGCTACAAGCAGGACGTGGCGGAGCGCTTGGTGATGGGAGCGTTGCACGTGGCCTACGGACAGAATGACGTCACTTTCCAGGGACCCTTCCCGACACGCTTTACGCGAGTCACCGCTCAGAACGCGCTGACCATCGAGTACGACAACGGTCACACTCCACTGGAGATCAGAAGCCAGGATGGATATGAGGTGAGCACGTCGACTGTTTTGCTGTAGTGGTTGCATGACTACTGACTGAAAATATTATTACATCAATACATGTAGCGCTAGGAGCGGATTGGGGAGTGCGGTGCTCCAATGGCCTCGGAACCACCACTCCATTTCTCCCCCCGCCAGCCACCCCCTTCTACCCTCCCCCCCCCCCCCGCCAGCCACCCCCTCCCACCCACACCCCCGCCATCCACCCCGCTCCTCCTCCCCCCCCCCCCCCCCAAGAAGAAGAAGAAGAAAATTTAAATATTTAAATAGAAAAGGAGGACAAAGTAATGAGGGAGAAAATTGAAATGATTTAAAATGTGATGCGGTTCATTCTGCATTGCTGAACATCTTCTTTGTGCACTCCATGTGCTGAGTTAAATGTCCCCCCAAATGTTGGAGCTGAAACCTCCTGGACACTTAACTGATCCGCCCATACCATCATACTCTTAATATAAACGATCGCCGTTTCAAGGCGGGACACATGATGATATCGGTCTCTCGCCGATGTAAGGCGATAATGAACTAAATCGAGTATGTACCCAGAGCGCAAAAGGCCATCGGGCCGACCTCGGCCGCCGTTGGCCCGATGGCTTTTGCGCACTTGGTAATGGTTTCACAATGATCGGTTTACATGCAGGTCTGCTGCAGTGCCACAAGCACGACGACTTGCACTGAGAACCAGGACACGTGGGTGGCTGCTCCAATCAAATCTCACGATGCCAGTCACGTGACGGTGTCGTACGCCGGATGCGGGACCCGCCACCTTGTGGGGCTGCGTTACGAGTGGAAGACCAGTCCTTGTGAGTTCAAGATGTGTACGCTGTATGCTTCGGATTCGGGGCTACCGGCGCCTCCCTACATCACACACTCGCTGCCCGCGTAAAACAAGAGAAAAAACAGCGTAAAACACTTATAGAAAGCGCTGATGCCCAGTAAACAAAATGTCGGATCGACGTCGACCGTTTCCCGGGCCAGTTTACTGACGTTTATTCGTGGAGCTTCTTACTGGGCGTTGATCGGAGGTCTCTCGGCGACGTACTGATACTTCGTGTACCTTTTGGTGTAGGTCATTCATTACGATCACCAAATAAAATCGTACCGCTTTGCACACTGCTTTGTTTTGTATGATTTTTTTTTTTTTTTTTTTTGGTCAGTGTTTTTGATTCACGTGCGAAGCAAAAGTGAGTCAATGTTCTAGGCCAGTGGTCGTCCGTCCGTCGTCTGTCCGTTCTCCGTCGTCCGCCTGCCGTCGTTCGTCGTCGTGGTAAACTTTAACGTTGACATTTTCCTGGAGACTATTCAAGCCACAGTCTTCAAACTTGGCCCAAGGATACTTTGTGGCGAGACCTTTCTAAACATACCAATTTGACTGACCTATCTCAAAGGTCAAGGTCATAGGGGATGAGGAAATAGGTAAAAAAATAGCCATATTTTGACAAAATTATGTTTTTCTCAAATACAATACATTCCTCAAACCCAAACTTGGTACAAAGATACCTGATGGTAAGACCTTACTAATTTGGTTGATCCTTCAGAAAGGTCAAGGGTCACAAGAGATCAGGAAATAGGGGTAAAATAGCCATATTTTGACAAAAAATGTTGTTGTTTTTTTCTGAAATTTCGATTTCAAACTTGGTACAAAGATATCTGATGGTAAGACTTATCTATGCATACTAATTTGGATGACCCCTCGGAAAGGTCAAGATTCACAAGAGGTCGACAAATGCGTGTAAAATGCCAATGTTTGATAGAATTGTAGTTGCTATCCTCTTTTTAAAAACTTTTTCAATCAAATTTGGCTCAAAGGTAGCTGATGATAAGACTTCCATATGCATACTAATTTAGTTGACCCCTCACAAAGGTCAAGGGTCATGGAATGATCCAAAAATAGGTCTAAAAAAGTCATATTTTGACGAAAATGTTTTTTTCTTAAATACTATTTTCTCAAATACTATTTTAAACTTCAAACCCAAACTTGGTACAGAGATACCTGATGGTAAGACCTATCTATGCATACTAATTTGGATGACCCTCAAAAAGGTCAAGGGTCACAAGATTTCGGTAAATATGTGAAAAATGCCTTTTTTTGTTGCTGTTGTTGCTGCTAGAATTGTATTTTTTGTCAACGTTTTTGCTTCGACTTTGGTGATAATCATTTGTTTGTTGTTCACTACCCAATCAACTCAATGCTAAGCGAAACTGAATGAGTGTACAGATACTGTCTGTACAAAATACATCAATTAAAAAAACCTGGCTGCCACGGCCTTCACATAAAAGGTAGTGACGAAATTCTTATGCTAAACATATTCTTCCATTAATATCTATCAAAACACCAAATTTCAAGCACACTAACCCATTAGTTTCAGAGATCACATTTGAACAGACCAAACACAAGTGGCCCTTCCATAACCTTGACCTGGCTTTGACCCAGTGAGTTGATTTTTGTTCGCAGCACACCCTGTCCATTAGCCAAATCGGCCCGATGGTGTCAGAGATATTACCCGTAAAAGAATTTGCGAAAATACTCTAAACATGGCCGCCCCGGTCATGACCTTCAGGTTAGCAATCTAATTCTTTCAGTAAGCACTCTATTTCTATAATCTCTATCAAAACGCCGATTTTCAAGCAACTTCATCTGGTAGTTTCGGAGATCCTGTGTATATGTAGTATATGTAGACAAAACATGGCCGCCACAACTTTGACCTTGGAGTTAGTGACTTGTTTCTTGTTTACGACACACCCTTTCACTGCGCACTGTCGTCAGTTCAAGTTTGAAGGAGTCAGTCTAATGTTGTTAGAAAAATCACTAGGACAAAAAAAAACTGAGGGTTCACTGACAAATAAGCTGATCATCACGCAAAACTGCATTTTCATCCTTTCACCCAAGTTTGAGCACATTTAGCATGGCAATTTGAATATGTACACTACATCTGGCGCTATAAGTAAATGTAGAACACATACAAACTGTAGAAACATGCGGCTGAAATACATGCATTTCATTTGGTAAAAGCGTTATGTTCCAGTAAAGTCGTCCAGTTGTTACACACGTACATGGACCAGAAACAATATTTTTGCGTACCTGGCATC
>BTPG01000006.1:150515898-150523398 GCA_036245525.1 Semisulcospira habei
TCTGCAAGCTTCCTTAATTAAAAACCAAAAAACCCTCGATGTCTCAAAAACGTGGATTCAAAAAAGTATCACCAAGAGGCAAAGATCCTCATAAGCCCCCGCAACTGCGGGAGCTCATAAGGATCTATACATCTTGCAGTTCGGTGGTGTTCAGATTTTCTCGGCACTGAACGAGTTAAACTGTGCCAACACAATAGAAATCGCCAAAATCAGAATTTCGTCCAAAAATACACGAATGCTTTGGAACACGTGTACATGCGATTTTGAACATTACGGTCCTAGGCAAAAAGGTACAAAATCACACACCAGAACGCATAACTGCTCTTTATCTGCGGAGCTTTCAAATTTCCGAGAGAGCGACGGAAAACACAGGCAATAGCTCATTTCATCAAAGAACTTGAAAACACAGCGATTTTTAGCAGCTCGCTCTCCTCTGACGCGCGTTTCTATTTCGAGAATTCTAGGCTTCAGACTATCCACCACCATGAATGTTCAGGAGAAAAATCATGTGGTGAATTAAACCTTGACGTTATCTATACAGAGTAGACTCTTGGTTTGTGAAGTGCATCTTGTAAAGCGAGTAGAGCTCTTCGGAGTGTTTATGCGATATAGTAAGTTCTCATTATTATTATTATTATTATTATTATTATTATTATTATTATTATTATTATTATTATTATTATTATTATTATTAACCCATTCAGGCCTGACGCACTACGGCAGGAGATGGGTCGACCATGATAATTCAAGGGTAGTGCCAGATTAGCTTGGCGCCTGTCGGCGCCAAGCTAATCTGGCACTACCCTTGAATTATCATGGTCGATCTATCTCCTGCAACAGGTGCATAGTCGTTAGATGACGCCTGGAAACTACATTGGGGAGTGCCATAAAATGGCACGCCAGAATGTGGTGTCTTTAATAAGATAATAATAATGATAATAATAATATATCAATAACGATAATAACGAGCTGAATTACATCGTCAATAATGTATTGCACTACATACTTTTTAGAGGCTGCGCACTTGTTCATAGTCTATAAACTCACCCCTCTCTACAGGTGATTAACGCCACAGCCGAGATGCAAAACGCCCTTAACTATCATGACGTTCGCTTCACACGCGCCAGACTTGTGGAAGCCGCCACCCCTCAGACGGACATGGTTTTCGACATTCATTGGACTGGTCCTACTACACAACGTGAGTCAGTAGGATAACACACGACCAAAGAATGAACTTTAATGAGCATACAAATAATAAATCGGCCCAACACAAATTGCTTTGATTCACTCCTACCCCATTCGGCCCTACCCTCTCTACCTCCTCACTCCCTCCCCCCTCCCCCTGCCTTTTTTGTCTCTTGTGTATATTTGGCGTCCCCCTTCCCCTCCCCTCCCCTCCCTATCCCCCACCCCCATCCCCCCCCCCAATTTTTTTTTAATTGAAAAAAAACTTTGTCTCTTGTGTCTATTTGACGTTCCCAACCCCCACCCTCACCCCCACCCCTTTGTTTCTTGTTATCGCGCTTTGTCTCCTGCTTCTGTTTGTTCTGCCTGACTTGTTCCACGAGCACGTTAACGAACACGAAAGTCGCGCACATTACAAGTGGACATGATGATATTTATTTTGCCTTTTAGAGACCGTTGGCAGTTCATCCGCGGTGTGCTGGTTGTTCGGCCAGTACCTCAACTCCCACCTGCATCACCCCATAGGTCTGGTGGAGTCGTCCTGGGGCGGGACCCCGATAGAGGCCTGGTCGCCGCCAGAAGTTTACACCGATTGCAGCACGACCGGAAAAAGGTAAACCGGGAATGCTGTGGCACGGTTTGTTCTCAAAGGGGTTAATGTAGACCAGACTAACCCATTCACTGTCAGTGGATGTAGGCCGTGTTTCTAAAATCTGTATTGTCAACGCCATAGAGTCCTACACAATGCGTAAAAGACCATGGGGCCGACGTCGGCCGCCGTTGGCCCGCGCACAGCTGTGCGCGGGCCAACGGCGGTCGACGACTGCCCGATGGGCTTTGCGCACTGGGTAGCCGTCCAAGGAACATAGAAACAAAGTGGTGTCAGCAAGAAGCCTACAAGGCTCTGTCTCTGACAGTTGTACCAGTGTTCTTTTCTCGGCAGCCAATGGGTTTGAGAAATGTGTTGTTGCGACAACAAAAGTGTGTTTGTGTGCCGAGCCATCGTTTGTCTGTCCGTCATTCATCCATCCGTCCAAGATCGTTTGTGGTTCGCTTTAATCTTTAATGTTGGCATTTTCTCTAAGACCGTAGAGCTACACAGCGCTGGGCATACGAACAGTTAGATCTCCTGCCCCGTCCTGGCAGGCACCCAATAGCCAACCCACAGAACAATACGCAGGCAAAGAACAAGACGATCATATACATTCATTTGAGTGATTTTTCTCTGGGCTGGCGATTGGGTGCCTGATAGGAGGCGGCGGGGGATCTAACTGTTTGTATGTCCAGCGCTGAGTAATTCCCCTTTGTATGTGTACTGTTCTGCCAGCGCTAGCCTCACCTCATCTGCTTTTGTGAACGCAGAACTACAGACTTTAATCTTAGCCTATCACAAGGGTTACCTTCGTCGACCCGCTCAGCAAACAAGGGTTCGTAGCTACGGGTGCAGCGTGGGGACATACTTTACGGCGAGATCTGTCTAAACATCCTCTTTGAGTGACATCTTTCAAAGGTCAGGGTCTCTGAATTCCATTTGAGGGGTCAAAATTGCCATGTTTTCGGCAGATGTTCTTATGTTTTCAAATACTGTTTTCAACTTTGTACAGAGATACAGCCGCTTGACAACATGGCCAGCAAAAGCAATGCAAATGTGTTTTTTCCCCAAAATTTCTATGTCGCTCATGCTGTAGGAGATAAGCTTATATGTGTACTGGTTTGTGATATTGGACGTGACGACTCAAAGCCTCAAGACCAAAAATAGCAGACTAACCCAATGCGCAAAAGATCACCAGGACGACGTCGACCGCGGGCCAACGGCGGCCATTGTCGGCCCGATGGCCCACTTGTTTCCAGTGTGGTTGGGTGCTTCCTGCTACTTGTATTGTTAGAACAGACATTGTTCGGAAATCAGAAGTAGGTAAAAACACTTGCAACTCTGACTTACTCAGTCTGGTTTCTAGAAATCACGCCGTTGTCTCGTTCCTGTTGGCTTTTCAAGTGCAGCACCAGTTTGCACTACAGTGTTTTTGTTGTTGTTTTTTATGTGCTGTTTTTCATTTGCTCATTACTTTTTTTAATGATATTATTTGTATGCGCAAGGTCTGTGACTTTAGTCCTCAATGCTCTAGACCGCACGCTTTAAAATGACAAACAATCACACATTTGATTGTATTCAGGTCACCTGGAGACCAGTCCCATCTGTGGAACGCCATGATCCATCCACTTCTGGGCATGACTCTCTACGGCGCCATCTGGTACCAAGGTGAGACACATGACGCTCACTTTCTTCATTTGTCTGTCATTTGTTTACACACCAGGAGACCGTGCGAGAATGTGTGGGGGCGGAGGGGAATCAGCCAAACCACGACCCAATGCGCAAAAGGCCATGCGCGGGCCAACGGCGGCCTACGTCGGCCCGATGGCGTTTGTTCATTTGGAAGCGGAAAGTGTACAGTTCTGCGGTGCTCACCGCTCTCCTGTACGCCTAGAACCATGGACTGTGTACAGCAAGCATGCCAGACAGCTCAACCACTTTCACATCAGCTGCCTTCACAGGCTTTTTGCGCCTTAAGCAAAACACCATCGGGACGATTTTGGTCGCAGTCGGCCCGCGCACGGCTGTTTCCAGATGTGGGAAGGGCTTCGTGCTCGAATTGGCCTCTTGAGCCATGTGCGACACACCGCTCCCGATAACTGTTGAAGTTGTGGTCTTCCTCTCATGCATGAACGAACAACAGTCAGCATGAGTGCAGCAACTTGACCAATTTCATTCAAAGTTTAACTGGACCGACAAAAAAGAAAGACACTTAGGAAAAACAATTTTCAGCACAGAACAGCCTTACATCGTTAGTGTTCTCTTTCTTTCTTTCTTTCTTTTTTTAGTTGGTTATTTCTTTGCTTTTTTCACGCTCTGCAGTCACCCTTACGGTCTGGATTTAGTTGGCTATAGTCTTCGTCTCTTTCAATTTCAGGTGAAGCAAACGCCGGACGTCCCGACTTGTACGCCTGCCAGATCAAAGCCATGGTTAACCGCTGGCGGTCCACGTTTCATGCCCAGTCCCTCAACGAAACTTCCCTGAACTTTCCTTTTGGATACGTACAGGTATGTGCTATTCAGCCCGGACACTGCAACAGGAGACGTATCAACCATGATAGATCAAGAGTGGTGCCAGAATAGTTTGACGCCAGGAGGTACGATGACCTTTAATAGTTAGCAGCACTCTTGAACTGTCATAGTCGATGTGTCTCTTGACTCGAACTGGTTTGTAGATTGAGAGGACATTTTCCAAATTTGACGTTTGGTATGATTGTGCTAATCTTTGTGCAACATATCCTTGTCACTGGTATAAACAAATACTGCAGTGCCCACTTTAGCCTTGTCTGTAAAGCATAACGTACAAGGTATGTAGAGTTGGATAAAGCGTAATGGCTCAAGGGTAGCGCTGAGTAATTAGTGCCTCGGCCCTAAGCTAATCAGGCGCTACCCTTGAACTTTGATGATTGTTAAAATATACGGAGGTTTGCGCTGTTACAGTTTCGGCTTCCGATCAAAAGAAGAGAAAGTAGAATTAACGAATAATTGAGGATCAGAGAGTCAGATGAAGTGACTCGGTGAACGAACGAGCGAGTGAGCGAGCGAGCGAACGAACGAATGAACAAACGAAAATAACGGTATATGAATATACAATATGTAAACACTGAAAAAAATTCCCAGCTGGCTGGATTCAATCACGACGACTCCGTGGGAGTCTTCCCGGCAGAGAGATGGGCCCAGACAGCGAACTACGGGTACAGCCCCAACCCGGCTCTTCCCAACACCTTCATGGCCGTCGCTATGGACCTGCCCGACTTTAACTCACCTCAGGGACCGTAAGTCACTATGTGTGTTGGTCTGTTGTTTTGAACCTGACAGCTGTGGCTATAATTGAGTCTTATGTACTAGGCCAGTGGTCGTGTGTCCTTCCAACGTCTGTCGTCCGTCCGCCGTCATCCGTCCTCCTACATCCGTGCTAAACTTTAACGCTGGTATTTTCTCTAAGACTAATCAAACTTTGCCCAAGGATACTAATTTGGATGACCGCCCAGGAAAGGCCAAGGGTCATAAAAGGTCGGCAAATGTGTGAAAATTGCGTATTTTTGCTAGAATTTGTTTCTGTCAAAGTGTTTGCAATCTTTGCCAAGAAATGTGGCACAAAGATAGCTGATAATAAGAACTTTATATGTATACATATACATGTAAGTTAGTTGTCCCATCGCAAAGTTCAAGGGTCAGGCGGTTGGCAAATGCATGAATCATTTTGAAGGTACAAAGCCAACTTTTTACTTAAGTAAAGACGCTTGAACACTTACTCATTTCAGTGACCTGTCGGAAAAGGTCAAGGTTACAAAGGTCATACTTGTTAAGCAGTTAGGTCATACAAGTGAGCCATAAGGGCTGTGCCATTCAGGTCAAATGTTAAAGGCGTCGTCTCCCAGTGTAGCGGTTGCCTTCACTGCCAAGGACGCAGATTGCGTTTTTCAAATCTTTGTTAATTCAACGCCAACGAGCTCCATTTGGCCCAGCGGTCAGTGAAAATTCCAGTGTTGTTATTTTTTTTCTTTCTGGTTGTTTGTTGTTGCTGTTGTTGTTGTTGTTGTTGTTGTTGTTAGTTTTTACTTTCATGGCCCCACAAGGGGACATTCTTGCTGCTTCCGAAAGGCAGCAGGGATAGGCGCATTGCCGCAGACACTGAAATGCCGGAGTACGCACCCAGTAGTAAAACGTCTTTGGGCCCAAGACGGCCGCAGTGGGCCCACGCACAGCCATGCACCGGCCCACTATGGCCGTCATAGAGCCGAGGACCTTTGCTTACTGGACAGAGAAACCCCCGCTGAGCGGCTTGAATGCCTGGAATTTTACTTCGACGAAACGTGGCGCAAGCTTAGGTCCAAGCCACGCTGCAGGTCTCGGTAGTTTACGGTCTACTGAGCGAAACTCCTAGCCAAGTTGCTATCCCCTGACATGCTGCAGACAATCTTTGCTTTTTCTTCACAGCATCCATCCCCGCTACAAGCAGGACGTGGCGGAGCGCTTGGTGATGGGAGCGCTGCACGTGGCCTACGGACAGAATGACGTCACTTTCCAGGGACCCTTCCCGACACGCTTTACGCGAGTCGCCGCCCAGATTGACGCGCTGACCACCGAGTACGACAACGGTCACACACCACTGGAGATCAGAACTCAGGATGGATATGAGGTGAGCACGTCCGGATTGTTTATTGTAGTGGTTGCATGAATGCTGATTGAAAATATTATTACATCAATACGTGTAGCGCTAGGAGCGGATTGGGTAGTGCGGTGTTCCACTAGTCTCAGAACCCCCATCCACCCGCCAGCCACCCCCCGCCGCCCCCCCCCCCCACCTCCACCCCCACCACCCCACCCACCCCCCCTCAAAAAAAAAGAAAAAAGAAAAAAAAATGAAATAGAAAAGGACAAAGCACGGAGAAAGGAAATGATTTTAAATGTGATGTGATTCATTTTGCATTGCTGCGGAACCTCTTCTTTGTGCACTCCATGTGTTGAGTTAAATGTCAAAAAAAAAAACTTGAGATGGAACTGAAACCTCCCTGGACAACTTAACTGATCCGCCCATACCTCATAGCCTACTGTTAATGTTAACGATCGCCGTTTCAAGGCGGGACACATGATGATATCTGTCTCTCGCCGATTTAAGGTGATAATGAACTAGAGTAGGTACCAGTGCGCAAAAGGCCATCGGACCGACTTTGGCCGGATGGCCTTTTGCGCTTTGGGTAATGGTTTCACAATGATCGGTCTACATGCAGGTCTGCTGCAGTGCCACAAGCACGACGACTTGCACTGAGAACCATGACACGTGGGTGGCTGCTCCAATCAAATCTCACGATGCCAGTCACGTGACGGTTTCGTACGCCGGATGCGGGACACGCCACCTGGTGGGGCTGCGTTACGAGTGGAAGACCAGTCCTTGCGAATACAAGATGTGTACACTGTATGCTTCGGATTCGGGGCTGCCAGCGCCTCCCTACATCACACATTCGCTACCCGCGTAAAACAAGAGAAAACCCCGCGTAAAATGCTTAGAGAAAACGCTGATGCCCAGTAAACAAAATGTTGTCGGGTCGGCGTCGACCGTTTCGGGCCAGTTTACGTTTATTCGTTTAGCTTCTTACTGGGCGTTGATCAGAGGTATCTCGGCGATGTAGTGATACGTTGTGTACCATTTGGTGTTGGTCAGTCATTACGATCACCAAATAAAATCGTACAGCTTTGCACACTGGTTTGTTTTGTATGAT